>VZSR01001283.1:27405371-27428645 GCA_013398615.1 Brachypodius melanocephalos | reverse complement strand
CACCCCTGAGAACAGCCTGGCTGCAGCTCCTTGGTGTTACTCCATGAAACATTAATGTTACCTTTTGAACATTTTGCAAGGTCTGACTATGGCCATGCTCCAGTTCTGCAGCAGTGCAACACAAACACCACCCGGCTGGCTGCCCCGTGAGGGACTGCAATCACACACTGCCTATTCTTCAGAAAATTCTGCCCAAATCATTTGCTTCTACAGGTGGATAGTGAGGTTTTCTGAAGATGCTTATGCATACACATTCAGAGGATGCAAAAGGTAAACAGATGCAAATGAAATAGAGCAAATCTGGAGAGCTGATCAAAGAAAACTTACAGCCAGCATTTCTCTCTACAGGCAGCTTCAGCCATGGGCTCTTTCCCAGGGATCTTTTAACTCCTGTTGCTTTGCCAATTTTGTCCTAAATCTTCTATATGTTCTTTAGGTGTTTCTTTAGTCCTTCCATTCACAGAAACTTTAAAGTTGTCTATAAATAGCAAAACCACTAGGAACTGCCCTAATTTTAGGGTGACATTTTTTACTGATCTGAAAATGTAACAGTAAAATAATTGTAAGTGGAAGTACAATTTATTAAAAGTCTATTATGTAAGTATTTACAATCAGTCACCTAGCTGCTCATAGTAGTAGGCACTGTACAACTCTGAACAGTGCCATGTGCTGCTGTACAGTTATATTTCAGAGCAGTGCCAAAAACCCTGACAGAGTGCTTACAATCTGAAAACTGTACATGTGCAGAGATACAAAGATGAAGGGCTTCATTTTTTGGAGGCATGATGACAAGCATCCTCTGCAATGTTTTATTGAAAAACAAAATCCTAATAATTTTTATTTAAATACAGTTTGTCATTTTGACTTTGTCACTCCTGTTCCAACTGCCCAAGAATTAAACATATAGAAAAAAAGAATAAAAATTAAGCATGAGGAGTAAGCTAAATTTCAGATTTTATTACTGATAAAATTTTTAGGCTTATGAAGTTTAATGTTGAAGTTTAGTGTAGTCTAATACTCTTAAAACAACTGTTTTTATAGGACCTACATGAAAAGTTGTTTGGGGCTCCTACACAATAGTTTGATAGCCATTCCTTTTGGCTAATTTATGAGCAAGTTGTACTACTAAATAGCTTGAACAATATAGCAGCCAGATGGTTTTTGATAAAACATTAATGAAACCAGATGGTTTCTAATAAACTATTATGGAAGGCTTTTGAGACATGCAAGAAATATTATCTATTCCTAAGTCTTCATTTATCATTATTGTAAAAGAAATAAAGTTCTGTGGCTGCCATCCAATCCACAATTTGAAGTTAGAAGCACCAAGTTTATGCAAATTCATGCAAACTGTTCTCCATATTATTGCTGCAGACATCATAGAATCATCAGAAAGTTCGACAGAGTGACAGACGAGAGCCCTGTGCCACAACCTGTGCACTACAGAAAGGCAGATGTGGCACTACTTCCCCTCATGCCAACATCAGTGCTGAAGGCAAAGAGCTCTGACTGAGTTACAGCAAACAGGTTGTACTGAACACATCTGCCTCCTTCTGCTTCTCAGCATGGCACTCTCCAGTGGGCCTTCCAAGGGACTAGAAGGTTCAGAACTGAACTCTGTTTTCCTTATATTGGTCTGTAAAGGTAGGAGAGTTGAACCTGGCAACACAAGATAGCCTCTAAAGAGTGGCCAAACTCATCTTACAGCAAAATCTTCAGATGGTTAAAGATGTCACCTGCCCATTGTCAAGAGCAGAATGGACAGAAGCTCACATGAAGGGGTAGGGAAGCACAGCAGAACAATCTTCTGGCTGCTTTTAACTCACACAGCCCCTCACTGCATCCTCCCACTCATTCCCCCTTCTCAGGACATGGTCCCTTGCTAAGCCTGTCACTTGCTGCTGGCACGGTGGCAGGGCTGGTGACAGCCATAACAGCAGGAAAGGGAGAAAGCTGTTGTGTGCAAAAGGAAATGTTTCAGAGGACAGAATGGTAAAGGCGAAAAGTACAGAGCATCCCAGCAAACAGGACATGAATTTCAATGTGGAAGAAAAATGAGGCTGGTTAGTAGATGTGAAAGAAATAAAGAAACAAACAAAAACTGCTGCCCAGATCTTTCACTCTTACAAAAGGAAGCAGAGGGGAAAAAAAAGAAATTCATTCTTTTGCTGGTGATTTGGCTTATGTTGCTGGACACCTTTAAAAAGATTTGCTACCCCAAATATCCCTCTCTTTTAAATAGAAGCCCAAAATAGCTTCACATTTTCTTCCCACTTCCTTCACAGAACTGAGGCCAGCAGAGCCTTCTCCAGCCAGCCTGAGGGTTTTAAAAAGACCTAGCTTGAGGCACCCAGAGACCTTTGGATGACCTCTTGACACCTCAGTATACAGGCACAGTTTTAGTGAGTGCTTTCTAGCCAGGCTGGTTGCAGCCTAAAACAACACATTGATGGCTACAAGGTAGTGTTTGCCATTAGTACTGCTGTTCATGCTGTGAAAGAAGTTTTTAAGACAGAGATTAATAAAAAAGCCATTTAAGAAATACCCCCTTGTAACTAAATTTGGACTGACATAATGTCAATGGTTGAAAAAAAATAAGGCCAGATTATGCCATCATACAAAAAAAAATTACATCTAATACCAAATGCATATAGGATGTAAAAACCTTTTCTGTTT
This sequence comes from Brachypodius melanocephalos, assembly GCA_013398615.1. Lineage (NCBI taxonomy): Eukaryota > Metazoa > Chordata > Aves > Passeriformes > Pycnonotidae > Brachypodius > Brachypodius melanocephalos. Next base: position 27,425,969 of record VZSR01001283.1, on the reverse strand, counting down.
CTGGTATGAATAACCATTCTGCAATGCTGACATCTTGTGGTGGCATACTCAATGAGTTTTAAATGTCATACCTGAGGAATCTTTTGTGTTATTACTCTCTTATTATATGAATTATTCATTTTGTTTAGTTGTGGCTGTGAAGTCACTTTCATCACTTCACTTATTTAAGAAGTAGCCAGAACTTGTCCCATACCAAGAGTAGTTTGTTCAAGAGGCAAAGGTTTCTGGTTTTCTTCTTCTGCTCAACGATCTTCTCATGCAGAAGCAATGCAGAAGGATCTTCTAATGCAGCAGTGATGCACTTCATGCTTCAGCTCACGAGATGGAGTCTGAGATTGTGTCTGATACCACATTCTCCCTCCTGGCATTCCACCTGGTCATGGAGTAACCACAGGCTGGGAATTTTGACAGGTGCAGTGCACCCGAAGAGCATTTCCATGAAGACTGAATGCTCAAGGTGGGTGTTCAGTCCTAAATGTCTCTCATTTGCAGCCAGTTTCTGTGACAGACTTTGAAGCCTCAAAGTTAATGGCTGCATAGCCCCAAAACTGTTGGCTAACAACTTGTTTCTGTCTCTTCTAGTTAATGAGAAGCATCTGAAAATTATCCTATATTAGCTGGTGCCATTCAGATGGATAGAAGATTTCTACTGAAGACTTTTTCTTAAAAACATGGAAATATTCCTGGTGTGGTACCCTCTATTTGGTGTGCATACAACTGCTGATAGTGCCCTTAAAATTACCAGCAAGTTTCACTAGTTTTATTTAAGTCCTCCATCCCCAGTGGATATTTTCATAGCAATGTGGTTCAGTGCAACTTCCTTCCTTGATTTCTCAAAATATGCTTTAGCAGACTTGCATTTGAAACGGATCACACATTGCCACTCCCTGGAAAAAGACATGATAGCTTATGAAACGTGTACTATTACTGGCCAGATTATTACTGGAGCTAGCAATTCTGCAGCTCAGTGCTGATCCTAAAAAGAGATCTCCTGAGGATGTGTGGGTACATTTTCTCAGGCAGGGGCTCTAAGAATGGAGCTTTATAAATTTCATTAGTTCATAAAAATTAAACCATCACAAATACAGGTACTTAGTTCCATTCTGGCTATTTGTTCACAGCAGGTGCAACCCCAGAAGGGAGATCTGTTTTATCATTGAATCAATAAGGTTGTCACCTGGGGAAATCAGAAAAGGGTGATGAATTAAAATCAGCTGAAATTCATTGGAAGGTTTGGATACTGCATGTAGCTAAAGGGAAGTAATGGATCTACTTTAGCTGTGTGCATTTACTGATACCTTTCACCCAGGACTGTTCATTTAAAGACATTAAGCGTTCACCTGTCCTTTGTTCTGAAGTCAGGGTGTTAGCCCATTAAGGTCTGGTGATGTGATATTTGTGACTTTACTCCCAGCCTCAAATGCTCTCTGTTCAAACCACAAGGGAAGTACCCAGCCTGCGGCGTGATCCACTTGAAAAAGATTTATTTGATTTTTATTATCGTGAAAAAAAACCTACTCTTTGGATTTGTGCAGACTCATCTGTTTCTCACTGGATCACTCCTTTGGCATCATAAACAACCAAGTTGTTTTCACTGTGGTGTTTTCAGACGGCTGAGATACTGTGACGGCGCTCAGTATTTCACACTGCTGTGCACGAACCTGCCCCAGGCTCCACTGACCACACTTCTCATTTTCCACAGTGCTGCTGTTCAAGGTCCTTGGACTGGGGACCTTGACTTGGGAGCTCCCGTTCGGTCCATGGCGGCTTCCCAAGGTCTGCAGTGCCAACCCAGTTGCAAACTCGCACCCGAAATCGTGGCAGGGCTGTTGCTTCCAGCAAACTCCGCATTAGTCCCGTGCACTTCTGACCACGGGCGACCCGAGCCGGGCCTGACAGGCAGTCACAAAGATGTCCTTATCACTCCTGTCACAGAACATCGCTGTCAGGAAATTACCTAGAGGGAAAGACAGCTGCCAGTCTTATCTGCCGGGGTACAGCCATACAAAACGCTCTGTCCCATGCCAGTGGGAATTCTCCAGCGCCCCACTCACAGGGCCGCCCCACACCGAGAGGAGGCTGCCACGGGGAGGCTGTGCTGGGCCACCGCCCCACGCACAGGGACACCTGCAGCCCTTCATTCCAACCCTCACGGCAGGACGGCCAACGCCCAGGGAGCTCGGCAGATGGGCGGGATGGCGAGGGAGGCAGCAGCCGCCCCGAGGGTTCGCAGGGACGCGCCCAAGCCCCCGCCCGCTGCCCTGTGCTGGGCGGCGGCTCCACGCCTCAACATGGCGGAGGGGCCCCGGGCGCGGCGCTCGCCTGCCCGCACGGTCCGGACACCCGGGCGGGGCTCTGCGCTCCCCCCGCCGAGCCGCTCCCGGCACGGAGCCCCCGCTGCTGCGGGAGCTGCTCGCTGAGGTTCGCCCGCGGCCCTTCGCTTGGGGTGCGGCAGGCTCGTCACGCCCCGCGGGCGGAGTGCGCCGCATCCCCGGTGGCGGCGGCCGGGAGCGGCGGGGAGCGCCGGGAATGCCGTGAGTACGGGAGCGGGCCCGGTGCGGCGCTGCGGCCCGGCCGTGCCCGCCCCCCCACGCCCGCTGCCACTGCGCCCTTCCACGGGCCACGAGCTGCGGCCTCCGGGCCATGCCCCGTTGTTCTTCCCGCCCCGGGGGAGCGGAATGGCCGCGTTGCTCTGAGCGGTGGCTCGGCGGGGCGATGGTCCCCTGCCCGAGCGCTCCCGCAGAGGCGGGCGGAACTGCGCACCCAGCCGGGGCAGCGCGGGGCCTTCGCACAGAGCTGGCACCCTGCAGGGTGGCGCCCACGGCCAGGGACAGGCGCCACATCTCTGCGGGATGGCCGAGCCTGCGGCACCAGTGTGTGGAGGCACGTGCTGCAGACTCCTCGAGGAACAAATAGAGGGCTTCACCTAGGGCTAAAACCTTTGGGATGTGGTTTTGGGGACCATGTGCGTTCAAAGACTGTAATGCATTGTGTGGGCAGCGCTGCTAGGCTGTGTGTATTAGCTCTAATGGGTGCTGCTTTTTTTGCTTTTTAATTTTAACTGTCTAGAAAGGAGGTGAAAGTAACTGTAATGTTCTTTAATAAAACATGTAACATGCATATCGTCACTTCCATGCTCCAGTTCCCTCCGATACAGACTTTAGGATTCCAAGGCCATTACCACTCCTACGCGGTGGTTAATGCCTAACAGCTCTTCCAGCACTGAGGCTCCTCTCTGGCCTTGAGGCGTTGTGTTTCCTTACAGCTTGGATTGTGGGAAGGGATGTGCTGGCATTTGGCGATCCAGTTTTCCCCATGCTACCAGATCCCCTGTGTACTGTGCCCAGTGTGCTGTGTAATCTTCTGTTAAATGAAAAAAAAATAAATTGTGGTCTATGTGAAAGATACAGAGTGTAAGAAATATCAGGAAACTGTTTGGTTTCTTTTGTACTGACAGAGGCAAACACTTGCTCATAAAATGTTGCTTTGGATTTAATGTCCCACTATACTGAGTTAGGGAACTACAAAGGAAGGAAGCGAGATGAGATTTGTTTAGGTAAGCAATAAAGATGGTTTCATTATCTTCTTTTGATCTCATCCTTGCCATTAAATAATCCTCCTGTAGCCTGGGTTCAGGCTAGTTTTAGATTTTCCGGTAGACAAGGAAGGTACTCCTACTTCCTTTTCTGCTTTCATGCTTGGCTATCAATCTGCAAAAGTGAATTCACTCTGGCAGGCATTTCCTACCAGCTTGATACACCTTCCCTTTTATTTCTGTCAGACCAAGCACAGCTCTATTAAAATTTCCAGAGGAAGAAGTTCCCAAGACAGAGTTTTCTTAATGCTGGGTCTGTAACCACTCCATGTCCACTTGGTCAGGATGCCGTGGAGCCTTGTGGCTGTATTAACTGATGTTGGCTAGGGGCATAATTGCTCTGTGTCATTGTTCTGGGAAGTAGTGAAGCTAGGTATTTGGGGGCACTATCAAATTTGTGTTAAAGGTGCTATATCCAAAGAGAAGTAAGCAGGAATTTGGATAGAATATTCTTGATTTGCAGGTACGCTTACACCAGCAGAATATGCTCCCTGCAAAGACATTACCGGCCCTGCAAAGTGTAGGAGACATTGCCATCATTTTGAGGCTGAAAAGTGCTCCATCTCTCCTGCCTGGTGAGTTCTGTTAGTCCTCAGAAGCACTCTGTCCTCTTCCCTGGATGTTCTTTTTGCTAGTCAAGAGTGGTGATGGGGAGTGAAGGCAAGACACTGCGAAGTGGAAGTTTTACAGATTGGTACAGTGGTTCCTCTCATGAGATTTAGTGAATTTGTAAGAATGCCAAATATTAGAACCTGATTTTTCAATTTGTTCTATGATAAACTCACAACTTGATGACCTGCCTTTTTTTTTTTTTTTTTTTTCAGAGGCTATGCCCATGTGAGCTGGTTATGCAGCAAAGGGATCAGGGTGAGTGAGCAGTCATGTAGAATACAGAAACATCTGTAGGAGGTTATGCTGGGCAAAGTCAGCTAGTGCAGGCAGTGAGAATTTAGGCTCCTGCAAAAGAAGTCCTGTGGATAAAGGAAACAGTTTTGGTTTTGAAATTTTATTTGGGCTTTTTCTTTTCTGCTGCAGTGGATCTGCATTGCTTTATTCTGTTAAAAGTGTTCTCACTGAGATTAAAACCAGGGAGATTAAGGAGGAGATGTATAAGAATACAAAAAATCAGTCTGAGTTCAGTTTAGGAAAAAGTCAGAGAACAAGGAAGTCAGTGGAAATATTCTCAGTGCCCACAGTTGAGGTGGTGCTGCAAGGTTTGCTGCAGCTGCAGTTGCAGTGAAAGCCCCAGAAGACTCTTCAGTAAAATGTTATGCGGCTTAGACATTGCTCAAATCGTTTTGATGCAGGTGTTGTTGGAAAACACCCTTTATTTGTTATGCAGACTAGGCCATAGAGGATTCATAGAGGAGGTAAATACCTCATCATGAATTGGCAAATACTGTGTGGAATATCTGGAACGGGAATTGGGAGAAACTAATGAAAAGATAAGTTTGCACCTGCAAAAAGGCTTTTTTATCTTAATAATGAAATACAGAGCCTGTGGTCCAAGCAGTAATGATCTGTGTTCAGGTTTCCATTTTCTGTCAATAATCCTGAGTGCTCACTATGATACCGTTTCTTGTTTGAAGTCTGTTCTATCTTACTTTGGCCTGTGTTTGTAAATGACAAATCTAAGATGTGTGTGGAGCAAGACAGGTAATTAATCATCAAAGTGTGGATACCCAGCTGAGACATCTTATGATCTTAGTTGAACTTTCCAGTCAGTGTCAGCTGAGTGACTTAAAGGGATGCTGCTGGATTAAAAAAAAAAAAAACAACAAACAACCAAAAACTGATTTCATTCTGGAGATATCATTAGCTCAGATAACAGAGTTGAAAAACTAAAAAGATCAGATTCTTTAAAAAGATCAAATATTAATTTATTAGATTTGTGTGTTTGGCACTTATGAATGGTCATTTTTACCATTTCTTCTGTGACTTTAGCCAGGCTGTCTTACTGGAAAACATTCCTTGTAAATACAGTAAAATACATTCCTGGGAATAAGGAAAACCTTACATGATAAGAGATGCTGCTAATTTTTAATGAAAATCATTGCAAAGCAACAGTAAGATAATGTATATAGTTATGTAGGGGACATGAATAACAGTTGCAAATAATGTATGTTCAATTTAGCTGTAGCTATGCAAATGAAAAATAGAAAATTGGAAAACATTGAAGGTAGAAAAGAGTTCATAAATAAAAAAATTAATTGGAACTTTCTAGGGGTGTAGTTCAGAAACAAAACTTAGTAACAAAGATGCCAGCTCACATATTTGGTGCTTTTTATAGAACAGTTGTTATTATCCTTCCATGTGTTTACTCCCTGTTAAAAAGATCAAGATAATTTGGGTGAGTAATACCTAATTGCCTTATAACTTACTGCTTATGTGGAGTAAGTTTTATGTTAGGTAATAAAAGGAGGATCCTGTGGGGAGGCAGAAATCCTCTGCCATTGCCCCAGTGCTGTCCTCATCACAGCTGGTCTCTACAGGGTGCTCATTAGTGGATGCTTTTTCATAGAATTTCAGGTAAGATGTGTCAGTTTTTCCTCCCTAACAGATTAACAACCTGTGAATGTTCCTCTTAACTAGAATTATTTTATTCATTACTGAGAAAACTTACACTGGGACAAGTGATTTGATCTTCCCAGCTCAGAGTGGAGAAGATAGGGTGAAAACACTCCGGTGTTCCTTCGCTGATACCAATTCTGTGAAGAACTTGGACAATGTAAATATTTATACTTTCCTACTGTAGCTGTTTGAAAACAGATGTATTTTTTCAGGCTTTAGTTGAATACCCACGATGTTTGCAAAAGCAACGAAGAATTTCGTGAGAGAAACTGACAGCGGAGGTGACTTGATCCCTGTCTCCCAGTTGAACGCGTCAGACAAGCTGCAGCTTTTGAGCTTAGTTACCAAGAAGAGGAGATTCTGGTGCTGGCAGAAGCCCAAGTATCATTTCTTGACAGTCACCCTGAGTGATGTGCTTACTGAAGACAAACCAATAAAGCCAGGTAAAGCCATGCTGGGGCAGCACTATTAGTGCAGATAAAAGCTGTACAATCCCTAATCTGTTTTGTTATGTTGTTATGTTGGTTATGTTATTAGAGGGCTCCTTTCAGAGGAGTGCTCTGAAGGAATCCTCCATCCATGGCAATGAGATGAATGGATCTTTTCTCACTTGACCATTTATGTAACTAAAATTGGTAGTAATAAATGTTGGTTAAAAAAAGAACAAAGTTTTCCCTGGGTGGAGTATTAAATTGAGTGCTGAACGTTGTCAGGCTGTACAGTCCAGTTTAATACCAATGCTGTCTGCAGCCACAGGAATATCCCTAGAATATTATAGGGAGTTCTGCATGATAATAGTGTGAAACAGTAGTGTGCTCCAGGTCAAAAGCAGTGAATAAACAATGTCTTGTTGGTGTTAGTAGCCTAGGGAATGCTTCCAGTCCAGGCCAAGTAAGTTTTACCACCCATTCTATTTGTCTTTCACAAACAGACTGTTAAAAAGGTTGACCCTTGTACTTATTTCTTCATCCAACTGTTGCAGTCCCACCCATGTTTTAAGGTTATTGAGATGGAATCCCATATTTCTGGACATGTCCAGAAATATAATTCCATATAAGAAAATAAGTCCCTAATCTAAGATGTTAATTGTAGCTGGCTTGGAAAATCAGCTGATTCTGAGTCAGTTCTCTGCTTTTTAGGTGTATAAAATTCAGAGTTGTTTTAAACCAGTTAGATTTTTCCATTGGTTTTCAGTGAGCTTTGGGACAGCCCTGTGATGAGATGTGTTAAAATAATGCCAAAATACTGACACCATTGTACAAGCAGGTCTGCCTTGTTGTTTCTTTGTAGCTGAAACAACTTTCAATCATTCTTTATAAATATTTCATAGTGTCTGAGTTCAGCACTTCAGTCACCTTACGTTTTCCTAAAATGGCAAAATACAAATGACAGTAGTAGAGCAAAGAGGATGAAAACATGAAGAGGGCGGATGCAAGAGTTGTAGAGATGTAAATTTCATTATTTACCTCTTCATACTGTTCCTTGCCTTCACTAACTTTCTCTAAGTATCTGTTCCTCCAATCACTTAAGGATGGTTTCAACACTTGACAGAAATTACTGTTACTGCTTTCCTAGTGATTGTGGAGTCTGACTTTGCAAAATATATGGGGAAGTTTGAAGATTCTGTTCAAGGAAGTATTGAAGCATCATTTGTGAAGATCAGCCTGGGAGCTGGAGGGAAGGGCTACGTGGAAAACCAGTCCTCATTTGGAAACCTGAGGAAGCAGGAGATTGACTTGCAGCAGCTTATGAAAGATGTCAAGGACAGGTATGTTTCTAAAGTGGGTGTTTTAGTGGCCAGGAGAGGTTTCTGAGCTGAAAAGACTTGGGCCAGCTGCAGTCACTGACCAACTGATTTTGTAGTGTTGCTACAGTTTGAAAATCATTTTTATTGAAAGCTTTCATATTCATGACAAATCATAGATACAAAAATGAAATTTTCCATGTTTTGAAATCTTGTTAGTCAGACTTTCCTTGTTTTAAAAACATCTCTCTGTAATTTCGTGTTATGTTTTTGCATGAATTATCACCTGAGACAAGAGCAAAATCCTCCCTTTTCTGGGGGGCTGTACTGAGGTAACAAACTGGGGAAAAAAGAATTAGTTCTCTGTGTTACTGAGGCATTGAATATGGAAATTGAATTCAGAACTGCTAATGTTCTTGTAAGCAGGCTTTGTAATTTTGTGTATGTGAGTGTCCGTGCTAGAAGGGATTATTTGAAGTTAAAGGAAAAGCAAAGCATAGTCAAGGCATATTCTACTAGCTGAACAAGATACAGATCTCTTGCTTCCTGTTATACACTGTATTAGCTGAAGGGAACCATATTCTTTGTTTTACAAGATATACAACACTTCCTTGCTTCCTGTCCTGCTCTGAAATGGGATCTATTTCATGCTGCAATGAGAGTGTCATGGACCAAAGCCTATTTGGCAACCAGCTGCCAACTCAGGGGTCTGCTCTCTGTTGCAGGTCGTGACTCATGGCAGATGAGAGTGCTTCATTTGTGAGAACATTGTACTCTAGATCTGTAGCAGGGGCTGTAATGAATTTAAATAGCCTTTGCTGATGCTCTGAAGACAAAGATGAGAGGTTTTGCTATCAGTGCAGAAGTTGTCAGAAGCAATGTAAATTTCCTTTAGATACAGTGATGTGCTAGAAATAATCAATTCTCCATTTTCATGCGAACAAATGGCTGGTGTTCTTTTTATTGTGAGCAATTGCAAGTCAACAAATTTATTCTAATAAGCCACCTTGCTCTCTTTGTTCTAAATGCCATGTTAAAAGCAGAAAATATTGGGCTAAATGAGCATACCAAGCCTGTAAAATTAATCTGCATGTAGTATCAAGAAAATAATGTCAGTCAAGATTTAGAGTCTTGTTTCTAGCACTAGATAGAGTCCTATGGAAGAAACAAAGGGTAACATTGATATAGGATCAGTAAACTTTTACTTGAAGTTACCTACTCTGGTCACAAAAAGAATCCTCCCACAGCAAATCAGCACATCTTGGAGTTACCGTCCTTTATGTAGCTAAATACTCAGAAATACCTTCCCTTCGAGTGTTGAAAATCAGTAGCTCTACACTGATCTATGTGTAACTGTAACTGAAGTTGATGTGTGTGCCACTTTATGCAAGGCACTAGGACTTAGTTCATAAAAAAGATGCTCATAGCTTATTAAAGCTTATGATGCACAGTGTATAATTGAAAGTGAGTCAGTCTGCCTTCTGCCAGGTCACTGAAAATGATGAGGATAGCAGAATTTTTTTTTTCTTCCAGTGTAATGCAGAGGCTCACTGGAAATTGTTGGCAGTGCCTTATAGATGAAATTCTACTTACTTGTTCATAAATATTCTATGAGTTATGATTGATTGTGTCCGAGCTTCAAGCTTTCATCTCATTCATGAGTATTATGTGGAATTCAGGAGTGCTGATGCCTACAAGTTACTGATTTTTGAATGCAAAGAATTACAGTACTTATAAGAGCATGTTTACCTGTCAGGTCTCATGAAATGCAAGGCAGCAAAACATTCTTGATGTCATTTAACGACATGTGGTGCTTGTGCTTGTTTGATCAATCATTGCTTCATCTGTTATTTCTACATCTATAACCTACTTAAGTTGCATTTTTAAAACGCACTTCTATTATGTTGATTAAGTCAAAGTTGCAGATTAGTAGCACTAAACTTTAAAAAGTCAAAGCTGATGTGCCTTTGAAACTAAGTCATGTGAGTCTTCAGAGTTGAGCAAGCTGAAAGTGCTCAGTGGCAGCAAATCGGTTTCCTGTCACTCCTTAGGTGAACCTTCTGAAGGAGAATCCCACTGATCTTTAATTAGATTGCAGGTGCTGCATTGGCTCGTTTTTCTGAAAATGGATGACAGCTGAAGGATGTGGGATGAGATGGCTTCCTGCTTTGCAGAAGCAGTGACATTGTAAATGCAGAACACAAATATTAACATAGTATGCAATACCAAAAATAAAGTTAAATAATAGTTTTAGGTACACAAACTTGGCATATTTCCCTTTAGCTTATTTTTGGTTTTGTATTACGTAGTGCTTGCTAGTTTACAGAGCCCTGTAACATACTGATACATACATGATTTGGGGCAGAGTCCTGTGCCTTTGGCTCACTTGGATTGCTATGGATTTAAGAGAATATTCCGTCTTCTATTTTAAGGCTTTCAGCACAGTCTGCCTCTTGGAGAAGCTGAAGTATGGGCTGGATGAGCCACCTTCAGTGGTGCCCAGAGACAGAGCAGAAAGCAATAGGCGCAGTCTGAGACACAGGAGGCTCTGTCTGAACATCAAGAAACTTTGTTAGTGTGAGGTTGACTGAGCACAGGTTGCCTGAGAAGGCTGTGGAGTTTGCCACTTTGGAGACGTGATCCTAGGCAGACTGCTCTAGGTGGCTCTGCTAAAGCAGGGAGGTTAGACCAGATGACTGTCCATCCTCAACTGTTCTGTCTTCTTCCCTCCAGTAAAAAGGATTATGAGGATATTACAATATCTGTACTTCTCAAATGTTACCAAATTTACTTGTCTTTATCAATTCACTAAAAGTAATGGAAGATGATTGAAAGAGAAGTTCTAAGAGGACAATGATAGCAGTCAGACAGTTCACATCAGTTGCAGAAAAAATTGCCTGTCATACTTCCATCATTTCATGTGAATGATTCCTAACTCTATGATTAACATATTAGGAAGAGTGTTGTGTTTTTAGCAGCATACTATGGCATGGCTGAAAGATACTTTCATACTGTTGCATATTGCACTTCAGTTGAATTAATGAAACTGCATATTATTGTCCATACTGAGACAAAAATAAATATCTGTTCTTAATCTGAGTACAGTGGAAATTCAGACCATTTTGTGATTTATTGTTTAAAACTCCTTGAGCATTTATGAGCATGATGAGAAAACCTTTCCATTTTCTACCTAAGCTGCTACATGAGGTAATACGAAGTCACAAAGTGTTGTGAGACAGGATTGAATAAAAGCAATTGTGTGTGCCTGTGATTTAAAAAATAAAGAGCATGTCAGATAGAAAATAGAGAAACTACCTGTCACTTGCAGTCTTGAGAAATCTCTGATATTCTTAGGGCAGATGTTCTGTGAAGTATGTGTCAGGTTATTCTGTAGGGAGAATAGTGAAATGCAATCAATAAGCTATTGCAGATGCTGTGTTCTGTAAGAAGTAGGTCAGAGAGGTTACATTTGAAATGGATTAACAAAAGAAATATGCATCTGTGCTTGGATGGAAAATGGCAGAGTGAGGTCTGATAGATTTTGGTCTCTGACACTCATCTAGAGGTCTCTATTAGAGCAGAAACAAAGCTAGGTGAAGGCTCTCACTTGCAACAAGCAGTGTTTGTGTGGAAGACATTTTTGCACATAATAAATTAAGTGGAGAAGAGGCTGTGAGCATGAGCATCAGTGTCTCTGCAGCTGGGAGAGATATATTGAGGTGGCATTGGCCAGTACAGGACTGAGAAAGTTTTTTACTTGTAAGTAGTTTGGACCAGTGAAAATTTGTGCAGTCAGGCAGCAGTGCTGATTTCAAGGTGAGGATGGAGAGAGTACCCACAGCAATACCCATTCTTGGTATTTGTTGGAAATTGACAAGCACCTTACTTTGAGGATTTGTGGCTGATTACTGAGACAGACAGGATTTGATGGAAAATGGTCCTATGGCCTCTCCTTTGTGGGAAATAGGTCAAATTCTGTGCCTAAAGGAAAGAGTCCTCAGTGTCAGCAGTGGGTTTAGAGCAGGCTCGTACTCTTTTAACTGTGAGAGCCTGTTACTGTGCCAGGTGCTGTTTTTTTTATCTTGTCTTTATTTGGCTTCTGACTTTCTCTCTTCTTTTCTGACTCCAGTCTGCAGCAAATTGCCTTTGTACCTCTAGTCTACTGCTTTACTAATGAGAGAAGAAAACTACTGAATGGAGTTGAAAGAAGTCTTTTGCATTATAGGAGAGTAGAAGTGTTTAATCTAGTTAAATGTGGAGTGAGACCAAAACTCAAAGAAATTATTTTATGTACGTGTTTCACTTGAAAAGCTTCCAGCATAGTAAATCATTGGCCTCAGAAAGGTTGTCTAAGCAGAACAAACAATCAAGCAAAACCCCATAATTTGTATATTTTAAATAATTTTTATTTTACAGGCTTGTATTCTGTGTATTGATAATGAGACTTGGCAAATCAGCATCTCCTTATATTTTCTAAAGTGTTATTTTTGAGTGCTTCAGCTCAGCTCCTTGAGGTGGGACATGTGATGGTGATGTACAGATGGCACAAGGTTACTGGGGGCTCTAGTACCGTACAGAGTGAAAGAGATGGTAAGAGCCATGGTTGTAGAACAGAAGTAAAAGCTCTGAAAAATTACCTGTAAAATAAAAAAGTGCAGTGCAATTCGTCTGCCTTGCATTCATGTATTCTCAGGGATTTAACTTGGCCATCTTGTGTTATTCAGATAATTTCCTATATTCAGTGTTGTGCTGGCAAGTAAGTTCAGTTCTTGCAAAAATACAGTCATAGACTCAGTGGCCATTGCCCTGCAAAACTTGAAGCCTTACTCTGATTGTCAGACTTTAACCTAGTTGTGGTTTGCTCTTGATGACTGTTTTCAATGATAATTTAGATAAGATGGGTACTTGCTTACCTCATGTAATCTCCTGTTTGAGTTGCTGAGGAGAGCAGAATATTTTGCCTTCAACAGGCTGTGCCCCAGTAATAACTCACACTATGCCCGTGTGCAACCCTAGAGTTCTGTTTTATGATGTTCAATGCCAGAAGCCTAGAGGAGAGCACTTAACTGTGCTATCCTAGAAGAAGAGGTTCCTGTAGCTGTGGGTAAGGCTGTGTGTTTGAAAGCTCTGAAATTTGAGCTCGCTAAACTTACTGGGCAGAGAAGAACATTTCTGACGGCTTTACAATGGGACACATCCCACTGAAGTAGTTTGAACCTTGGGGCTGTGGCACTGGCTGTCTCTGGCTCACATTCAGCTCTGTGCAGGGGATCCCAGGTGGCACTGCCTGGGGAGTGCTGCTGCAGCAGGTGGCTCTGTGTCCTTGTGTGTCAGTGTCACTCCGTTGTCCTCAGTGCTGCAGCAGCTCCTCCAGCGATGCCTCCAGGATTCCTTCACTAGCCCCCTCTGCAAGTTAACCACGTCTTCTGACTCTTCTGCTCTGCCACTCTGCTGCTACTCGTGCATCTGGACCTCAAAGCCAGGAGCATGCCAGGGTCTGAGCCAGTCCTGCCTCAGGCAGAATGCTGTAGAAGCAGATGGAAGAAAAAGTCTCTTGAATTATTTTGGTAATTCATTTGCATAGGGTTAGGTCATATTCTATATGCTTCTTCAATTACCACTTACTCAGAAATAGCAAATCTTTATTTAGTAGGTATTTTTCTACCTGTGATTGTTTGAGAGAGTTTTTCCTCTGAATTTTGGGGCCATTCAGCAAGTTTGTCATCCTCTTAAACAGTCAAAAAACACACAAAAAAGCAAAGGATGAATTTCTTTTGTGCTTCTCCCCTGTATTTTTTCCCCTGTGGCTTCCTAGGTCAAATGTTAAAACTGCAAGTACTTAGTGCATTAATTTGTATTTTCAAGATGTGTAGCATACCACTTTAGAAACATAAATAATTATTGTGAAGTATATGATAGTCTTGATAGAGTGTAACTAGTGGCTTTGGCTTGGCAGGCACTTCTGAGAACGGTGATGTTTGTGGTTGCCTGACATTCCTTCAATTTTTGCTTAATCCAAAGGTTCATTGCATTCCAAGCATAAAGCGTGACTTTGCACCAAAGGAAAAAAAGTTATATTAATAATATCAGGAATGCTTGGGGATGCTTTTCTAGTGGCTGCTGCATTGCTTCAGAGGTCTTTTCTTTCCCTTGTCTAAACAATCAACTTTAAGGTTTTCAGACAGTTCATTCCAACTGATTGAACTTTCATATAAGCGTGTAACTCTCCAAAGATCAAAAATTGCCTGAGGATATTTTTAATTCAATAAAAACCCCAGCTGACTTCAGACTTATACAGACTGCATAAATTCAAAACTCCAGAATCTAATAAATCTAAACCTTTTTAATTAAAAGTGGAGATATCTCGATTTAAATGAATTGGAGTCAGACATGTCTTCCTGTCACATTTTTGGGAAATTGCCATTTAGCTCCATGAATAGCCATTTACAGTAAAAGGGAGGAGAAAAGACTGAATAATTTGAGTCAGGGACAGCAGTCCTTTAATCTTCCAACCCTTCCAATCTAGAGTTTTGCTAGATTACCTGTTCATAAAAAATATAACATCCCATCTGAGGACCTCCAGTGAATATTTTGCAAAAGTATAATATAATTGACAAATTTTAATCAATTCAATACAATTCAGAAATTGCTTTAACTGTTACCAGAAAGTCTGTTAACACCCCATAAGACAAGGGAGTGGATTTTGTAACATTTTTTAAAATATTTTTGTCAAAAATAAACCTTGTATTGTTTCTGGAAGTTCACTTTCTGTCTCCTGCTGATTCTAAGAAGAACCTAATGTTAGAGTTATTTCCAGCAGCATTTAAACAGATGCTGAATTATGCTGTGAGGTAGGGATGGTTTATTAAGTTGGTGCCTGGGCTAGAGTTTCAAGCTCTCCCCCAGAGTTAGTTTTTCTTTTGACTGTGGCAGTCCTGGTCACTAATTTTAAATTTTGAGACTGTACCAATGAATAACACAGGACTTTGAAGCAGGTGGGATTTTTTCAGTAATCCCCAGTCTCAAAATCAGTGAAATCATCTGTTTTTTCTCCTTTGGCCCTTTGAAATATTGGTCAATGCTGATCCCACTCAGCCTGTTTGGGGTTTAAGTGAGCACTGAAAGAGATCTATAGCAAGCAGTGAGGGTTGGCACCGAGGCATTGCTGTCTTTGTGTCCCCCAGCCAGCAACCCTTGCCATCGCCATGGCCATGTCAGGAAGCTCACAGCAGGAGAGGATTCAGTCCAGTGTCCAAGAGCCTGACCCTGGTTGGTTTTGTATTACTCAGGAAGCTTAAAGTTGCCTTTAGTTCCCTCTTGCTTTTTTTTCTTTGCTTAGAAAGTATCTGGACAACTTGCATTTTTGCTCAAGATTAGGGAATCAAGAATTCAATATGTATGTGAGGACTTACTGTGGAATACTGATATTTACTGCTGCCAAATAACAAAAGAGGACATCATAATTTTGAGGCTGCTTCTGCAGAAACCATTGTCATTTTTACAATAAAAGCTTCTTCAAGCAATTAAGAAAATGTAGTTGTTATTGTTTGGGATTTTTTTCACAATTATAGTATTGTTCATGGTGTATTTTCTTTTTCAGAACAATAGATCTAAACAGTAGCTTGCTTCAACAAGTAATAGAAAGAAAACGTGAAGTGCTGTGCGTCTTGAGAGAAAAGATAATCACAACTCAGAGGTGTACAATATCTGAACATACCCAGACAGAAGAAAAGGTCAGTGGTGTGATGGGATTCACTGCAAGAACAGTACAGGTAAAAGTTACTAAAAATCGGCAAGGAATAGAACATTTGCACATTATCTGGGAAGAAATGATTTCTCCAAATGGACTTCAGAGTACTTTTATGTTTTCTTAATGTGCGGAGCAAACTGCAGTGCTTGGTTGTGAAAATTCTGCATGGTAAAATGTTTTTTCCATTGCTTTTCTGGCAAAAGATGCCGTATTTTTGATGAGCCTGGAATGTAGTTTCCATCAATACTATCAACTTGTGATTCTGTTTCTCTGTGGATTCCTGCCTACAGCAGAACATGAAGCAAACCTAAAACAATTCAATGCAAGTTGAATAGCAAAATGCATTGCTGAATCAAATTTATTTGAAAAGCCAAGTAATTGTTCATCACAAACGGTTGCAGAGTCTACTGAGTTTTCGTATTTATTGGGAAACTATTTGTTTTCAATCATGGGAGTAGAGATTAACTGCATTATGAGGCTATCTGAAAAATTGCCTATGAATTGAGAAGGAATTACCAAAATCAAAACACACTCATTCATTGCAATTTTTCTTTTTTAAAGCTGGAGATGAATCACTTCAGTGTACAGTGTCTCTCCAGTTGCAGGAATCTGGCAGTTGCAATATAGCAACCCTCTTTGCAAGCGCCACCTTCCTGGTACCAGCCTCCAGCTGGGCAAAAGAGATGTCACGGTAGAATTAGGCAAAGCAGGACACTGAAGTGAGTGCCCATTTCCTAGTGACATGGGGCTTCATGTGTGACAAAAGCTGTGCTTGGAGGGTAGCTAAGAGTGTGAGAGCTGCCCTTGGCATTGTGTTTCTACCTCACTCTTCATCTAATTCCTTTCTCAGATGCCAGATATAATGTGTGCTTTGCTGAGACGTCATGGAGAATAAAGCATATTCTCCCTCTGTATTTTTCACCTTAATTGCATGTTTAAGCTGTGCAGTAGCTGAATCAGATAAATGGTGAATAAATCTGTCTTACAGGTTTCAGTAAGTGAAAGTGGAAGTCTGGTGAAGGATTCTAGCGTGATCCTTGAAATTCCTCCTGCAACCACTATTGCCTATGGTGTAATTGAACTGCTTATAAAGCACAATGGCCAGTTCGGTAAGTGAAAAGCTTGCGTTTTTTGACACACAGTTTGGCTGTGAACAAAGCTGTTTGTCAGAAAATGTTTTTTATGTTTGCCCTGTGCATGGAGTTGATTGTGTTGTATGGTGTCCTTTCCCTTGATAGTTATTTGTGCTAGAAACGTTGATTTATTAATTTTAAAACTCTGATTTAATAATGCTTTTTCACGTGCTTGAATTCACTGTAAACTCAGAATGACTTAGGTTTCAGGGAACCATGGGAGATTTTGTAGCTCGAGCCTCTGCTCAAGGCAGGGCCAACTTTTGAACTTTGATCTAAGTTCAGGGTTAGATCAGATTGCTCATGTCCTTGTCTGTTATAAACTTTTGATTTATCTTCAGAGACAGAGATTCCATCACTTCTCTGGGCAGCCTGTTACAATGTTTGACCACCGTGGTGGTGACCTTTTTTCCCGTTAATAATCTGCTGTTTGCTAAATTGCTTCAGTCTGTGGATGTGGGGCTTGTACTCAAGAGTCCAAAATTGGACACAGCACTCTGAATGCACTTTCCCAAATTGAAAATTCAGTTCCATCAATCCACCAGCTACAGTCTTGTCAGTATAGCCCAGTATGCAGCTGTTCTGGTTTAGGGCAAGTATGGGAGCAAACTTCAATAACTGCAAGAGCATGCTACTGATCCTCTCAGATTTATTATCTAGGTCTTTTGCTGTCGTTTTGCTTCCAGCCATCTGGCCCTTGGCCTGGGCTGTTCCTTTCACCTGGTTCGGAGAGTGACCTGAATGTAAATCAGCTGTCAACCAGGAATGTTTAGACAACAGTCATATTAAGAGCAGAATCATCCATACAGGACTGGAATTTAAACTTCTCTAGCTTACACTTTCATTTAAAGGTTGCCCTCAGTGTCGTTGCAGAAATGCCCTTGTCATGTTTTCTGGTCATGCTTTACTTATGTCAAGTCAAATATTTTTCAGGTTAAAAAAAAAAAAAAAAAAAGTTGAAATTGGCTTTGGGGGGAGTTGTATCTCTGCTCTGCACAATCACTTGGGTTTTTCTTTCTTGTCTATCCTCATTTAAACTCATGGACCTAAAGGGGCTTTCAGGGGATGTTATGCAAGGAGGAATAAAATCAGATAGTACAGCTGGAAGTTGGGAAGGGCTTATGTGAAGAGAAACAGGGGATACATTGAAGAAATAATTGTAGTACAGTTGAGATTTGAGTCCAGGATGCGCTTTACTTGGATGAGAAATGCAGAAGATTAACTCTCCATCATACTCCTGATATTAAGGAAGTCTGTAGGCTCAGGAATAGAAGTAAATATTATGTAACCTGTAAAAAGTTTGTGAAAAGTATAGTTGCTGTGATGCAGACTGAACACAGAGATAGTAGCAGAGGATGTTGACGTCATGGTTATAATAGAACTGTAATTCAGAGTAATGAGGTGCAATTAAGGCTGTCTGACTACATAGCTATATAGCTAATAGCCTACTTAGATGATTTCTACATGAAATTATGATGTCCTGCTAGCTAAGAATACATGGGTCTTGTTAATCATCTTTATTTCTCTGCTCTTTTTCCACTTTTTTCATATTTAATATTAACATCTTCTAAGCTTCAAAACCAACACAATCTGCTTCATGTTTTATTTTAAACAATCTATGTCCTGCCTCTTTTCTTTTTAAATTTGTGCTATTTTCCCTTACCTGAGTGTCATTGAGAAGGTAAAGGGGAGGAACTGACAGCAAAATTAGGGCTTTGCCAGTGAGAATAAGTATGGTGGAACCTAAACTTCAACTTGTTAATATCTGAGCAGCGGGCATCAGTGTCTGTTTATGGAAATAGAAATAGTTAAATCCAAGTTAACTGGATTTGAAGTTAAATCCAAGGACTAATGTAGTCCTTTCTGTGAGACTGAAAGTGACCAGTAGCAGGTATAGCCTACTGGATTCTCTTCACAGGTAATTATGGAGTAAGATGCATGTAAGCTTTTTATTGTTTCTTTTTCTCTGCCACTGCCAGTACCTGAGTTACTCTGTTAGAAAGAATGGTATATAAATTTTCTTTTAAATGTTCTGACTAATGTGACTGGACATATTTGGGTATTTTTATAAATAAATAAAATAAATTTTTAAAAAATAAGGATCTAATCCTTTTCTGATCCATTTACCATTGTGCCTTCCTGTAATCATTCTGTTTGATTTCTACAGGCTAATTTTCCACTCCATGTAAAAGCTGTTTCTGCTTAAGGCTTTGCAGTTTTGTGTCTCTAAAGCTGCACTGAAATGCCTCTCGTTCTTGCTTTACAAAGCAGGGGATATAAAAGCACCCAGCTGATTTCCTTTGTTCTGTTCATTGCTATATGTGTGTGGTTTGCTTTTTCTTAAGTGTCTGTAAATTAAACAGTCCCAATATATTCACTTTTCCACATAACTAAGTCTCTTTGATTGTTTTCATTGATCATCTCTGGTTTTCTTGCATTTTTGTTAACTTTTCTGAGTAACTTAGAAGCTCTAACTGCACTGTTGGAGGTTTGTCATCAATAAATGTAATAGAATTCAATACAGAATTAATTAACAGTTCTCTTAATACAGAATTTTGAGTCCTGTGTTTTCCTGTGAATTAAGTCCTATTACAAGATTTAACAACATAATCTGAAAAGTTTGATCTCCCTTATTAGCATCATTTTGCCTCAGGAGGGAAGGCAGTTTATTAGCACAGCCTTCCTCCTTGGGGTTCATGTGAAAGCCTTGTTATTTTCAGTGACACTAACGTGACTGAGCTGGCCTTGTGGTGCCTCTCCTGCTGTCCAGAGTCTTGTTGCTTTGGGAAGTTCTTAGCTTGTGTTAATCGCTTTCTGCTCCTTCTTCTCCGTGAAGGGTTATGCAAGCATAAAGGTCTGTCGTCTTTCTTTCTCTATGGTAGGGATTTCTTTGTCTGCTTTCCCTTTGAAAAAGCTTTTTGCTGATGGAGTGCTCTCCATGCTTTCTCATCTGCTTTGAATGTCCTTAATTTAGTGAGACAGACTCTTAAAACTGCAGAAAAGTTATATTTAGGTTTTGTGGCTGGTACATGTGAGCACTGTGCTTGATTAGTTACATTTTTTTCTCTTTGCTGTCAGGTATTACTTTAAAATTGAGTTTCTCTTGCTAGCCTGCCTGTGTTCTCCTCAGACTGGCTGCAGAGTGCCATGGGTACACGCTCAGACCTTGCAGAAGGGGATCAGAATATGCATAGGGCTTTGACTGTATTCTGCATCTTTGTGTTGGACACATGAGCACAGAACTTGATACTCCAGATTTCTCAGCATAACTCTTATGAAGGCTCCTTGTACCTTCCAGGAAGCCCTGAACTTCATCAGGCTGGGGGACTGGGATGGCAGGACAAGGACGGTCCTGTTGGGGTGAGGTTGGCCAGTGCTTGTCACGAAGATGAGGCAGAAAGGGCAATCCAGCCAGGGCATGTTATCTCCTCTGTGAAGTTAATGAAGAGAGACAGTTATTGCAGAGTGATTCTGTTAGGGAACATTCCTGGGTGATGTCCTTTAGAGACTCTCAAAAGTCTCCTGTTGTCCACTTACCTGGAGGCCTTGAGGATGGACCTGTAGCTTTGCTGAGAAAGAGTCTGTCAGTGCCATGACCAACAGAAGCTCTGTAAAGGACTCTGAAGAGTTATTACAAATCTCAGAGAGTACTTTCATGTGTCTCCTTCATGAGTGGATCCTGTTGCCTGCATTACAGAATGTCTCTTAGTGGGTAGAAAACATACAGACTGAGGATTGAGAAGCTGGAGAAAGGAACCTGGGGGTCCTGGCTGATGGCAAATTGAATCTGAGCCAGCAGTGCCCT
>VZSR01001283.1:27338641-27400422 GCA_013398615.1 Brachypodius melanocephalos | reverse complement strand
GATGTGCAGTGAGAGGAGTTGAGCTCAGGGAATGACACAGTAGGAGAGATGTTTCTCCTTAAAGCGTGCCATAGAGCTTTGGTTCTGGATCAGTACGTTGTACTTGTCAGGGCTAATAGTAAAGGAAATCTTGACCTTTTGCTGCTGCCTTGTCAGCTCTCTGGTGGTTTAGTATGAAAGAACTGAGCTGTGTGATGGCAGGAACAGCAGTGCTTGGAAAATGTTTTAATGTCTCTGTCTTTTGCTCTCTCTCATGAATACAGCCTAACGTCGCTTCAGCTGATGGCACTGTGGCGCTGAGCAGTCCTTTGGTGGCCACTCTGGCTGACAGAGGACGATTTGAGGTCGTGCAAAGGCTGTTTGCTTCATCAAACATTAATCTGGAAATGGCAGAGTCTTCTGTAAAAGCTGTAACTTTCAAAGAACCGAGATTCTTCCCACTTGTTCTTTATGTTGCTCTGTATGGATTGCATGCTTTAGGTGGGAATGTATAGGAGCTGTACTGAGTATCCAGTTTTTGCTCTAGCCTACTGTTTCTTCTGTAGCTCTGTAATTTTGCTGTGTTTGGGATCAGCAGTAGAACTGTTCTGTTGGTACTTAGGGCAGCACAGCCAGGAATTAGGGTGACCAGGGGACTCTGCAGTTTCAGTGGAAAATACATAAATAAGGAATGAAGGGGAGAAATTAAAAAAGAGAGCCATGGAAGATAAATTGAACATAGCTGCTCTGCTAGGTGTCAGATCTGCAGGGCAGTGAAAGCCTGATTGCTTGCATTAATATGCATGGGGGAAAACAGCTAAGTACAAACTGCTTTTTGTAAGCAAGCAAACAGGCAGACCCTGGAAACCCAGAGTTCTGCAATGCAGCAACTGTTTTGCTCCTTTAAGCCTGGGTGTGCAGAATGCCCTCACTCTGGAGCAAGTGCAGTGGAGGGCTCTTAGAAAGGTACTCAAATTAGATTCTCTTATTAATTATTGTTTGGCTTTTATGGATGTGAACTGCACACTGTGGGAAATAACAAAGCCTCTTTTTCAACAACCAAGATCATTTCAGGGATTTATACCTCTGTACAGCATTTTTGTTTTCTCGTATGTTTTTACTCATGTTAGCAAGTTTCAGCTGTTTTAAACTGCATTTGAACTTTGAGGTATGGCAGTGTCTTTTGGTGTGTGCACGTGAAGGGTCCCCTGCTGCACACTACAGAAATGATCATTTTACCCCTACGAGATTTTCAGTGCAGCTATTTCGCTTGTTTCTTTGACTAACAGCTAAGTAGTAGTAAAGCACTGTGTGCTTTACTAATGCTTGTTTTTTCATCATTATTTTTTGTAATCATGGATGGAACAGAAATGCAGCAGAGATCACTGTAAATGCGGGCTTGGGAAGATGATGTTCCAAGTAGGTGGATTATCAGTGCTTACAGATGAGATCATGAGCTGGCTGAGAGACAAACAAGCAGGCACCTGTGTGGGGGTGATCAGTAACCTGGCCCTGCAGCGTAGCTGGTGGGTAGGAGTTCTGCTGAGTTTCCTGCTCTATTCCCACATGGCCTTGAGCAGATTGTTGATGAAGTCTTTAAAATTTCACATCAGTTCAGCTTTCCTTGAGGACATGGACTTTGCAGAAAAGCACCACGGTGTCTTTCCATTCTCTGAGACTCAGTCAGGACAGCTCTGCACGCTGGCACGTGGGCGTTCGTGCATCTCATCAATTAAGTGAAGCTGATGGTGTTGCCTGAACTTTGTGCTGGTGTAGAAGGAAAGATCCTTCAGGAGGCTGGAAGCAGGGAACTCCTGTTCTGGGAGTGGTGTGTAAGTGGGAAAGGCATCTTTTGCCCATTGCTACTAAAAGTTGCCTCTGTAATGAATTTACCAAAACTTTCTATTAAATGCTATGTCAAAACAATAGAATTACTTATGCATGCAGCTTGTTGTTTTTCTTTTGGGGACTACATCTTCGACAAACAAGCAACTCCAGGCTGGCCTCACAGGGAAAGTGCTTTTTCAAGCTTAGATGTGGTCTTCCCTAGGAAAGGAAGTGGTAAAAGACCTGTAGGGGGCTTCAGAGGAGGCTGAAGCTTGTCTCATAAAAGGTTTGATTTCACACCCTGACTTAACCTCCCCAAAATACTGCTTCCCTTTGGCTTCCCAGGAGCAGGGTTGGAGAATCCATACCTTGGTAATGCAGGAGGAGGCCAGCAGGCTCTGGCCTTGCTGCCAGTACCAAGCATTTGCCTCCTTCCAGCTGCTCAGTCCGAGTCCCCTGGGCTTTGTCCACTGGTCCATTCCAGTGTGGGCCCAGGAGAAGGACTCCCTTTTGTGCTGCAGTGCTCAGAAAATCAGGTGCCCAGATTCAGCAATGACAGCATTCCCAGGGTGGCTGGAGAGCCCCCAAGGTCTCCCTGTGCATGGAATGGGGATTTGGCACATTCATGAACACAGAGGTAAGACCAACTGAAAAACTCCTTTTATGTAGGTGGAGCACTGAGATCCAAAGATAAAAGGTGGATGCAAAGCCTGTCTTTGATGCGTTATATGGCTCAAATGCAGACTATGACCAAAAATATCAGAAAAAAAGCCAATTACATTTTTTCAATATTAAATCTTTATTATATACAAAAATATTTTGTTGGGAATTAACAGAATTTCGTCATTTGTACATTAACATTTTTATGTTTGGCTGTGTTTATTGTGAAAATATTAGCTGTGAAAAAGACAAGGTGGGGGGGGTCTTAGAAAACAAGTCACAATTTAAAAACATCCCACACAGTAGCTGACTTGATCAGTATGAAGTCACAATGCTAACAAGTCCCATATCCTAGGCCTGCTCTACAGTACTGTATTCAAACAGGTACTAAATAATTTCCAGGTTTACATTAAAAAATTTAGCTAATAGTTAAGATTTTTCTTGTAGGAAGTTTTCAGCTAAAGAAACTATTGTTTACAGGAGAACAGTTTTGAAAGTTTTACAAATTCAAATCCAGGTTAATTTAATATACCGTAGAAATAAAAAAACCCCACAAAACAGAAAACCATGAGAGTTTCCAACTGGCAAAACCAGGTGAGAGAAGAAGCAAGGTAAGGAAGCCCATGGTGACAGAGTTCTAATACACATTTAAACCCAAACACAACCAAGATCCTACAGTTCTTAGCCTGGTGTGGGGTTGGAAAGCAGCAAACATTCTTGTGTTTTAAACCCCAAAGAAGTAGTTCCCCTCCCTACACCACAGTGCACAAATGTTACACATGGGCAGCATCTAGGGGGTGGGGAAGGGATGCTCAACATGCATTTTCCTAGGGGGAAAAATATATATTTCAACAGTTATCTCTATCCATAACTGCGTACAAGACGTAAACCAACAAAAATCAGCGCATTTTTCTGCCTGTTCAAAGCAGTGCCGTTCATTTTGCTTTATGCTGTGGATCATGTGAGAGGTCAGGTAACAGGCTGGGTTTTTGGAAGAAGCTGTACTGTATTCAGGTAAATGGTGGCTGCTGTGGAGTTGGCTCAGCCATGGGAACAACCAGAAATGCACGGAAAAGCATCAGCATGGAGCTGATGACATGAAAAGCCTAAATGGGAGAAAGTCCTTCCAGGACTACTTTAACTGTTACCTGACCACTGTCCAAGCAGCAAAAGGAACTCCATATCCACTGAGCATAAGATATTTCCAAACACCAAGAAAAAAAATCAATTTAGTTCAAATGTCATTCATTCTATAAAATATAAATATTGCTGAACCCCTGCTGAATAAATTCCATTTGTAGGTGAAACTGCCTAACAGCTTTCACCAAGCTGGGGTTTGTTTTTAAGCCTGTACCAGTAAATCCCAGCTGCAGTACCAGGAAATGAATTGAGAATTCAGCAGCTGACAATGTGACTGTGGAACAGTATCCCACTGTGGAGAATTCAGGTAAATTAGTAGACACTGTCTGAATTACTTGCAGCATTTACCCTGAAGTTTTACTATATATGGGTGTTTGTGTGTGTGGGCACAAGCACACTTTAAATATCATTAGAAGCCAAAGCTGCCTGTAAAAATAACCAAAACTGGTTATTTTACAAGTGTTTTCTGTTTTTATTTTTAGGATCTCTTGGGCCTAAAACCAGTAAGTTATACCAGTCCTAAATACTGATGTTACCTACTCTTTCCTCTATAAGACACAAGTTGAGAATCCCAGACAATGCCCATCAGCAAGCCTGTTAAACATATGTGAAAACCAAGAAGTACAGGTCAAAAAAGAAGAAACCCAGGGAAAAAGAAGGGCCAGGACTTCACTTCAGCACTGTCAGTCACAACAGTCCCCCAGAGAAAGTAAATTAAAGTGCCCTTAAGGATAGAAACCCTTTCAGAGGCCCAGGAGAGGTTTTTATTGCAGGGAGAGGAGGGTGCTGGGAGCTGAGGGGTATTTAAGGCAAGAGGCCCAGCAGACTACGAGTCTTTGATCCAGTACCCACCATAGACACCAATAAAATGATCTCACCACTTCAGCAAACATAGCATCCTGAAGTTTGGCAATAACCACGTATAATAACTTGAACTCTGGAATTTGGTTGAGGCAGGAAGCCCTGCATGAAGCAAACAGCCTGTACAGATGTGCATGACATGCAGCAGAGCTCCAGCTGTTGGGTGGTTGAGAGCTGCACCCACAGGCAAAATGGGCCAGGGAGCAGCTGCTGCAGGAGGCACTGTCCATGCACTGGGACACGGCCTCAAGGTTCAGTGTGAGCTGAGAAGCAAGTTACAGGAAGCCTGGATGGGAAACCATGGGATTAGGTGAAGGGAGTTTATGGTCACAATACTGGCTCATGTGTAAGGACAGGCAAGAACCCAGTTCCTGATCTCTTGATTGCTCTCCACTGGTCCTTGAGCATAGCAGAGGCCAATTGGGCTCAAGGGGGTACCTAGCCAGGGATTTTCTATGTTTCAAAGAGAAGTTTCCTATTTCTTAGCTGAATCACCCTCTTCAGAAAACAAAACCAAATCCAGGTGACTTCCTGAGCACTGAGCTGCAGGAAATTTATAAGCAAGTCACTTTAGGTATGATTTTAGAAGATGCAGTGAGTAGAGAGGATGAGGAAAAAAAGTCACAATTTGAGCTCAGCCAAGATGTGGCAGTTTATATAAACACTAATTCAAAAGCAATGAGCTGATCTGCTATCCTGCTCCACAGAGCTTTTGTACAACTAAGTACACAGAGCTGCCCTGAGCCGTGAATACGGCACAAGTCATGGATACTGCATTGGTTATGAACTCGATTTTCCTTGCCTACAAAGGGCTGTGATTCTGCTCCATGTTTACCTTCCTTGTAAATTTGTAGAACATTTTGAAAGACCTTTATGAATCTATGAAAGATGATGTATTCCATTACAATTATCCCACAAAACTTGGACTGCATCTTGTCACGTGATGCAGAACCTAAAGCAGACCTGCTGTAACACTTAGAGACAGCAAGGTCACCACCTGGGTACACAATGCACCAGAGTATTTACAGGAGAGTTGAGACTGGCGCGTGCTTACATGAATTTTTGGTGAATTCAGGGAAATAACTTACAGGTCTTGGCATACTGACTGTACTTCTATGTATAACTTTTCATTCACGGGCAACTACAGTGTTTCTTCTATAAGTCTCTATATGTACAGAATTTTACAGCACCTCATGCACTGTCCAAAACAGATAGAAATTACAGATAAATATAGAATTTTTTAAATTGAAATATCTGTATATTTAGAAAAATATACATTAGTAAACACAATAAACCAGGTAGAGAAGTGTACCAGTTCTAAAGTCTCACATGCAGGTACATTTCTGGATTAAGTTGTGGTAGCTTAGTAATGTGATAACCAACATGAGCATTTTTTGTTTTACCATCCACATACATACATATACACAGACAACTATTTGATAATTTACTTTTCTAAACTACTTAAATATTTATCTTGTGATACATACCACATATCTTAAACATTTAGCAGCATCTTCACCTCGCTCAGACACACCTATTGTAATCTTTAACAGTCAATGTAAAGTTTTCCCATTAGTATCTGAAAAATGAATGTTTAGTACAGAATGAGATAACATGAAATCCCAGTTATTTTAACTCCTCCAAAATACTCCGAACAGGTGTTCTATGAAATGTTATCACTTGTTCAAAATGAGCCTTCCATAGTGTCTTTCTCCCCTAATTGCACAATGTACAGGCCCTGGTCCCACAGTTGATGCAGCACACCCTGGCAGGTAGGGACTGTCACTGCTGGAGATGTGACTGAAACAACACCAGCATTTCAAGAACCTCCAAGAACATTCTTTTTAAAGGATAGCAACTGTTATTCTCATTCCAGTCATTCTATTAGGTGGGGACAAACTAAGCAGAGCATGTGATGAAAATGTGACTGTGCCAAAACTCAAAACTACCACAAAGAAACAAAGCAACCTCTGTCCCCTTCTCACCATTCAACACTCCAATGTGAACCCTCAAGATTTAACAAGCAGTTGCAGGAGGTGTGGTGTTTGAGTTTAGGTTGTTCTCTCCCGCAACCTGGCACGGAGACATCCAAATCAGACCTGCAGATACTTCCACACGATCTTTGTGCCAACCCAAGCAAGTCACCTTCTCTTACTGCTTCAGAACTGCACTGCAGAATTGCTCACTGCCATCTACACCACCACCACCACCCAAAGCTCAGCCATGACACTCCACTGCCTGATTTAAGAACACCGTGTGAACCTCTAGCAAACATTGAAGGTTTAGGCTTTAGCAAATATGTGGCTGTTCTGGAGTTTGCTCACTAGGGAGACTCTCTTGACAGTATTCTCCCTGGGATGGAAACAGAATGAGCAGAGAAAGGCTTTCCTGACTAAACCCTGGTGGCTGTGTTTCATGTGTTTGGTTCAGTAAATTCATGGAAAAAAGATGAAAATAAGTGATGTTTCCAATATGAAGTACTGTGGTGAGTGAACTGAAGAATTTTCTCGTTCCATTCACTGGGGAAGAGTGAACTCAGCCCACTTTTGGCATCACAAATAAGAGTGTATTTCCAACTCATAATGAAAAGGCATCTTATTTACAGCATATGGAGGTCTCCCATGACACAGTACACAAACACAGTTCAGTCATGTTCAGCACAGAGTGCCAAAAGCAACCACTGAAATAGCCAAGCAATAGCCCTGCTATCATTTGATGCTACACATAACATTCCATCCACTTCTCAAAGCAGCCTCTGAGCAATAGGATCACAGAAGTTGTCTCCTGGGAAAGAAAACTACAAGTCCCATGCTGGTGCCACATTTAAAAGCTCTGCCAAACTTAAACAAAACCAGAGAAAACACATCCTGGAAAGCATAACAATAAAAAAAGCAATGGTACTAATTTCCTTAGGGAATGTCATATTCCCTCTGAAAGACTGAAATCTCAGTATTAAGAGCCACAAAGATCTCCTGTGCTATACACAAGTTTAACTAACATTTTCCACACACGCTGGGATTTGAAGTCTCCTCTGCCCCTCTTCCCCCACGACAACCAACTTTACAGGCTGTGTAAAAACCACCTGTTGTATATGGGTGTTTTGAGGTCTTTTTAAACACAGTTTTCCTCTACTGCATCCACTCCTTTTTTTCTTTTCCTCGTGCACATAGAAGTCTTTTGAGAGCCCCAGGAAGCAATGCTGTTTTACAGTGCCTAAGCCTGTCTTCCTCCAGAAATAGTTCTGAGGAGGATGCTTTTGATAGCATTCTGGGGTCACACTTTGGTGTTGAAAAATAATCCAGAAGGCAGGTGCCTGTCACCAGATTGAAGAGGAATTAAACAGATGACTTCAGTAGAGACACCTAACCTGGTATGTGATGGTGAATGCAACTATATACAACAGCTGACAGTGTTACATAAAACATGGTCAAAAAAGAGCTAATCTGAGCAACAAGCTGTATTTTCCTTCTGTTCTCATTAAGCAGAAATTTACATCAGCTTAAGTTTTGATCAATGAACCTGAACCTAATACGAATTATATCAATGAGCCTACTGAGGGGAGAATTGTCACTAAAAAGGAAATACACTGTAAACAAAAAAACTTATAAACAACATTGCTTTTTAGCAGGAAGCTTCCATTTCACAAGCTATCTAATGAAAAATGCCATTAAAAACAATGTAAGAAAAAGCACATAAATGCTAATACACAACACTCATAAAACACAGCAGTTGATCACACACGAATATTTAAAAGATAATTTAGAACCCAGCTAGACATCACAGGAAATGAAGCCATAGATCACTATACAAATACAGAACAATGACCTAAGAAAAGAAAATGCCTTATTTTTTTTCTTTTTTTAAAAAGCAATGTGTTTTCACAAGTGTGAATAAATAGTCCTAAACATTAAGTGTCACCAACAAGGCTCCACATTATCAGGTTCTCTCTCAAGCTACTTCACCATTATTCAAATTGCACTGAATTACCTTGCATATGACTTTCTAATGTCAGTACTTCAACTGTAATGGGCTAACAGGTTGGCTCCCAAGAAAGCCTAATAAGCAGCTTGCAAGGTATTGCTCTACGTTATTTAGGAGACAGATATAAGGGAACCTACAGAAAAGTTATCTAAATTAAGAGATATCAAGAACTTGTGAAACATCAGGAATGCACCAACATTAAGTTGAAAGGAGCTGGAGCAATAGACCTGTGTTTTTGTTACTGCTTTTAGTATTTAAAATTCTGCTCCCATGAAATTACTATTTTTTGAAGACGAAAAAAAAACCCCAAAGAAATTAGTGTTCTTTCCTAATAAGAGCTATAGACTTTTGATCAGTTAAACATTGACATTAACAAATTTTACAAAAATTGTTTCAAGTATCCTTTTTTTATCACAGTGAAAATGTAAGACCAAGATGTAAATGTTGAAGTGAATGAAAGTTTCTGAGATGAAAAAGGCAAAGGTACTAAATCAAAACATAGAAAAATGCTTAAACGCATTTCCTTCATGTGATATGAATAGAAAGGTTATCTGTAAAAAGTTAGAAAAATTAAAATAAATTACATATTTAAGTACACTTTCTCTTCAACATTTTTATAAAAATTCAGAACAGTGTACTTTTGAATATACACAGAGTAAAAATGCACAGGTGCTGTAGGTTATCATCAGTATCTACATGTCACATTTGCTGCTGTTGACTTTATTTGTTACTTAAGCTCTCACTGGAACAGCTCAATAGACCCAGCTGATGGGGACCCACTGTGGCTCCAGCCTCAGTCTCTCGATGGCCGTCTGCAGCTTCTCAAAGGCTTTGTCCAGGTTGTCATTTACAATGGTCAGGTCAAAGTAGTGGTTGTAGGCTCGCTGGATCCGGGCACTCTCATCCACTGTTTTTTTCAGATCAGTGTCCTGTGCAAGAGATTTGTAACGATTAGTGAATCTAAATCTTACTCAAGATTTAAAGATAAGACTTGGCAAATCCTTATAGACGCAGAAGAAAATCCCTTCAGTACATACTGCAACAGACTATTTAAAGCTAGATACCGAATATATTTTAAAAATAAGGAAAGTTTGCATTTATAGTAAATTCAGACAGAAATTTAGCTAAAATACATTGAAAGGGCTGAAAACATTCTGAGCTGTGTCAATAACATTAAATACAGCAAGCAAATGTTTGCCAATCTTGCAATTTTGAAGAGAATCAATAGAAGTATGTGAACTTGGGCTAGTGTGCACAATGAGCAGTTAATCACTTTGTATGGGCAACTGATGATCCAACCAGAATAAAATTAATGCTTTAGGAATGACTGAGTCAATCAGTTTTGTAAATTTATTTGTGCCCCTTTTATTTCCACAGAAGGCACAAAAAAATCCCACATTTTAAATTAGTATGAAATGAAAGACAATTTCTAGCAGAATAAGGCTCTAGAATACCTTATGGCTCTTAGAGTCAACATTTCAGCCTAGCTCACCGGACATCAGCTCCTCATTTGTAAACTACTGCTGCATTACTGTAGTCCTAACATGAGCTGCTAAATATGCAGGAAATTTGTATTCCTACATTATGAAGCCTTTATAAAGTGCCTCTGAGCACGTTTTTGTGTTTTGTTAGTCCTACATTCTTTAAAAATTCCTCTCCATTTTTGCACAATAGCATTTTTTTTGTAAGCAGTTATGAGATTTGTCCCCCTTTACAGAAATTATTTCAGTATTTTCAAGTCCTGATACAGTTGTCAATATAGAAGCCAAAATGAAAAACTAGGTTTTTCAATAGCCTTTCCTTCACAGTGAATGCAGGAGACAAGTAAATGTATGACCACAAGAGCCAGACTTTTTGTAAAGGAATGGGTTAGGATGCTAGAAATAATACAGCCAGGTCTGCTAACAAGCAAACCATAACACTTTAAATGACATTTGTTTTTCATTTGTTCAGGAAACACAAGAATATGAAATAGCAAATCACACTCTACGTGCAGGGATGTGATGCAGAATCTGTAAAGACACCTAAATGCACATTTGAAATTTAATGACGCTCTTTATTATTCATAAGAGGTAATACAGAGGCAAGGATGTCCCTTAGGGAATCAAATATTAGGAAGTGCCGGAAATTATTTTTATACTTGTCTGGACAGTTTTAACCTTGCCTTCTTGCATATGCACCATAAAATTCAGGGTTCATTTGGGCCAGGAAAGAGGAATGATTGAGCATCCACAGAGATAGTAGAATGCCCAATAACCAGAACCCATGATTAAAAATCATATACTCATTTTAGTGGAAATACTAACCCACCCCCCATTTAATAGCTTTGAATGCCCTGTCAGCATTTATTCAAGATATTCCCATGAAGTTGCAGTGCTATCATTAGGAGCCATCAGCAAAACATGGCTTTTCTCTGTTGGGGAAGTTGAACTGCTCAATCTGGCTTTTTTTTCCTTTGTTCCTGCAGCTGGGAAAGTTCATGCCCACACAGAATATTTATACTGTGCTGCATTGGAGGAAACATCTTATTTCCCTCTGCTACACATAGTGTCTCAGAAAAGGAGGGAAGTTCTAATGAACAAAACATACCACTTCACTTTGTATGACAAATTCAAGGAACTTCAGATGAAGCTGCTCCACACTTCTTATTCTGGCAGCTCTCAGCCATTCTCAGTGCAGCACATGCTGCTGCAACAATGAAAACAAGGACTACCTGCAGTCTTGGGGGTTTTTCGTGTTTTATTTTGGGGTGTTTTTTGTTGGTTTGTTGGTTAGTGGGGTTTTTGCTTTCTCCTTTTTTGACACAAGCTGCAATATCTTTCCCAAGCATTACAGATTCCATTTTTAAAGCATGCATGCTTTAGTAAGACAAACAGGAACAAAAATTTGGGTGGGGAGAGAGATGGGAAAGTCAAGGAAAGACATCTGCATAAAAGAACAATTGCCATCATGAAATATCTACCATTTGCTACAAATAATCAAAGGTGACAGTTCCCAAAGTACACGTTACAAGTAATTTTTGTAATCAACATTTCTCTGTAAGAGGTCTATTTTTAAGAAAGAAGCAATCTTCCTTATAGTATTTGATTAACTTCTACTAGGTAATCAGCAAAAGTCTTGCCTAACTTTTCTTAGAGACATTCACTTCAGAACAAATCCCATCTAAAATAAATGATAAAGCATTTTTTAAAAATCTAAGAACAATTTGTTCAAAGCAAACTAAAAAAGAAATTATCTGCTTACAGTGAGAAGTTTGGTTGTAATTCCAGCATCTACCACAGCCTTGTGCATAGCTCGCAGAGTCTCCAACTCTGGAGCAGCAATAAACACCACATAGGGCATGAATTCTGAAGTCCTCAGTATTTTTAGGGCCTATAAACAAAGAAAAAGGAAAAATTAATGACCTAAGTTTCAGAATGACTCACCACATCTCTTCATTACTTAAGGGACACCACAAAACTCATCTGTTACAATGGGCAGCCACATATAAGTGAAGATTCTTATTTCTGTTTTAGAAATTCCTGCACTGCCTTTTGAAATGCTCAGCATCATTCTTTCCTTGGCTTAAAAGATTATTTACTACTCTGCAAGACTCCTCCTTCATGCAGAAGAGAAGTTGGGTTTTCTCCATCCTTCTAACCCATTCCAAGTAAGGGTCACAAATGCAAGAATCCAGTTGATAACTGTAACCTTGAAACCAGATAGGAAGCCTTCAAATTTGAAAGCCTCTCTCTTCATCTCTTCAACATTACAAACCTACACTTGTTATAATAATAACATTATAAATCATATACCTGTGGATTTACATCCAAGATGCAGGTCCTTCCTGTCTGAACAACTTCAAGGATGGAATCAATTTTGGTGCCATAAAGATTTCCTTCATATTCTCCATGCTCTAGGTATCTGCCAGCTTTAATATCTGTCTCCATTTCGGCTCGTGACACAAATCTGTATGCTTGCCCATCTTTTTCATCATCCCTTGGCTTTCGTGAAGTAACTAAACAAAAAAAAATTAAAATATAAATTGAATGTTTTTGTTTTATATTTTGAATATGAGTTATAGCTATTAAGTTATGGGGACTGTAATGCACATGGTTATACAATTGTGATTGCTCCATGTACAGGTTTATTCATTATTCTAGATAAATTTTAAAACTGAGCACAGCCCCTTCTGTTCACTTAATTTATATTATTTCCTATATGTTGCTTATCCACCCATTTGCCTATTTCCTTTGTCCTACTCCTCCACACCATACACAATACTCATTCATGTCATCTTTTTAATTATTCACTTAATAAATATTTATTTAAGTGACTTAGAAATCAAATCAAAGTTTAACTCTCAAAAGCCAAATGTACTTCTAAAAATAGCTGAGCACAAGAAGATCTGCCCCATCCCACCCCCAAAACCTTTGCTCTCTGTATTTGCCCTGTTGTTCAGGGCAGAATTACCTGAGCTAGCTATAAAGAAAGTTAGCTTAAATATCAGAAGCAGCCCAGCCACTGTAGCAGAATCTTAGTGGAGGCCAGCTAATGCTGCCTTTCAGGACAACTTTCCTTTTAAAGCAAGATAAATTCCCTGTAGATAGATTAAAGCCAGTATTTGAGTAAATCAATTTCAACTATCTTGGGAACTGGCTACACTGTGCAGTACAGACATTACTTAAGCAAAAAAAAAAGTAAAAATAAAATTTTAAAAAGTAAAATAAAATATAAGATCAGATTATTATTGACTTTGCTGTCCTGTCACCATATTAACTACCCACTACTTATATTTAATTAGATTTGAAGTCTAAAACATACTAAACATAATAGTCAATGCATTCCTTTGGTAATACTATCATCACTTGGTGCAACTTGTTGAGACAAGTGGAAAGCAATCTTTCCCTCCCAGTATTTCCTATTCAATTCAATCTTACAGAAAACACAAGTGCCAGGAGAAATGATCATCTGAAGCTGTTAAGGATAAATGTATTTACTAGAACATCTAGTTTTAGTCAAGACTCTATGGAAAGATTAAAACTATAGAGGTTAATATAGTACATTAAAAAGAATAATTTATCAGTTTGCAATTGATTTTGGAGAGTAAGCTTTAACATTTTACAGCTAGGAGATGATTTAACAGTTCAGTTATCCACACTGAAGAAAAACCACACCACCATATGCTGGATTAGAACTCAACACCAAGAACATGCTTCTCTGCATAGCACAATGGATCAATTTTACCCATTTCCCACCTCCCAAAATACATCCACACAAATTTGTTTATGAATAACCTGGAGAATTATCTTTTAATCAAAGACCAACTGAGTTTACTGATTATCCCACTTAAAATCTAAAGCAGAGAAGAAGTTCTGTATAAAATAAACTGCACATTGGATGTGCATGATTAGACTATCAGATTGGGAAAAGTTTCCTTTTATGCCTTTGAACATTTTGAAGAATGTTCAAAAACTGTGTTGCATCACATATATTCAAGCATCTATATAGCATTTTAGAGAAAAAAGTAATTCTGAAGGCTTTTTTGAAATAGAAGAATTTTAGAAGCAATAAAAAACCTCTTACTATTTTGCCGATATGAAATAATTAAATTCCTAGGAAAAGACTTCTTTTAAAAAGTAACACTGAAAAGTCAACCTTGTTATCAGGTTCACAAACCAATTCTAAGTGCCCTGGTCAGTTTTGATGCTAGAGATTCAACAGATCAGAGAGACTGGTTCTCTCATCTTGAGCAATTCATCTTTCAGACTTGTCCTTCCTCCTATTATTATCAGATCTATTTCTTGCCCACTGGAAACAGAAGGGAACAGACTAGTACTGAAATTCTGAAAAGCACATGGCAGGACAATAATAATGTAGCTGGAGTGGGCTTCTCTGGTCAGCAGTCAAACAGGAGGGAGGAGATAAAGAAACAAAGGTGGATGAGCAAAGTATCTAAAAGAAAGGCAAGAAAACATGCTTCAGGTGTAAGAAGATTTTTTTCTCCTGTCTATAGGAGAAAAAGGAAAGACCATTTGCTTAAGACTAGATAGATTAAAATATTGAACAGTTATACAAATCTTGGAGATCACAAACACTTACTTCAGTTTTATTGGAAATTTGCTGCTTTTCCCTACATTTCTAACACTAAAGCAAAAATTTATAATGCCTAGTCCACAGGTGGAAAATGAAAAGGCAGACGTGAGAAACTCCACTGGCTGTTCATTACAGAAAGCTACTGGGAACTTATGGAATCCCCTCCGTAATGCATGGTGACTGACACTGAGGAAACCCAGACTGAAATACTGCACAGACAAAAACTGGTTTTCTGCAGCATCAGTAACATTTAAGTGCTCGTTACAAATATTTTCATGGTCATATGTTAGTTCAGGTGTCTGAAAACAGAAAGAGCCTTTTGTTTTCCCACTCTATACAATTTTTATGCTCTCACAAAATCACTCCTACGCTGAATCACTAGGATAAACATCAGGTACTTTCCAGTTAATCAAAGTGTGATATTACGATAGGAATGCTGACAACTTACATGGCACTGTAGTTCCAAATCTAGTAGGATTCAGCACAATAAACCTGTTCTTCAAACTCCTTCGCCCCACTCCTTGGGCCCCAATCAAGACCAGGGTTTTCCTCTGAAATGGAGGCATTTTGGCTACTTCCTCATATATCTGGATTTCATGGCGATCAAATTCTACATTGAGAAATGTACAAAAAACTTTAATACACACTCAGCGCGGTAAGAAAAAATTTAAATAGTCCTGCTGTTCATCAACAGGCCCCATGTGAATATAAACAGTACTCAGAGGGCAGTAAATCTGACACAAGACT
Organism: Brachypodius melanocephalos; assembly: GCA_013398615.1. Lineage (NCBI taxonomy): Eukaryota > Metazoa > Chordata > Aves > Passeriformes > Pycnonotidae > Brachypodius > Brachypodius melanocephalos. Next base: position 27,385,152 of record VZSR01001283.1, on the reverse strand, counting down.
TCTTGCTTTAAATTGGTTTGGGAACAGAATAGTTATTCCTCCATGGACAGCATAAGGTCAGGTTTTCACTTTTACTTTCAAGGAGAAAGCCTGTGTTTGATGAAAAGGGGAAAACTGTGACTAACAATTAGTGAACTTCCACAGAATCATGGGATGGTTGAGGTTGGAAGGTACCTCTGGAAGGCATCTGGTCTACCCAATGCCCAGGACCACATCCAGACACTTGTTGAGTATCTCCAAGGACAACTCCACAACCTCTCTGGACAACCTGTGCCAGTGCTCAGTCACCCTCACAGTGGAAAAGGTGTTTTCCAGCGTTCAGAGCCTGTGCTGTTTGTTGGCTCTCACCCTGTCACTGGGCTACTCTGCAAAGAGCCCACACAGCTCCATCCTCTTTGCACCCTCCCTTCAGGTATTTGTACACACTGATGAGATCTGCCCTGAGCCTCCTCTTATCCAGATTGAACATTTCCAGCTGTCTCAAGTTTTTCTCATGGCTGAGATGCTCCAGTGCCTTCAACACCTTTGTACATCCACATCTCTCCTGCACTGGGGAGGTGCCCAGGACACTTAGGTGTGTAATGCCTCACCTCACCAATGCTGAACAGAAAGGAAAAATCATATCCCCTCAGCCCACTGGCAACAAGCATTTCACTTTTTTTTCTTACCACCCAATTTTTCTCATCATTTCCACCCACCAAATGATGTACTCAGCACAGCCATATCTGCACTGGTCACTATTGCTTTTAAACAGTAAAAACTATCTGATCTATCAAACTTATAATCAAATATTTTACTGCAAATCTTTAGCTTTGGCTACACTACATTCTGCAAGTTTTGAAGCCTAAAGAACTTTGACTTTCATGTAATATTAAGAGATACCTGCATTTCTTGTAGTGAGATACATCATCTTTTTCTTTTTTTTGCTGCTTATTGTTCCACAGAAAGGCCCTAAAAATAAAAATAGATTAAGTCACAACTTCTGTTAATTTCCAAAGCCTATTTACATGAATATATAGAATTTTAGACTAATGAATTTATAAGGACTATTCTAGGATGGTATATATCCTAGGGCAAGAAATTACATTTATTTACAAACCCATCAAATGGTACAGGAAGAACTGAACACAGAGAAAAAAAATATTTTTTTTAGAAAAGAAAGCAGCTGAAAAATTCATGTTTAGCTTATTAACTTTCAGTGCATACCATACAAAAAATTTTTAAAAGTGCACACTGCCTGTCCCACCTCATTCAGCTTTTCCTCATCAGGTGGCAAAACTGAATCATGTATCTTTGAACACTAAACAGACACTTCACCCTTTGTCCTTCAGCCAAAGCCGAAATAGAAAATTCAGCATTTCACAATAATCTGTGTAATCTCACAAAGCAGTTTTTCTATTATTTACAAAGGACAAGCAAAACAAATGGAGTCAGAGCAGAATCTACTCCTGAAATTCACGAGGTCTCACCTGAGTTGTCCCAGTCCCTCCTAACAAAAGCCTTTCTCTTCTCTTCCAGGAACTGGCTAGGAATTAGACCTGCACTTCCTCCTTCTTTAACATGACTAGCCTGGAGAAATTTTAAAAAAAACAAACAAAAAAAAAAACCAACCAAACAAATGATTTTATTTAACTTGCAAGAAGCGTTTTTCTCATCAACAACGATGTTGACTGATGTCCTCACTGCCAATTTCTCAGTGGTGAGTGTTGATACATTTACTACTGAGACTTAGAAATTCAAAGCCAGATGTAAATATTAAAATTCTCCTTTACAGGAATAGTGTCTTGCTACGGAGTATTAAAATTCAGAAAACTTAAGTAAAAAAGATGCAAGTTTCATTACTGGTTCCCATTACATTAGTAAGCCCCTGCAGCCATAAAACTTTGGCATAAAATTCCCAAGTGGAATTCTCTGGCTCCAGACTGAAGTCTCAGGTGACAAAACTCAAGATTTTCTAGCATACAGTATACTTAGTTTGCATTCTTGAGCTGCTTCAAACAGGTTCCAGTGCAGTTTATTAACTGTCATTTCCCAGTGAATGCCAGTAACACATCCCTAATCATGCCTTCAAGCTTTTTGCACTAAGCAACTACAGATTTAAAATCCTAGTAACTTAAGTATTCCCAGTAATGAATTGGCTAAAATTCTCTATAAAATAATTTCATGGCAAGCTCAATTCTCAATAAGCTTAACACACACAAACACAGTTATGAAGTGTTTAATTCTCCATAAATCTTTTGCTTGCAATAAATCCTTCTTTTGCTAACAGGAGATGTTTGCTTTTCAACTTTTATGGTTTTATCTATGACTAACTGATTTTTTACAGTATGAAGTTTTCATTAACAGTCTAGCATTTCTAGAAAGCATGATAAAAAACTGAACTTTTTCCTGGGGCATGATCTGCATAGCATACGCTATACTGATTTAACACATTTCAATTTTGCCAGATTGAGTGTTGAAGATTTATTTCTCTGGGACTCCTGCAAGTTGCAACTGGAGTTTGAAAAGCAATACAGAAGTCAGCATGGGAGCTAAACATCAAACTCCTCCAGAGTTCTGGGAGTGTCTACTTCTGAATCTAATTAAGTTGGCAGCAATAAATGTTCAGCCTTTCCTCACACTTATTGTCTTTCTTTCTGTTATTACTGTCATCGAGAAGCAACAAAATTCAGCAGCTGTTGATGTATATAGAATATTTCTGTTGCTTTTGAAGAAGTCATATATCTTATTCTCAGGTAGTGTCTGGCTCTCTTCTGCTTGTTACCTTGCAAAGGGTGAGCAATGTAGGGGTAGAAAGGGAAATTCAAAATGAGAAACTCTTTTCTCATCCTCAAATGCCAGTTTTGAGGATCTTGGTTGAGAAAATGGTCTTAATGGTTCACTTGTCCCATTTTCAGAGGCACTGATAATGTTTAATTCTGTGCATAGTGTCTTGGAAAAAATCATAAGCACTGGATTACATTTCTACTGAAGGACTGAATGTAGAAATACCACCTTAAACCAGGATGAACTGTTAATATTTGAAATAGTGCCAAACACTGTGACTATGAGTATGCATGATACAGCTCACAGACACTGACCACCACTATAGAAATAAAACATATAGCCTCTCCAAAAAACTATCCTCACCCCCTTCAAATCCAAATATTAATTTCCTTCTCCTCAACTCTGAGCACTCAGGAAGCGGTCCACTTCTTCCACAGTTGCTGCCAGGGAAGGCTTACCACAACTATATCAAACTAAGACTTTTTTTCTAGAAATTGTCCACCTTAAACTGATTTGGGAATGTCCAGGCTTATGATACAAAAACAAGGACAAATAAACAGCACTAACAGTAAAATGAGTGTTACATATACAATTTAAAACATTCCTTTTCCTTTAGCATTTCAACTTCATATCTTTATATTAGCTTGAAATTGGATTGCAGTGTAATTTTTTTCATGTATCCAATGTTAAATGGAAGGAGATCATAATTTAAAGGATTTATTATTAAGGCAACTACTGATGCTTTTCTATTCTTTATTTTACTTATTTTAATCTTTTTACCAACCTGCCACCAATTCGGATCTTCCCGGTTTACAATCTGAAGAATTTCTCCTTTAGAAAATTTCAAACCTGCTTCTTTGCATGGGATGAGGTTGTCGTTATATGGATTATAATCAAAATGACACTTCACAAAAACCTGAAATGTGTAAAAATTAACAAAAATTAAGCATTTTAAAATACATTCTGACTAACCTATCTTTCAAACTGAAGTAACGCCTTTACCTACAGCATAAAAAGCTTGACATGATCCAAGTTGCATTTGGCACGTAAAATACAATCTAGAGGGCAAAATGTTATATGCCAACTGGGACAGAATAATCAACGATACAAACCTTGGCTGAAGTAGCTTCATGTAAAAATAAAAGTCTGTTCCATTTGGACATGGTATTACAAAATGCTCATTTCTGCATTTCAGCATATACAACTCAATTAGAATTTTGACTTTTAATTACTTAAAAATGCAAAAAAATCTTGGAATGTGAGCACTGTATTTAAGGCTTGTGGAATCTTAAGGATTATTTTTGCCATGTACTCAAGGTTTTAAAAGTAACAGGAGATGCAACTGCTTAAGACTCAAATTTGATGCAGGGGAAGACAGAGTAGGTTGCACGACGGAAAGGAAAACATCTTTGATTCTCCTTGTATCAGGCTGGGGAGCAAAGGAAGCCCTGCACCTGCTTCAGTAAAGGACATTCCCTCAGCCTCTGCTCAGTGGAAGCATTGCCTGTTATAGTCATAGGCATTAAGATCCACTACCCGAAGGAGCATCTTAAACAGTGTTTCAAAGGCACTGGTTTAGCTCAGGAAGTCACTTCTGCCATGGAGAAATTGACAGCCTACAGCAACAACAAAAGGATAAGGAACAGCCACCATCCAAGTTCCAACTGAAGTCGGTGAGTTCAAGCTCACCTGTTGAATTAAATATGTTTCTGAATTCTATGGAACTGATTATTTTGACACCAACAATGTTATTAACACACACACACTTCACTGCATGAAGTGTGACTGTTGTCAGATCATCAGAGGTCACTTAAGGTCAAAGAAACGTGCTTTGTATGTAGCATACAAATGCCTAACAATTTTAGACACCAATTCGAGTTTTTTAGGCAGGTATATTAGGTGAAAAAACCCATTTCTAAAATGTAATTAAAGGTAAATACAGGTATCTACATTTTACTCTTCCTCCCAGCATTATAGTCACAAAATAGAAACATGTCTGGAAAAAATGTCTAATCCAGAATCTTAAAGAATCTTGGTACATTAAAGTACCAAGCTGAAGTTCTTTTCACAGAATTATCAGAAATGTGCTACTGACCTGTTGAGGAATGACAGTGTCTCTGTAGCTGGGGAGAATCTTCAAAGTGACACTTCCACTGATGTTTTTCAGCAGTTCTTGCAATTCTTTTGGATTGTTTCCAACCTCGTGGCCATTCACCTCTTTAATAATGTCACCTACGTGCAGAAGACCTTGCCGATCTATCATTCCTCCATGAAGAATTCGGGCTATTACCAGATCGTTGTTCTCGACTCTAAATGTGACTCCCTGAAAGTCATGACACGCAGTGTACCACTGTTTGAATTTCAGTTTCATTTTACCATTATCTCAAGCACAAGACACAGCCGTGGGATATTCCACCCACTCCAATGAAAAGAGGCAGTTACAGCTACTACAGTGTAAGAGCTCCTGATACAGGAAGCATCAGGTGACACAGAAGTGCTTTCACCCAAGGTTTTCATATGACTAAAAAATGGCTTGTTCTTGCTTGCATGCAATCCTGTCATCTCATATCAGGACCAAACAGATGTTGTGTTAGTCAGTTATGCTAGCAGATCATTCAGCCCAGTGACTGCCTAATCACTATCCCATTACTTCTTGGAGAGAATGGGATGCAGTACGTGAAAGTATCTTCCTATTTCAACCTCTCAATACTGAGCTTATCACCCACTAAATTACACAACATAATGGAAATAATTAAAACATAATGAAAGAAATCAGGTACATGCAAATGTTTTCACTAGCACTTCAAAGACACCCTCATTTCTCAATTACTTACCAGTGGCTCTCCTGCTCTTTTGTGAATTCCAAGGATACGAATAGCATCTACTGGAACAACCTGGTTGTTCACTGAAGAATTATTGACTTCTGGGCTAGAAGGAGGGGAATCGTAACATTTAGAAGCCACAATATCATGTGCTTCCAAGAGTGACTGCAAAGGAACAGAAAAAAAATCTTTTTTAAAGTCATGAAATAACTGTTAGTAAAAGGATTTAGTGCTGAATAACCACTGATTCTGTCCTTTTGGGACCAGGTGATAATACTCTTTCTTCACATGAAATAAAGCAAAAACAGACACAGGTGCTCACATGAACTGATAAGCCTATTGCCTTGGCAAATATGCTATCTTGTAAATAAAAATGCTGCTTCTTAAGGAAATACAGGAGAAATGTAACTAAGCTGGGGAGGAAAGTGTGATGTTACAAGGGAAGAAGACAGAAAAAGGAGTACCTAAAATAGTCTTCCACCTAATGAGACAGTATCTGAGCAAATGGTTACAGTAAATTAACAACCCACCGCAAAAAATAAGATAACTCATCACTAGATACTTGTGTTTAATGCAATAAAATTTTCCTCCACAGTAATTTGGATAATGACAGGTATGCAACGATTTCTAGCCATCTGCAGAATGAGTGTTTCCTGCTTGCAGAAAGCCAAGGCAGAATTCTAGCTGACACAAGCTGACACAATTTACTTTCTGAAGACAAGAGCTCAGACCTTAGAGCTATGGGTGTTTTCACCACTCCACATACATAAATACAAGGTAGAAGGAGGAGATCCAAATTAATATAATCATGTTTGGAAGACAATGTAATTTAGGCATGATTTTCTCATAAAAGATCTTAAGATAAAAAAAATGTGTAAGACAACAAGGTAAATGGTAATAATTTAATAATAATAATGTAAGACATAAGGTAAACCAAGATCAAACTTGTGCATTGAGACAGTGGAGAGTTTCTGTCTTTCTGTCACCTTCTAGTGTAAGGTGTCCCTGCCTGCGGTGGGGGATCTGGAACAAGATGATCTTTAAGATCCCTTCCAACCCAAACCATTCTGAGATTTTGTGAGACAAAAAGGGACACCCTACAGCCATCATACACAGTAGTCCAAGGTAAAGCATCACAGGGAGCCACACGGAGGGATACAGAGAGAGAAGCAGCAAGCAGAAGAGATGCCTACTGGGCTTCCAACTACACAGCTTTGTTTCCTACAATGACTGGTCAGATACGGTCTTAAGGCAGATTATTGACTTAGTGTCATGTAAGTAGCTCCGTGGGACTATCACTGATACCGACATGCACATGCCAGAGGAAGACAGCGAACTACCAGAAAGCAGAGCAGGCGAGCAGGTAAGAGTAATGATGTGCTATGCAGTCTGCTCCATCCTTCTGTAAGCCACCTCTAAGCTAAAGGCTGTGCAACCACATTAGGTAAGTGCTAAGCTCAGCATGCAAGCCCTCAAAGTGTCACAAACCTGAACAGTCATTTTAATCTGCCTATTACACGATGAACCTGCTGATATTTCAACTTGAGGTTAGAAGGAAGTATTAATTCACCGATTTTGCCCCTTCCATTAAGACTGTAAAGACAGCTGCTTATTGTGGCTGCTCAGATACTGTGGACACAAACCAAATCAAATTAAATAGGAAAAACAATCATTTACTTAAATCGAGCAGCTGTCAGATGGTAGCAATTTCTAAATCTTCACTATCCAAGACACACCCAATCCAGAAACCAGGAGAACAGATCTCTCTGCCAATGTCTGCAAGCAACGTATTTTTGGATCTTTCTACATTTCCAAAATGAAACTAATTTGCATCAGCTACACATTTTTACAGATTAGCACTCCTAAAAACAGGTAGATACAATGGTACGTAACTTCCAGTTTTCTTCTGGTTACATGCTAGAACAAATTGTCCCTGAAGTTTCTGACCACAACCCAGTATATTTCTCATGAAGCCTCACACAGCTGCTTGTACAGCTCTCTGCCCTTTAATGGTAATGCAATTTATAGATTATAACCTGATCCACAGTCCAAAAAGCCTACTAAGATAACAGTCTGTGTCATTCTTTTCGTATTAACATGCTTTGCAAAATTCTTCAGTTCTTAAATCTGATCTCATTCCACATTCTGATCCTCTTTAACCACTCAGTTTTATGGATAAGCAGGAATTCATACAACTGCTACTTAACCATCTCTCAGTCAAAGGATCTTTTTCCTACTATTTACACAATGCCTGAGTCACAGAAGGACTATCATGGACGGCCCACAACTCTAAAGTGGTTTCTTTACGAAAAGTAGTTCATTGGTTTCCTTAAGACATAGTTAACTTATTGCTGGCCCACACCTAACTCTCAGTTCTGAAACTCAAGAATCTGTACCAGTTTCATGACACTGTTCCAGCCAGGTCATGACCTACAGTCCTGAAGAACACTTAAGTACAGGCACCTGGCAATGAGGGCCTTGCATCTTGCTGCAGACTACTTGCCAACATTTTAAGTTGCTATGTTCTTATTTAGGGAACATGGCTGAGTGAACTGAGAAATACAGTTACATGAACTTCTCTTGTTTGTTTCTTGTGATATCACAAAAAGTGATATCCCATGCTCCTGCAACTCCAGAGCTCCACTGGAATCTGACCTTTCCATAACGAAGCCAGGATACTAATAAAAATACTGCCAAAGTCTGCAAAACAACATGCACTGATCAACAACCATAAAACAGTTCAAAGTTTCCTCCATACAAAATTTCCTCCTGTAAACAGGATCAGCTGACTATCCAACACTGGACAGCTGTAGAAAGGTTCCCATGAAAAAATGCCAATATTGTCAGAAAAAGGCATTTAGAAGAACTGCTGCAAATCACAAGAGGTAACACACAACAGATACACAGTCCCATGACAGACAGTGTGGTCTCTTTATGCAAGACATTGTCAAAAAATAATCCATAAACTTGGAAGATATTGATCTCTTTACAGTAGTTTTCTGTTGCTGCATAGATTTGACAGGTAAAAATTATTTTAAAACGTAACTGAAAATTCAGTAAACAGAGAACCACTAAACATTCAAGGCTCTCTACAATGCTGAAGCCAAGTTCAAACTCAACATTTGTTTTTCCTAAAAAAATTCTCAACACAATCTAAACATGTTATGAAGAATTCCCTAAATAATATAATAACTATTTCTCCAATTCTGATCCGAAAGAAAAATTACAAACTGGGGGCTGTGGTGGGAGGGAATACACAAGAGTAGGATAACTCTATAGTCTTGAATTCAGGACTCCTGTCCTCCTTTCAGGACACTTTAGGCCTAGAAGGATCTAAAATATTTCCTTTCCTCTTGTATACACTAAGTGTGTGCTAGTCTTCCCTGATAACCTTGTTTAAATATTAGACTTAATAAATGCACTAGAGGCCCCTAATGTTCATGTGAAAAGAACACATTTTAAAGGCTCTTCTGGAAAAGTGAGGAAATCATTTATGACCTTGGAAAAATCAGGAGGGCTGGGAAGAATGTGTAGGGAAAATAACCCTATATATTAGTATCTGTCTAGGAGGCAATTAAAGATCACTTTTTTAAAATGAAACATTTAAAGGTATTATTAGCCCTTATAAACCTAACTATTAGAAGATAATACTGGCTGCTTTTCAGATTAAGTATTTTATTGCCAACAGAATCTATTTAGGATGAATGGTTTGGCTAATTCTTGGAAGGTGAAAGTAATAGAACAAATTCTTCCATTGAAGAGGAAACAGAAGTGATTCCTCTGCATGTTTAACCTGTCCAACAGTGTGAAAATTTTTAGTTGCTTCTTCTTTCCTCAAGGCAACATCTCTTACCACTCCTGTCTTCTGCTCTCCAGCTACTGTCTGGTAAGATTTGCTACTGCCTTTTCCCATGTGCTGCATGTGCCAGCTGGCTCTCCAACATGTACTGACCTACTGGCCAGCCATCAATACTGTGAAACTCATTAGAACTTTCACACTTTGACATCTGAAAAGTTCAGTTAAAACTAAAAAGTGTAAAAAGTTGAAGTGATGAAAAAAAATGAAATGAAAGAAGAAAGGAGAAAAGAGAGGGAATAATACAGCCATGCATGCACCTGTATTCCAGAGTTAGTCCTTCCCAAATGCTATTCTATTAAAATGTGTAGAAAAAATGAAGTCCTGTAAGCACTAAATGACACATTCAAACAAACTACTGCACTGATACCTTGGATATCACATTTTATACTTGTATGCCAAGGCAGATTACAACTGTAAGGTGACTCTGCGATGAAGTGGCACCATTCATTTGTAAAATACAAAGTCAGCCTCTAAACCAACTACACAGTAGTGTCCATGAAATTTTGAAGAGTCAGGTTGAGCTGTTTGCAATTTTGCTGGACTGGAGAAAGGATGCAAATTACATTTTCTATAAATGTGACTGACATTGTATTTTTTCTTTTTCCCTTCATGCAGAACTTGAAATATGCCTCCTTGTACCAAATGAGGCAGAAATGATAGTGCTTATTTCTTGAGTATTTAGGTAATTTTCTGTTTCCTTTTTGGAGAAGGAGACATATAGTTTTCCCAAGCCTTAAAAAAAGATATATCCACATTCTGGTATGCAGTTTGTCCTAGAAATTCTTCTAGAGTGGTCATAACTATGATATCAGTTAAATAAAAAAATAGTACTTTGGCCTCAGCTGATTTTGTGCTTCCCTTCATATGGGTAATGGAAGTACAAAATTAAGGGCTGAAAATCCTCCCTAATTTTTGGCTTCAGAATTGAATCACAGCAGATATACTTTTAAAGAAGTAAGTTTTGCATTGTTTCTGCAAATGAGACCGGATGCCTCACAACAGGCACACAGAAAATAAATTTTAAAAATACAAGTTAAATCTTCTTCAGACTTTTTAAAAAATTAATTCCAATTCTGACAGTGATGAATAGGCCAGTTCTCCAGGACAGTATTTATCTTAACCATTTTCTCTTCCTTTCACACTTTTTTGTCCTTTCTGTACAATGCAGATTTTGCAGCAAAGTTGCACTGTATTTTTCTTACATGCCCATGACTCACCCAACACTATGGAGAGAGAAGGAGCATATAAGCAATAATCACAACACGACTATTTAAACTGGATTCCAAGGAAGAGTCACCAAACTGCAAAACAGTAAGTGTGATGCTGATACTAAACAAATCAGAAGTTTCCATAAAACCCAGAATGACTGGACAAAACGGATTATGGGAAAGTTTCAACACGATTTAATAAAGGAAGTCGCGCTTCAGATTCCTTGGAAGAGTCACCAAGCATGGCAACAAGGCAGTTAGAGTTGTTAATATATTTTCATAAGGCCTTCGGTGGAAGTATTTTAAAGAAACAAAACTATAACAGGATAAGCAGTAAGGCTTTCAAGTGGAAGAAAATATTGATTAGAAGACAGAAAAATTGGTGCCAGGAATATAGTGGCTTTAGTTTTCAGAATTCATGTCATCAGGTGATTTCCACAGGCATCTGGGCTCAGTTCTACACCTGCCAATATACTGACACATCAGATAAATGACCTAGGAAATGAGGATGAGAAGTGAAATGACAGTTTGCTGATGCTAATGAACTATTCAGGGACTAAAACAACTGACTATAACCTGCAGAGGCATCTCATGAGCAATAGACTGAGAACAAGGCAAATGAAATTTAACACAGACTGCAAGGGAAAACACAATCCTAGTTTAATATATTAACTGATAGACTCAGAAGTGGTATCTCGAAGACATAAACAATAAAAAACCAAACTGAGCCTAATAAACAATCTACCTCTACTCTCCCTGAGCCTAGACGTATCTTTTCTTTACTGACAGGGTGGTCAAACACTGCAAAAAGCTCCTAAAGAGGTGGTTGATGCCCCATGTCTGTCAGTGTTAACAGACATTTGGACAATACCCTTAATAACAGGCTTTAATTTTCAGTCAGCTCTGAACTGGTCAGGCAGCTGGAGTGAATGATCATTACAGGTCCCTTCTAAGTGAACTTTTCTGTTCTATTCATCAGCTGGTAAATAGGCCGACCAAATACTAGGAAGCTTTAGGCCATGAGTAGGAAATACAATGTAAATTATGACACCACTTCAGAAATCCACGTATACGGCTTTGCTTCTCTTAATTTACTTGACACAGACAGACACAATGAGGTCTCTCAAATCACATGTAACATGGAAAAGCTGATTAAGAAAAATTGTTCACTTTCTTCCTACGCAAGAGGACAGGAATATTAAATGAAATTGGCAGGAGACAGTCTCAAAACTAAAAGAGCACAGTCTCCACTCAGATGGGGGATGCCGTGAATGACAGATTTTCACACGGGTTAAAAAAACAACTGAATAAGCTCATGGAACAGAACCACAGGTGGATGATACTACTTCTCACTCAGAAGTCTAAGCAACAAATTACTAAGTCTTGACAACACATTTTGGAAGGTATCCCTGTTGGCTTGTTCTAGCCTTATAGTCTTCACTAAACACCTACTGCTGGGACAGGGAAGGAAAACATAAAAGATATTTGCTAGATGGACCTTTAGCATGCAATTAGGAAGCGCTAACAAAAAATCTGAGCAAAACTGTAAAGTAAGGTAGCATATATGCAGTTTTATGTCTGCTCCTTATATATCAAGCAAAAAAATAAAAGAAAGAGAATAAATACTAACATTCTACTTCACCAGTTATTTTGAAACTTTTACTTTACATATTTAAGTTGCTTAAGCCTGAACTAATGAAGTATCTGACACCAACATCACATTCTGCCTCTCTGTAGATCTGACCACTGAATAGGAATAAATGCTGCGTTTGCCTTAGTGTCGGCTATTCACCCAGTAATTTGTATTTGATTCTTATTCACCCAAAATTTCTTATTTGATCTGTCTCCTACAGGCCATTTCCAGTTTCCACCCCAAAGATCCTTTTCCCAAGCTGCTCTCTGGCCTTCGCCATCTCTCTCCAGAGATCATTGCTACTGTGCCTTTCAAAGTGCAGCACTTCAATTGTTATGCCCTTTTCATCTTTTGATTCATCATCCTCTTTGACTTTCAGCTTTATTTTCTCTGTCTAACACAATGGATCATTGTCAGGTCTGTCAGTGCACCAGTTGGCCCTCAGTTCTAATCCTTTTGCATTTTAACTATGAATTCCTCCAAGCTCATCCAGTCCTTTTCAAGTACCAATTTCTTTTATGGGATCGAGGACTGATTTGCAGGTTTATGCAGCAGTAAGTGTCTGAAGCATAGTTTTTGATCACTTAGCTATGAAGCCTTTCTGGACAAGTAAGAGCAGAAGGGAGGCCAACACAGGAGAGGCAGAGAATGAATTGTCAGTACTCAGAAGAGCTACTGCCCCAAAAGCTGAGTTCTTGAAGCGATCCCTTTTCCAATAAGACACAATACAACCAACAGCACTTCCAGTGTTTATCCACGTTAAGCAGTAATATATCTCACTGCTGTTTGTATAACATGTAATGGAAAACCTGGGAAAAAAGTGTGTTCAAACTCATCTCTCCCAAAAGTGTCTATGACTTCATACCTGTCTGCCAAAAGAAGCTCACTTATACTGTGGCAAAAGGTTCTTTATGTTCTCCTGCAGAATACCTTTAGCTTAGTAATAGCCCACTGAAGCAGCAAAATCCACTGAACGCTACCTAGAAAGGCCAGAATCTAAGAAGGATTTTCAAACCTTGATCTTCGAGGCTCAGTACAGAAGCTGGTCATAGAAACAGAAAAAATGGAAAAACATCTGCTTTTGAGGAGGATATGTCAACACTTCACTTAAGCAGAGCAACAGTGAGAGGGATGCAGAGTCTCAGCTTCAGCTACAGTGCAGATCAGATCAGAGAAGAATCACATTCATTCACTCTGCAAACTGTACATCTTATACATGAGTATGAATGCCAACAGCTGAACTGAAATGCACAATGCTCATGATCAGGAACTGGAAATATTATGGATGAAGCAAGCCCTCAGAGAATTTTTATGGAAACTCCAGTCATACAGGAAGTAAAAGCTCATCCGAGACTTACAACAGAAACTCCAGTAGAATTTAATAAAGTGAGTAAAGGTATTTTTGAAATCATATAAAAGAATAAAATCATGCTTATTTGTAACATGGCTTCTGATTTACCTTTTATGTGGAGTAAAATCCTACATATTACAGTTTGCTATAGTTCAGGTTTTGTTTCATCATTATTCTTAGATCTGTATGTGAACACTGATACAGTAAGTTGATAACATACAGTAAAAAAGTGGCACCTGAAAATGAGGCTCCTTGAGTATTCCAACCAATTCTGCAACGTTTTCATCCTTATTTACTAGGGGACTGATGTCTTCAAGAATTTCATTCACCAGCTCCAGGTTGTTGTCACTGACAGCCTCAAGTTTAGAATCTTCCAGTCGCTCATGAGCCTGTAAGATTAAACACATGAGACTATAATGTAAATAAGCTTCAAGTGCTTCAAATTTATAAACTTTTAAAATATTTTCTCAGTGTAATCTCTAGGAGAAAAGCCAGAAAAACTATATACAGGATAACCTGATTTAACTGCTGAAGGATACTGCATGCTCAACTACTGGACCCAACAAACTTTATAAGCAGCACATACCAGAGAAGTTTTTAAGTCCTTATCTCCTCTATGCTGTACATACCAAGCACTGTTCTATCAACAGTACAGCACCTCAGGACCTTTCCTGCTTTGGAATCCTGGACAAGTACACATTCTAGAAGAACGGCAAAAAAGGAACTATGGGATCTTTTCAGAGTCTGCAAGAAAAACATTTACCTCAGACTCCTCCCATTCAAACACCTTTTGAACAGCACATTCTACAGAAAAACCTGCCTAACTGAAGGAAATGCTAAAGCAAAGTTGGAGTCAAAGGTAGCTGGCAGTATCCTGGGCTGCATTAAAAGTGTTACTGGAGGAGTGGGTGCTACTCAGCACTGGTGAGGCCACACTCTGGATATTCTGGAAAGTGTTCAGTGAAGGGTCACAAATATGATGAAGGGTCTGGAGCACCTCATGTTTGCATAAAGGCTGATCAAGCTGGGACTGTTCTGCCTGGAAAAGAGAAGGCTCAGGGCAGTCTCATCAATTGTATAAAAGGATATACTATGCAAAGAGGACAGAGACAGCCTGTATCGAGTGGTGACTGGTGACAGCACAGGACAGCTGGCAGTGGGCATAAAATGAGACTCAGGAAGCTCTGTCTGAACATCAGGGACATATTTCCACCGTGAGGGTGACTGAACACTGGCACAGGTTGCCCAGAGAAGATGGGAGTTTCCCTCCTTGGACATACTCAAAAGCTGTCTGGATGTGGTCCTGGGCATCCATCTCCAGGTGGCCCTGCTTGAGTAGGCAGAGTTGGACCAGATGCCCTCCAGAGGTTCCTTGCAGCCTCAGCCATCCTGTGATTCTTTGATAACATTTCATCTATTTCTAGACCTATTCCTGCAGACATAATCCTTTTCTGAACTTTGCAGATACTGAAATTCATTGAAAGGTAGGTGCTTTGAGCAGGAGAGAAGCATCTCTGAATGCTTCACTTATTTATTACAGACAGTGCTCTATCATAGAATTAGGGAATAAGAAGAGGCCAAAAATATTTCAGATTCTCAATTAAAAGTTATTTTCAACATTGTAGAAACAAGAAATTTACACAGCAGCAGCTACTTTGGCATATAAAAACCAAATACATAATAGGTATAATTCAGAGTCATTTATATAATACTTCCCATAGATATAATATGAAGGTATGTGAGCACTTCTGCTCTCTTATTAGTGCTTTAAAACAGACAATAAAATAAAATTTTGCTAAAGCAGAAACCTTTGCTTCCTGAAATCATCTGAGCATTAAATTGTACTTCATATCTATAAAATGCTATTTCTGCAGGCCTGATGACCAAACTCTGTAAAGGTTAACTTAACATAAGGGGATTTCAAACATTCTCCAACACCAACACACACAAACCAAACGACTGTGACAACAAAGTTATAGGAAGCTCGACACCTACACACATTCTCCTTTTTAAAGGAATGCTATTTTGTACAGAATACACACAGTAAACAATATACTTCTTTTACAGCAAGGAAAAACAAATCTAGTGATTTTAAACATAATCCAACTCAAAATCTTTATAAGATTAGAGAATATGGGTGACCTTTTTTCTCACTGTTTTCAAAAAAACCACCACTAACACTGAGTGACATAATCTAAATACAAACATCCTCATCCTTCTCTCAAAAATCAAGGCCATGTATATGCTGGGGAATATAAAGTTTTATCAGTGAACAATCTGATTCCATAATATGTTGAGGAGTAACAGGGTACGGGATGGAATGAATAAATTAAAAAAGAATTAGAAATACCTAACTTGATATTGCAATTTTTCTTTTCACTTCAATTGAACATTTTAGAAACATTGATACTGAATTGAATCTTTCTGTGCATTCACTATTTATCATACCTGCCATGTTCAAATAGTGAGGCTTTCACCTCCAACAATCTGTCATCTTAGATACTGGACTAAATGTTTATAGATTACTTCCAAGATGTTTCCTTGGCCTGGGCTGGGCATTCACCTGGTCTCCTGTAGGATGTGTTAAAATGCTAAAAGCAATAGTGTGACAGCAGAAAGATAAAGTTTTGAGGTTCAAAAGAATAGTTAACAATCCAGGAGAAGAGAATTTTGATACCATAGTTCAGTAGCAAAACTGAGGAGAATTCATGCTTGTTCCAAGTTCAACAGCTATTTTCCAAAAAGCATATTAATTCTAAAGACTAGTTAGTACTGAACACAAAGATCAGCACAAGAAAGATAGGGAGTTGGGGCTGTTGTATCTGGAAAAGAGAAGACTCTGGGAAGACCTTATAGCAGTCTTTCTAATACTTAAAGGGGGCTTACAAGAAGACGGGAACAAACTTTTAGTAGGGCTTTTAGCAATAGGACAGGGCATAATGATTTTAAACTAAAAGAGGGTAAATTTAGACTAGATATAAGGAAGAAAAATTTTAGGATGGGTGTGGTGAAACAGGGCAATAGGTTGCCCAGAAGGGTTCTAGATCTTCCATCCCTGGAAACAATCAAGGTCAGGCTGAATGGGGCCCTGAGTAACCTGATCTACTTGAAGATGTCCCTGCTCATTGGAAGGGGGTTAGACAAGGTGACCTTTAAAGGCCACTTCCAATCAAAACTACTCTATGATTCTATAAACATCAGTGACAGGAAAAAAACATTTTACTATGATAGCAGTTAGTTCTCCTTTCCTCTACCACCTACTGAAAAGTGGAAAGGTTCAGTGAAAGAACCCTACCCCCAAAAAATCTGTAATTTCTACCTTATTGCCTTTATTCTATACAAGAAAAGCGTGAAATGAATGTAACCCAGTTTTAAAAGATCAGCCAAATTGCACTGCAAAATACTGTAACTACTATGCTTATTGTTTGCCTTCATTTATTTAAGGACCAAAAGGAGAAAATAAGTTTGTATAGCTTGTGGCACATTTCCCTAAGTTTCTCATTGTCCTTTTTGGCATACTTTACACAATGATTAGTCTTAATAACTGGCTAATAAAGGAAAATGAAAAAGCTTTTGCATTTCTGGACTGCTTTGAAATGATTAAATAATGTAACCATCTCAGAACTGCTAATTCTGGTAAAATCAGCTCTTCTAATAGAAAAGAAAGTTTAGGTATTTTTAGGGACAAATAGATATATGTGAATTACATATGCTTCACCAAATGTGTTTTCATCTTATCCCTATTTAGCACTGCTGGTTAAGACAGAGGATTTTTCCAAAATAATTGCAAAGAAAATATGAGTGCAGTCACACCACGTGAACACAATTAAAACCTTTAAGCATTCTAAATAAAGCATATGTACAGTTAAAAATCTGTTTCCATTACAAGCATGTTTTTTACATCAAATTCCACCTAACTGTTATTGGCCATTAAAGCACTAATTCTTGATAAGAAAAAAAGGCTTTCTAATGAACATTTTCTTCATGATAAATATTAAAGATGACCTATGCAGCAAATACTTAAAGTTGTTTCCATCATCAGTAAAAAAATGCTTTTGCTTACTATTATACTGTGCCATGTCTTCAACTTAAAACAAATTTTTTGAACAGCTAAACAGAAGTAAATTCTTACATAAATTCTCATGAGAAGTTTTCGTTTCCAGATTTTTATACTGAACGAAATCCCTGGACAACAATCCTTTAGCTTTACAGAGGATTTCATACCTGCCCAGAGGGCACTGCTTTCAGATGTCTATTCCTATTAAAGAGACAGCTGTATTTAAGTTAACTGGGTTTTCCTCATGAAAGGAGCTTATTTTTATGAAGTAAGATTAAGAACGAATATAAGTGATGTACAGAATTTGACTGCATTTCCTACTGGTAAGACCAGCTACATTTTAATTACAAAGTCCAAAGATTTTTTTGCAAATATCACCTTACATATTTATAATTGATTGCTACCACCCTACATAAAAGATTTTCATAACCCAAGGATAATCCATGTTTTAGAGAGACTACAATCAAAAGTAAAAGCATTAGGCTGAGATCCAGGAAAGGGCATGGAGAGAATATTTTCCTGGCATATCAGAAAGTAGTTTTGAGCGAAAGATGAAAAGAAAACTTTTTTATGCCATGGGATAATGAAGGTGACTGCTCTCAGTTTTCATCTCTGGCAAAAATGCTCTAAGTCAGAAGGCATATGGGTTTTGTACACAACAGTGGTTACAAGACTACATTAAAATCAACTGCTTCTAATTTCAAATATTATGATTTTTTCTTCATAAATAATGTAACCACATTATTTCTGTAGTCTCTGAATTTTTCATCTTCCTCTAGACTTTTCAGCATGAGCTGAAATTACACTATACCAACTCTTCACCTTCAAGCTGGCCTTCAAGTCTTTTAATAAGATGTACCAACAATGTATTGTTGGTATCTCAATCCACATCCAATGTTCACACAACAGTGTAAGAGTCAAACATTTCCAGATTCTACTCCAAGCAACAAATGTAAATACCTTAGCAAGTGATCTTACGATAGGGTTTTCCATAATTCCTTTAAGAAAAATCAGGTCTATTTCTTCAGCGCCTGTCGATGTCGGCAGATCAGTAAGGTTGTCTAAGACCTGCTGCATGGCTGCTGACAAAACAGAAAGATAAGGTAAATACTGATCAAAACAGGCTTCCATAAGGAACAAAAGCCCTGGGAAACACCACAACATTAACTTTAAAGATGTTAAGCAGTCAAATACATCTACTGAGAGCAAAGGGCCAGAACAGAAAAAGAACTTCCAATTGAATCCAGGCCCAGCACATTCCTTCAAGATTTGCTACTAAGCATTGAAAAAACAAACAAGTATAAACTATGTATAAGGTATGCATAATCTTCCAAATACAATAAAAGCAACTCATTCAGTACTCTATTTGTTTCATCTTTTTCAGAAGTCTCAAGCCCTCATATATACATACATACATACAGCAACCCACAAGTTTTACAGTGCTTGCAGAGGCAGACTCACTGATTCAAAAATGAACACATAGTTCCAAACCAATTTTTTTTAAACCAAATATTTGCTTCCAAGGCAGCTATTACTGTGGGGACACTTGCATCCAGCCCCAGCGGTCCTTTACAGCTCCTGACCCACTGCACTCTGGCGTTAAGGGCACATGACGCAGATGCTAACACCGACCTGGTCCCATACACACTGCAATGAGAAGTACATCCTACAATGAGAAATGCATCATGCTTGCCCAGTACCCTGAGACCCGCTGAGAGAATCACTCTTGGCTGAGAGAAATGTCAGAAAATGCCACCATCCCAGCTGTCTGGTCCCCTGAAATCATCCAGGTGAGTGAAAAGAATTTGTTCTTGTTCTTTATTCTTTTAAACTCCTGCTAAGTTATATATGCATGCTCAAATAGACACACACGCAGGTGTACTAACAAAATCTCCTGCTGAGATCCCCAACAAGTTCAGAAGCCTTGGAATAACCACTGTGTTCTGCAATGTTCTGCATGTTGCAGAGTAGTATGTATTAAGAAAATTACAAGAGCCTATATGCCCCTTCTCCCACACAGGAATTTACCCTTAACTTTCCTCATTGCTTTATAATGAAAGCTATTATGAAACTGCACAGTAACAGAACAAACTGCATTTCTCAACACCTACTTTCTGATTCCAGTTCTTCCTAGAAAATTCCATCTGAAGAAAAAAAAATTCTGGCCATTCTTTCTGTTAAGTAGAACAAGCAATTCAGCCCATGTGCCACATTTAAACTACAGCAGTCCATGTCAAACGCCCTGCATTATTTTAAATGTTTTAACCACACTTCTTGTTTCAAAAAAGTGAATTTTCTGTGAATCATGAGTAGGAGGGAAAATGACACTTTATGCTTTCAGATTTTGAAGCAGCATTATTTCTACTTTGTACCAGACAAAATCCTGTCAGCAATCATACATTACATAAAGTTACAAAATTACCATGTAAACAGTCCACAACTTCCCCAGACTAGGTATGTCCTACATCCTGACTCGTTTAGCTGCAGATGCAACTGCCTTCTTTCACATTTTCTCAATTCCCAGTTTCAGACTCGTGACTTTTAATGTAGTCATGCAAGCTGTAATATCTGCAGAAGCAGGCAGATGTTTCCGGTCAATTTACGTCACAGGTGCTGCATAATAATGCAAGTGTTAGAATAATAAAAGTTTTCTTTACATTTTTAACAGTTATGTAAATTCTTTTTAAGGGATTTCAGGTTAGCACTTTTTCTCCTATAAATAATCAGAGAAAATGTAAAGCTTCCTTGAAGTCAAAGTGTGCATCTCACTACCAGCTGCAATTCCAGCACCTGATGGTGACAAAAACATCTATAATAAACATATTCTTCACATTATCTCCATGATAATATCCTATTTCTTACTTAAGCCTTTCAGGATTCTGCCTTAGATCAAATTAAAAAATACAGTTCCTACATGAAAACTTTATCATCAACAAGAAAATGTTAAGAGCAATATTAAGATTCAGAACAATGTCTTCATGCAAGTATGTAGGGTATTTTCAAATTAATATTTCATTTAATGAAGATTTTACAAACATCTAGCATCAGAACTACTTAAGTATATTTCAGCATGTTTAGAAAATGGCAACCAGCTTTATCAACACGCAGAATTCAAAAATTTCACCAAGGCAGACTTGCATTCCAGGTCATCAAAACCAAAACCAGTTGTTCTCAGAAACAGCTTCCTATAGTTGTGTTTTGGTTGCCCTCTCTCATGGCACAGCCATAATGCCAAGAGTTTTCTTAGCTATAAATGGTCTTGCCTCAAAAAGGCAGGGTAAGGCACCTGTATTGTTTATGTTTGAACACAATATGAGGCTCAATATTGCCTCAGTGTAGATAGTTCCCCATCTTAAAGAGATCTTTCTTAGTAGTAGAATAAAAAAATAATCCCTTTAAGTAGCCCTTTATTTTAATCAGTTACAATGTTAAGCAGAAAAATTTTATCATGAGAGAAAGGTTAAGCTTCAACAGCCTTTGCACCTGTTACCTAGCACATGGTAGGCAGAGGAACATTTATATGTTTCACCATATTTCATTGCTTTACACTCACCTGGCAAAAAACTCAGAACATGATCAAATGTTATTTGCCAAAAAATCATCAAGAGCGTATTCCAACAGGAGTTATGTCTGTTTAAACAGAATAGACAACAAATTTATTTTAAAACAACAGACCACAAATACATGGGCACTTTTTTTGATGGATGAGACAAAGCATTTTAACCTCAGTGTTTTATGTGTATTATACAAGCCATGGGTCACTTTCAAATATAGTTCCTGTGTAATGTGAAAAGCTGGTATTTGCTCGCATGTGACAATTACTTTGAAAGTCTAAGCAACGTACTGACTACATATGGCTTAGATATTCATACATGTACAATGCACATGTACAATGTACAATTTGATTTATCTAAAGACTAAGGGCAGAGGTAGGAGGAGGGAAAGACTTTGAGAAATGTATTATGGAACCTCTTCTTCTGTATCTATTCAAGAGGCTTTTGTTTATTCATTTCTAGGGGAAGAAATATTTTATTAGACAACAAACAACAGGAGATATTTTGTTTCTAGGCTTAATTATAATGATCTTTCAGAATAATGTAGATACACATGGAATTTCAAGTAGCAATTCACTGTTTTTTTTTTTTCAGGGGTAAAGCCATCTTAGCACTGAAAAGTATCTTATCTTATTCCTGAGCAGCAGGAATGAAAGGTGAAGATGAAACTACTTATGTAGGAAAGTTTTACTTAAAAGATCAGGTCCTACCAAGCAAGAAAGAGATGGAACTGAGAATTTTCAGACTACCTAATCTAAACATCCCATCAAAAACTGTCTTTTGAGCTGCACATCTCTTTTGTGATGAATCTGCCCTTGAAATGTTGATAGAAGTTACTCATTGGGGGGTAGAAAGCCCTGTAGAACTTACATTTAAGTCACGCATAATGAAGAACTAAGGACTACATGAACAAACTGCATAAACCAGGTTGTCAGAAGTGCTCCTTTTTGTTGAGTACTTTGGTGTACAACAAAAAGGAAATGAGTGCTTTTCCTTCAGTGGAAAACTAACTGGGTCTCTCTTCCCTCTCTTGTCCCATCTTTTACAGAAAATAGTAGAGAGCTCTACCATTCACTTCCCTCACTCTCTGAAGACAAGCTTGTTTCTACATTCTAAGATCCTTCGAGGGAAAACTTTAAAATCTCATCACAACAAGATAAGAATTTGCTCTTGTGAGGACATCATGAGATAGGCATGGCTGACTACAATGGTTAACAAAACCACCTAAGAATACAAACATATTACAAGGAATGCATGGACAACAGCCTCCAAACACACCAGGAAGAACCGGGCAGCAGAAACAGACTCTCAGTTGAGGCAAGGTGCTGAAATAAAGAGATTTTTAGGAAAGGGTGACAACAGAACTGAGCCTCAGCTGGGACTGCTAAGAGAAAATGAGATTACAACAGGCCACTTTTCACTCCAGCCCCCGGCTTTCGTGACAGGGAATACACACAGAATTCATTTCCACAGTCAATTTTCAAAGAACATCTTCATAACCGCAGTAAGTTTAAAGCCTCAAGCAAGACTCAGCAGGAACAAACTGGTCTGCTGTGTACAAGCACTGAACAATTTATTCCTACTATACATATGACCCCACATTCAGTGAAACCAGTTTATCATTTGAAGCCCATTTCAAAAAGGGAAAAGGGGCAAAGAGATGTTAATTGAGCTCTGTAGCAAACAGCACACATCCTGAGGCGTGGGAATACAGAAATCCCACTTCCTAAAGCAAAATTTACTAACCCGAATTAAATCCTCCTAATTCCCACAGAGTTCTTCAGACAACCAAACAATGTTTCAAAGGTTTAATCTACACACTGTACCTTACAATAGTAAGTTCAGATCAAACAGACGTAAAAGATACCCTGATAACTCTTTTCTTCTTGTAATTGTAAGAAAAAGATAGGTTTTCGCCAAGCTCTCAGCTGTGATCCTTCTCCCTAATTTGATTTTATTCTTTCTTTCAGTACCTAATTCTTCTCTACATTAATTCTACATAGCGGAAAGAAGAAGCATACATTTAAATAAATTTTCCAGATTTGCAGACAGAAGACAAATGTGTCACTCACTGGGGAAAATTAAAGCTTTTCAGAGTGAATACCTTGCACAGATTTTTTTAGCTCCGTTTCATTTTATTAGTCTCCAAGCTTACAAAATAACAGGAATGAAAAGAAAATTATGTATAATGTATTTAAATAAACATGCATATTTATTTCCACATGGCCTACTCATCTGGATAGAAAGTTATAATAAATACCTCAAGGACTACTGGAGAGGCAGGTACTCCACACAAAGTCTAGAAAGTTAGATTAAAATCTTGTCACATACATAAACTTCAGAAATAATTTCTTGTGTGATTTAAAACCTTTTCAAGAGGGATATATTAAAGTTTCACAAGACATACAATAAGCTCAAACAAAAGAAGATTAATTTGTAACTTTGCCAGCCCTTAACCAATGACAACGCTGTAACTTTTTCCCATTTGTGTTTAAAGTTTTTAAATAATGATCATTATGCCAACTCTGTAACTTTTTCCCATTTGTGTTTAAAGTTTTTAAATAATGATCATTATGCTTAAATATAAGGTAAAGTGAAAAAAGTTTTGTGTTGGCCACTTCTCTCCCCAGTCACAAATCATAGCATTTTTGGCAGTCTAGAACACAGAAAAGGAGTACCTCTGAACAAAGTTAACATTCTGAGAATATTTCACAAGTTCATTCCCAAACAGGCTATTGACCAAGAATATAAGAAAGACTGACAAAGCTGTCTTACTACTGCTAGAGCAAGTTTCAGAAGCCATATTTTAAGAGAAAAGTCTCTGGGGAAGCACTGTGCAGTGAGCACACAGAACATTATGTTTGTGTTTTCACAGCCAGCAGCTGCATGCACCAAGCAGGATCACTGTCAGCAACAGCCCCAGAGCAGTGAGCACTGCAGGAGCGCTGGAGCTCTGCAGTTCAGATCCGTGCTCCTCTCCAGATCATCACCTACCGCACACACGCTGCTGACTGTGGCACGGTGCAATGACACTCGGGCCTTTAAACACCACCCACACACTTTGCACCTCCTATTTGACAGACACCAAGCAGGAAGTGCTGGGCCAGCCCTGGACAGCCACCTTAACTCAGACATTCCTGGGCAGCATTCCATCACTCAGGCACCTTTTCTAAATGGGACCTCTTCCTCAGGCAGTAAACACAGCAGATCTCCTCTAAAAAGGCAGTAAGACTGATTAATGAAGAAAGCTGTTTGCAGCATGAACACTTTACTGACTGCAGAATCACATACGGCAATGAATTTTTAAAGGGAGAAGGAAAAGACTAATTGATAAGAATGAATGTTCCTCTGGATATTCAAATTCTGCCCACTGATTTTTTGCACACTGAAAAGAAATAACATAAGTGCTTAGAAAAAATTATTAATTTTTTTACTTCATTTTCTCCAAGTCTACTGGCAAGCCAAGATCGAGCTATTTTAATATATCTATAAATAGAAGCTCAAGCAGTCCCTACTCTTATCAAACCTGGCTCAACTATATCTTTCATGCCCATTTTTCATAACTGTGAAGGTCACAAAAGCTATAGGGAAGAGCCAACAACCCTTTCCCAGCTTGAACACTGCACATACTTCTTTCAGGCTGCGAAGTTTGTCTAAAAAAAGATGAAGCACAAATTTTCTGACGAACAGATGGACCTCACAGCTGCATCTTTTGAAAAAAGAAAAAAAAGCACTATTTAAAAGTTATCTCAGCAAAGATAAAAACGGAAAAAAAATCAAAACTCCCAAACCAGCAGAATTAAAAGGTTAAGTCTTATTTAAATACATATATCATGACCAACAACAAGATATTGAGGACAGAATATACATTAAAATCTAATATTAAGAAAATTATGTCAGACTTCTCTTTCTTAAAGGATTGCCAAGAAAAATATTTCATGAAGTACAAAGGCAATTAACTTGATGCTCACTAACTAAGCTTGATGCTTTGAAGATAAGCCTATAAGTGTTAGTTATTACCTAGTTTTCTGATCTTTTTTAACTAGAGGAAGAATGATGCAAGCTCCAGGCACAGAAATGATTAACTGAGGAAGGACATACGTGCACACACCAGACAAGTATACAGAAAAAAACAATCTTCAAGCACCATACAGCAAAACCAGAGCATGTACAAGCAAGTCAACTAGAAGTTTTTTAAAAGGTTGAATTTTAAAATTTTTTAGTGTTTCTACTGTTTAGCTACAGATGTTAGGAAAGTATATATTGATGTCATGTAAAGACTACTGTACTTTAAATGAATACTAGGACATGCCGCAGGAGAAATTTCAGTTTTGGTGATGAATGTACTACCCTGTTCTTCAACTACTTTTCGCCATTCAGGTACTGGAGAATACATTAAAACAGGTTTTTAAATGAAGGCAAAACATTCAGTGATAGGCAGTCTAAGATACTACTTTGTACTCAAAAATTATAGCAGAAATTCAACAAAGTTTCAGGATGTATCCTGCACTCCGTTTAAGTTATACAACAGGCTGAGCTTATCGCACACATCCATCATTCTCCCTGGTATTTTGCAAACAGTAGCAGGATGCAGAAACTTGCATTCTCTGCAGTACCTCTGGTAATTAATGCCAGTTTTTATGAAGTTGAAAATGCCAGCAAAAGAGATGCAACAACTTAGGTACAGCTTTTGACATATTGCTTTCTCTAATGTGCGCTCCTCCAAATGAATCAAAGCTTTGTATCTGCATTTCTGCCACAGGATTCAGTATTATTTATCTGTTGCAGTAAGACAGAGCCTGAAGAAAGAAGGACTGAAAAAATGCTAACATAAGTAAAGATGACAGTTATATAGCTCAGGAAGAAGTTATATGTAAGAAACAAACAAACCCAAACAAATGTAGGAATCTGTTTACTGTACCATTTTTCTTGGTGAAACACTTGAGGGGAAGCCTTGCAGAACCATCTATAGTTTTATCCCATTCACATATTCAGCCCTAGGGGCAGCTGGAAATCAATTAAGATTTCTTCCTCAATTAGATCTCTTCTTCACACAAATAAAAAAATTAGAGCTGAAGTGAAAATAATGAACACCCTTCCAAAGGGAAAGCAGACTTCCACTCCAAGAACACACTTTCATCTTATTGCTGGTCTCCAATCGACACTGTCACAGCGGATAAGGTAAGCTGCACGTCATGCCCCAGTTCTGAGACCAGGCACCCCAGAAGCAACTGGTCCAAGCTTGACCATCAGCATCTTTTTCCAACCATTTGCACTTTTATCTAGGAACACTAGATAGGCATTTTCTCAAAGCAAGCTAAAATTCACAAGGATTGTAACGTACTCTACTGTCAGTGTGAATGTCATGGTTCAGAACATTAGTTACAGAGCTGTTTTGTAGCATGGTTTGTGCACATCTGCAAAAAAGACAAGGTACTTTTAAATAAATAAAATAGATATTCCACTGTGTAGCAAAGTAACAACACTGCAGCTCCAGAGACCCACAATGAATCCGATTACCAGAGATGATGTTGGTTCCACTGCAGTTTGCATCTCAGAGGTGTCTGCATCCTTGTGCCTGAACGCACCTAATCAGTCAACAGCGTATCAGGAAGATAACAACAATCCACACTTCAGATACCTGGGCATTTTCTTAATCTTGGTTAATAGGAATTCCAGATTAAACAATTCTTTCTGGTCCCTGTTCTTTACATATATATATATATATATATATATATATAAAATTTTTCTTTTTTTTTTTTTTTACATACAGCAAACAATGTTTCATTACTCTAGTTTTCAGTACTCTAACAAAGAGGGCAATTTTCTGCCCTTCAGAAGGCTTCTCCTCTCCTGTATCGACTGGGAAAGAAGCAACCCTGGCATAATTGCCCTGTACCTCTTCCAGTCTGCATCTTTTTTCAATATAGACAGTCAGAAGTGTGAAAAATATATCAGACGAGAGTCTCGTGAGTGTCTTGCACTACACCATTAATACTTCCCTCTCTAGTGATACGGAGAGATAATGAGATCTACTTTGACCTTCTCACAGTTACGTCATACTGTCAGCTCAATCTACCGGTCTGACACAAAACAGTACAAAAGATCACTTTAAACGTCACTCTCCTCCAAAATTAAAAACTGTAACTGAACAAAATGTCCTCTTTCTTCAGTGAAAACACTTCATGTACATTTTGTCCCACTGCTATTACTCTAGGTTTCAAATTAGTTTTTGGCATTTTGTTTTTGGTCTTCTTTTTCTTTTGTGAAAATGCTTAGACAAGTAATGCACCAGAAACCACAAATCATCCAGATACTACTGTTGCTTTTCACATTACTTCCTTTTACAGCTACAAGTGTAGGAGACACTGAGGAATTCTAACAACTAAGAATTTCATGATGAAGAGTTTAGATATCGAATGAAATAACACTGTATCATAAGACATTTTCAGAGTTATTTTATAACAACAGCAGAATGCTTTTTTAAATGAAAGCATTCAAACTCAGCACTTTCAAAATCTGATTGCTCCATTATGATGCAGACACTTAAAAAACTACACCTCTGCCCTTTTAACAATCACACTCATATGTTAACATCTCATGCATGCACTGTTTCAGGCCTCTGCTACTGTGAAGTATTTATTGAATTATCCCTTCCAAGCTAAAACACTGGAGTATTTAAATTAGAGCTGTACCAGTGCAAGTCTAAAAATATTTTTGAGGTTCCACTGTGGATGTTAAACAAGCATTTGAAAATCGCTCAATAAAACTGGATGCAGACAACAGAAAAGCAAGACAGCTTTTTGTAGCATAAAATACGTTAAAGCACTTTAGAAAATATTTAGACTATGTCAACATATTAATAAAAAAGGAAAAATAAATTTAATTACGCTATCATTATTATTATTATAACTAGCCCATTTTTCTATAGAAAGGAAACGACCCACTGTGAAACATTTCCAGAGGGAAGTGTTCAGTTAATTCAGCATCTACTTGATTTCACTCAATTTTCTACTGCACCCCAGCCTGAAGGCAAAAAATTTAGGACAGGAGTGAATCTGCAAAATTTTTAACACTTAAATGAAATTATTTCTGTCCCAGGACCTCAGTTTTCAATTTCACATGTTCGCATTTTACAAAAATTTCACTTGAAGTTCATCCCTAAACTCCAATGCTCCCATTTCCACTAAACTAATCTCTCTCATGCACACACCCCCATTTCTACCCAAACAAACTTATTAGGAAGCAGTAAAAGCCATTCACTAAATTAATGATGTTCTAATTCAGGATGATTTGCAACAGGAAAACAAATAAAACTACCTTTGTCATATGACACTGTTCTTGCTTATTTTAAGGACACAGCTAAAGCTCCACCCACAAAGAAAATTTCCAAAACACAGTTGGAATGTTAATAGTGATGTAGTGGATAGAAAACGGCTTTTTCAAACTTGTTTGCCGAATAACACTGCCTAAGTTTCTAAACAGTGAAAAATACCACATAAAACCGTTGTGTTTTAATAAAGAAATGGCAAATCATGGCATGTTAAAAGCTTACTTGATCTTCAGGAATGCTCAAAACACATCTCTGTCACTTCCCTAGTGAAGAGACTCCATTCTAAACCTTCCTTTCAATTCAATGCAGTCAAGATTTACACAATTGCCTATTCATTACCCTCAACAGTTCTGTTCCTTTAGTCCTTTGAAGGGTATGTTTAAGAACCGTGGAAAAGGAATAAAAAGATCAGCTTGACACTTGTATTTTGAGTGGAACTGAAAAACTTTATGTAAAGTAAGTCACACTGCCCTTAGTCATGGGTTTTACCTCCTGGAGTACTTTCTCCCATCATGTTATCAGGATTTATTCATGGTTCCAAGTGTTTAGTGAAAAGTGGGAAATCTAATTTCAATTTAAGAATATCTAGGCACAATAACATCAAGAAAAATTTATTTTTAGTGATCTTGGGGCAGCTTGGATTAAGAACTACATGTTTTTAAGGAATCTGCCACTTCGAATGCTCTCTTTGAATGTTTGCCACCTTCACTTTAAAGTCAATTCCCATGTTATTGCTGTAAACCCTGAATGACAGTGTTCTATGTTGTATAAGGTGGGCAAAGGCAGTCAAACAGTAAAGATTATCTTCAAAACTGTATGTGATGCATACTGACATGTTTCAAATTTTCTACTCCTTTTCCTCAGAATACCAAGTTGGGTTTAATTAAGTTTTGCTAAGGACTTCTCTATTTTCAGTCATGTACCTTACTACTCCAACTGAAGAAAAACAGAGAGCTTTTAAGTAAATTTTGCACATTTCTTCAGTTCAAATGTTTTGGCTTGTTTTTTGTTTGGTGGCGTGTTTTTTTCGTTTTTATTTGTGGGGGGGTGTTTTTTTGGTTTTGGGGTTTGTTTTTTTTTTTTTTTCCAAAAGAAGCACTGGCAAATGCAAAGACAGTTGAACTTTTCTTCTTGAACAGTTCACACTACTGCAAAACTCAGTGAAGAATAATATCTGTCAAGGCTTTTCTCATTTTCTGAGACAGGCAAATTGCTGTAAATCTGAAAGCAGTGATGTTTGAAACTACAACTTTTACTGATATGACATCATTTCTTTTATAAAATGGCTTATAAAAAACATTTTATAACGGCTTCTCTTGTAAAAATAAGACCATGATGGAACTTGGCTTTTTGACTGCATCTGAGCCATGAGAAAGCCTACAGAGGGGAAAAAACTCCAAAGCATTGTAAGATAATGTCTATATCGACTTGAAACTGCAATTGCTGTTTCTTAAAAGCAGTTCATACACATCCTTATACGCTAACTCTCTTCAAACCTATTTATGCTGAAACAATAAAAGCCACATTATCTTAGTTTTCACTCAAATCCTTTGTTCTGTTGTTTCCCACACTGCTTAGGAAAAAGAAGAGAGTACAAGCAAGTACTAGTACAATCGTTGTTGGGTTTTGACTATAAAACCTCTCAGATATGGTATCAGTAGCCAGAACCACTTCTAATGCCATCCACAGAAAAGGAGAGGATTCCCAAAACAGGCTATTGAAGTCCTCTCAGGTACAATCAGAAATGGTAGGTTAGAGATCATGAGTCTCTGTCTCCAGCTTTGGAATTTCACTGCAACAGATAAATAACTCCATGTATCAGCTTTTTCCCGAGAAGGTTTTATGAAGTCCAGGTCCCAACCTAGAAAAGAGAATTGCTCTGCCAGCCACCTTCAGCATGGCAGTAGAGAGGATTGTCTCATCACACCAAATGAGTTCTCACAGCATCCATGGTTGTTTCTGCTTATCTTACTCCCCACTGAATCCCTCTTTCCCTGAAGAGTAATGGGCCTGAGAACAATATAAAAACAGAGTAATGTAACCTCCTCTATGAATAAATCGGTTCTTTGGACACAACAAGTTTTAAGATTGTGGAATAATTTAACATTGTTACCTTCAAGTTCCCAAGAAAACTTGAAAGGGCAAAAATGTCTTTTTCCATAACTTTCTGGGTGTTACAAGGTCAAAACCTATGAATATCATTAAAAAAAAAAAAAAAAAACAAGTCCTATTTCAGCAGACAGGTTATACAACACAAGAAATAGATAGTAGTCTTTGTCTCCTACAAACTTGACAGTGAAGTGAAATGGCCCCATTCTCTCTCAGGATTTTGAAAGGTCTGAAACAGAACATAGTCTAGGAATGCATTTTCAGAAGTATAAATTCCTTTTTGCAGAAAGGAAATCAACCTGTTTACTGATTTTTCAAATAATCACCTCTATTTCTTCCATTTTTCACTACACTTTTTCCAAAGACATGCCCAACACCAAATGCAATTTTGATTCTGTTTCAACTTCTCAGATACCCTGTCTATTAACATGGCATCCAGAAGACCTGCACACATTCCACTTGTCATGTGGTAGAGGAAAAGTCCTAGACTCAGGACAGGACCTGGTTTACTGTCTCTACTCAAAGAGCAGATTTTTTCAAGCAGCCCAGGCTTGCACTTCCCTAAGTCAACAGACCCTGATACCTCAGCTTCATGCATCCTAAGAGTGAGCTACACATATTTGCAAAGTTGTAAGGACTGCTGGACTGCAATGCTGGACTTGAGCTGGCTTTTTGGTCCTGTCAGGAAGGCAAAACAGCTTGAAGAAACAGATCTAATACAGTAAACCACATTCGGGTAGACTCCCCAACACCTGTCCCTGGACAGATCCAGTAGCACACTAAAAAAGGCACCAGCCCGGCAGTCCAGTAAGTGCTTACTGGATTGTTGGTCCCACCTACTGACATTAGTTTGCACACTGAGAGATCCTTTAGAAACACCAGATCATTGTGTCAAAACTTCCTTTGGAATACTCAGTTTGGAAGAAACCTGAGCAGTACTAACACCATACTGCTTGGAAAGGGACTTCTTTAATTTCATTAATATCCTTTCTATTAATCAAGCTTACTGATGGCAGTGAGTATTCCTCTACAGTAACTTGCCATGGTTATAGCGATTACATTTGATCCTGAGAAGGAATTTGTGTTCAATGACTGAAGCATTTGAAACCTGAAAGAAACTTTCTCAGCTGCAGAAAATCTGGCAGAGGTTCTGTTTTTCCAAACAGTGTCAGGATTTAAATGCCACATCACTTCTCAGCGTAAGTTTTCAGACCCAGACAAGCCAACTTTCACACAGAAGGAATCAACACTTGTTTTTTAATACCAGAGGGACTGCTTTGAATGAGCTCCTGCCAGTAGTTCAAAAAAGAAGCCAAGTCTCTGTGTTGAAAAAATCTTTTCACAAATTAATTACCATGCCTCTGTCCAGAACAATGGACATGAAGGGCTATGAAGGATAAAGATTCAATCAGGCATGCATTACATTGGCTCAACATAGGATTAAATTATGGCTGAAAGGGTAGAGAATTAAATAGTCCCATGATAATTTTTTGACATACACTCTAAGTACTTGAAACTCACTATACAGTTACATAAATTTCACATGTGCTCAAAACTGTGATCTTCCTATGCTTAATAAATGAATTGTTAGCCTGTCAAACAAGTTAAAACAGAGGACACCAAGAAGATCTGCAATTTCCTGGTCTTGTGTGCCGACCAGAAACTTAACCATGAACAGAAAAAGCTTCTGATCCATGCTAAATACCAACAGGATACCACAGAACCCTTCTCCTGAAGACTTACACCGTTCATCAGTTTTCCTAATTCTTTAAATAAAGTTCACCACTCTGCAGGCAGTTCTTGTTCCAGAGAGATAGCCTGAACAGGTACCTTTTTGTGAGAAAGGAACACTTACACAGTGCTTTATGTGCACACATCAGATATCTCATTTTAAATTATCAGGAATCTTAAGTTCAAGACGTAATAAAATGAAAAAGTCAGTATAATAATTCTACCAGTCTTACTTTTCAGTTCTGGGGCTTTCCAACAATAGGTGGACACAGATTTTTCTGTATGACAGACATAGAAAAACAATGCAAAGACTAATGAAATGATAAGTTTACAGTGCAGCACAAATCTGCTTCATGCAGCAGAGCTGCAAGACTCCACCATAAATCTGAAACATGGAAATATCATTGCAACTGCACCCCAGACATGGTTGTTCTTGCCAAACATTTTTACTTGAATCTACTGTGCTAACAGCAGAGCAAAGCCATGCAATACACAGTGTCCCATGACTTCCAAGATTCCACAAAAGACACACATGTAACAGCCCCCAAACAAATTCACAGGCACAGCACTTCCACCACCATGTTCAAATAACCCTTTATAAAAACTCACTGACTTTAATCTTTTGAAGACTTTTGTCGGATTATATCTTGAGAGGGGTAGAAAATATATTTCAGAGAGTTTAATCACCACCAAGATGCACAAATTCAAGATCATCTTAGTGTCAGATTATCTCTCTTGGGTTTTTTTTGTATCAGAAGATAGGCCTGCTCACATACCCCAACATCAGTGCTCAAATCATTTAGCCAAATACCCTACCATACACAGAGAAGTTGGTCATCTCTCCAACACAGACATAAAAGTAAAATTTTGTTTGAGAGTGAAAAGTCCCGAACACCTATTTAATAGTGAATTATTTGAAAATTTATCAAAAAAATTGGGGAAAATGGCTGTAAAGAAGGCAACACATACATTATGATGAAGTTAGGAAAACTAGATAGAGCAAAAGGGGTAATTCAGTAGGAAAAGAAAAACAACATGTAATGTCTTTTATATTCCAGCTAACGGCTCAGGAAACCACATCTCATGTGTCAATTTTTGTACAGAGTCTAGTACTACCACATGGTACTCACACCATGCTGGAAGGAGAAGGGTTTAAATGGAACTGTCACCTACTCCCTCCACCTGTCTTCACGTACACAGACTGGCACTTCCACCTGGAAGATGACATGATGCTTCTTTATTGATGTGAAAGAGGGAGGTTCCCAATGTTGAGACCCTCATTGTGCCCCTCTTTCAGCCTGTTGCCTTTAAAAAAGTTGGTTAGACAATATTCCAAGACATAGAATTTGCTAAAATATTACTGAGAAGGATTTAAGTGTAAGTTTAGCTACAAGCAGGTAACCAGCCCCAGTGACTTCAAAGTTAAGGCATCTGTTAAAGTTGATTTGGGAATTATGTATTAAGAAAAAAAAAAAAAAAAAAAAAGGAAGTGACCTACTTGAATGAAAGACTCATTCAGAGGTTTTTATGTTCAGATCCCCTCAAAACAGGCTGACAAGTGGTATTTGCATATATTTCCTTAAGCACAAATTGTGAAATGTCACACAGTATAACTCTTGATTAATCCATTAGGTTCATATAGACTCAAGATTTTTCCACTATCTTTCTATTCGAGGCTCATTTCTGTTCACACAAGAAAGTATCTCTTCTTTTTCCTAAGTATACCCAAATGCTTAAGAATCAGAGTAGAGACTAAAACCAAAATGGCAGCTTAGATGGAAAAAAAAGAATGAGTAGCTTGAATAAAAGCAAATTGTGCTATAGACATTCAGACATCTTTCTGAATTCCAAATTAAAATAGGATGGCCAAGATCTCAAGAGCCTCCTTATGACTCTTCACTTCTTTTGCCTTTCTTCTTCCTTTTAATTCACACAGAAGGTGCCAACAAACTCTCAAAAACTACATAACAGAATCTTTAGCAGGATTCTAATTTTTGTCACAAATAACTAAGTAGAGCAATTCTAGATAATATTAGCTGAGATTTATGATGCATTCAACATCTTCAGATGCACAGAGTATTTTTGGGCATCACTTGGAAAGACAATATTCAATGTACAGCTGGTAAATTTTACTCCTTTTTTCTCCTATTTCTATTCAAGAAACATATTCATGCTGCACTTTCTCAATCTTTTTTTCCAAAGGATCTATTTCTTCAGCAAGAGAAAACACAAGTCCAGTCAATCCTCACTTTCAAGGTACCAAAATGATCAAATTATAGCTGGTTTTGAGAGTAGAAGTTAGATAAACCTTTGTCACTTCTCTGACCAAGATGTACCAACGATTAGAGGAGGACCTGCCCTCTTGGTGCAACTTGGGATAAGAAAGGTCAGTCAATTTTTTCTGAACTCCACCTATGTTGTGTTATATCTGTTCCATATCTGTTGCGTTATTGCTTAACTAATTTTTTTAAAAACCCTCACACAATTATTTGTTTTACCTACCACTATCAAAATCTCTTCTCCAAAGAAGAAAGAGCACCTATAAAAGCCTAGATCAAGTTCTTGGTAATGGAACTGCTCTTATTTTTATATGCTTCCCAACTTCTGTCAAGCCTGAAAGCTTCCACTCTGGCCAAACTAGGGGTTTGTCAATGATTATACTTCCTATTAAAAGATAGTAAGAAAGTCACCCTGAAAAAGTATTTTTTAAAACCTTTTTAGAGAACTGTATTGGCACATTGCTTTGTTATTGCCTCTTTAACCAACAAAAGGATCAAACATGACAACTGTGACTTTTACCAATGAGGGAGAAGATGATAGACTGGAAAGTAAAGGGGAAAGAGCTCTTTACCTCTCTCTGAATCCTTGACAGCATATTTTCAGCAGGTAGTAGAAACTACTCCTATAACACTAAGCCCTTATTCTGCATGGAAATCACTGCTTGGATTCTAAGATCTCATATCAAGCTGATTTCACTTGAAAACACATCTCCAGTTCACTGTTCTAGATCATCGGATGATCTAGAACACCTGACTCCATTCTGCTTCCTTACATCACAAGACTGAATCTGTAAGCTTTAAAGCCATTGCTTATTGCTGTTAAACTGAAAGTGTTTTCCAAGTGATACCAATCTAAAACCTGCTAGCTACTTGTAGAATGACTTAAGTGTGTGAGGGAAAGATGAGCCAGCAGCTTCAGTTTGTTCCCAGTTCTGCATATAGATACAGGACACTGTGAAGGGAGGCATTAGGAAGGTTGGTTTTTAATCACAACAGTTGAGACAGTGATATTTCCTTATCATCTATGCACTTCCACAGATCAGCTGAACATGCTTCCAGGCACAGGATACCATACTGTCAGACTAACTTGAAAGAGCATTTCTATTGCTAATTGAGAAATCTTCCCTTTAGCTTCAGATGACCACCTTTTATCAGCCCAGACATGTAAGTTCAAAGGACTCACTAACCAAACAACCCAAAACCCAAACTATTGGAATGTTCTTCCTTTAATCCCAATATACTTTATCTGTGTTTATTAAAACCCCACAAAAGGCAGCAGAACCTTTAAAACCACACCATGATACCGGCCAAGGCTGGGTCCACCTTATACAAGGTGACTGTGTGGAAGCCAGGATCAGAAGGAACAAGTCACGTGGCAGCAGTCAGATTTTTGGAGAGCAGGTAAATATTTAAACAGGAATACATGCTCCAATGTTTGGAGGCTAAACATCTATTTCTGCTGTTTCACCTGGACACATCATTAGGCAG
The DNA here is from genome assembly GCA_013398615.1 of Brachypodius melanocephalos. Taxonomy (NCBI): domain Eukaryota; kingdom Metazoa; phylum Chordata; class Aves; order Passeriformes; family Pycnonotidae; genus Brachypodius; species Brachypodius melanocephalos. The sequence goes on along the minus strand of VZSR01001283.1, from coordinate 27,348,962 downwards.
AATGGAGCAATGGCCCACAAAAGAACAACCTGTGGGTATCCTGGTCAGTCAGACATGCTTCCTAAACCAAATGATGGGTAATCATTAATGTGCTGCAAACTTGCCACTAGCTCTGTTACCAAAACAAGAACTAGTACTGGTTCAATCTCCACAGAAGGCTACAGTGCTGCACATATCACATTTCAGTTATCAAGTACTTCAGTGAAAATCCATTGTCAATTATTTAAAGAAACTAAACAGTAATCCAATCCAAGGATAAGAGTTTCTCATGTTTAATCAAGCAGATCTCCAGTGCACACTAGCAATTTATGTATGAATACTAGTCCATTAAGAAGTCGAGACCAGTTTTGAAATAGAAGTGTCTTGAATGGTAAAAGCACACAACACAACTTACATAAACAATCCACAACCTAATTTAATTTAAAAATATCTTAGGTTAAATATTAGCCAGATTCTGGGAGATTACCTAGGCAAAACATTATGTATGCTTACTTTGTTTTTATGCTTTCTGTTTACAGACAAGCATTCTTTTTTTAAAGATACATATATATGCATATATATACATCCACACACATCTTAACACACATATATATAAAATTCTACATTTTATTAAAAATTTCTTTTCTCTATGTTTCCATATACATATGCAGTCACATGCACACATACAAACAAAATAAAATATACATATTTTTAAAGGGCACTTAAAAGACAGACTGTGACTTCCCATCCATTACTGCGAACAACCCTGTCCAGTTCAAATGGATAATATCCTAACATAGAGCAAGATCACATCCAACAAGAGAAAGTTCCTGTTGCAGTGACTTCAGTGATGCTGCATCAATATTAGAGAGTACGAATCTTTTTCTTACAGGTAGCCACACCCACAGCTGCTAACATGTACCTGGTATTTCAGGCCATCCTCTTGCATTTATACTGGATCCCTAATGACTTGCAGAAGAGCAGAGAAAGAAAAAAAAGTGGCAAATGTGTAATCAGTTCTCTGCTCAGACATGCACTTCCTGGAGACCTTCAAGTCTTACGCCTTTAGCATTATCAGTCATTCTGCTGTCTTAGTTTTCATTCCCCTCTGCAAAGCTATCAGATCTTTTTGGAAGCTGCTAATTTCCAGGCCCAGGGCAATTATATAAGATGTTATTTTAGTCATGAACAACGCATTAAATTTTGGATTCTGCTGCTGCTGTGCATTAGCACAATGAATTCTTCACCATTTTTTGGATAATGATGTCTAGGCACTTGGGGACCATGTTATTCTTCTTTATCCCTATCTGGAAGCTGAATTTAAGGCTATCCAGACACTATTCTTTTTTGGCCCCAGCTTCCCATCAAGAGACATTCACGTCTTCTGTCTTCTTGAAAATCTCCTCAGAGATAACATTAATAGGAACTCCTGATAGATTCTGCATGGTTTCAGATGCTGCACTGCATGTTAGAAAAAGGTGCTGGATGGACCTTCAATCTGGTGCAATGACAGATCTTATTATTTAAAAATCTACTGTATTCAGTGGGACCCAAGTACTTTCAGGTCTGCAATGGACTTATGCATTATGTAGATAGGCTGTAGGACTTCACTGACAACCAAAGTAACAAGTTTTACCCTTTAACATCGTATTTACTTTTGCATTAGTACATAATACTTCTGCACTTTGATACTAGATGCCAGCTACAGAACTAAAATTACTGCCTCCACAGATATCCTGGCTAGTCCTGTACTCAACACAAACAGGAAGTCATTCTGAGACCTCAAAACACCAAAGATTTCCTTCTATTTCAAAACACCACTGTATTATTATAAGGTTAATTTACAAATTAATCTCTGTAGTCTTCTCCCATCTACTCCTAAAGTGCATTGCTGCTTCTTTAAGTAAGTAAAATCCAAACACAGATGGGTCATTTATATAAATGCATTTGCATCCAATTGTGGTTCACAATCATCTATCCAGAGATTTGCCCTTCCTGCTGAAGTCCATGAAAAAACAGGAAAAAATATTTTCCTGACTATCTCCCCTGACTAACTCTACTCCTCTGTTTATTTCACACTGACTGGCTTTCTGTCCAAAGATTTTGTAACAGAGGTAAAAGTAGTAACTTGCTTTATTCATTAAGCTACTGCCAAACTATTGGAAAGATTTCAAACCCAGAACTCTGGAAATACAGATTTAACAAAAACATTGCTCCAGCTAGACTTGGTTAAACGTCACAGTTGAAAGACTTAGCATGCTTACTCTCTGCTTATTAAGTAAATATTTCCAGTATTTCCAAATTAAGAAACTCTACAACTGAGACTAACTGAATACAACAGGAGCTGTATGAAGTTGAGGAGCAGAACAGATACCTACCTAAAGGAAATAAAGTTATCAGTGAAAAAAAGTTAATGTTAACCCTTCAAATGCAAGTATTCTTGACTTTCCCAGTCTAGTTATAAGAAAGAATAGTAAGCATTAAAAGTGATCTAAATTTTGAAGTAATTACAGAAAAATAAAACTCAATATATTAACTCACCCTGGAGGACAAAACAGAATAATCTAATTCAAACTAGTCTATGGCTGTCCAGAGAGATTACCTCCTGGAAGTACAGTAATTATATTTGTAAAGTAAAATCATTTATGCCTGGGGTAGGGAAGCCCAAGGGATTTTTTTTATTATTATTATTTGAAATGTGTAAAAGCTTTATAGTGACATCCATAATGAGAAAAGAACTTTGTGCACAGAAGTACACGTTCTGTGTAATGGCCTTCATCAGAAGTGGTAAACAGATAAGTGTAACTGGTATGACCGTATCACTCCAGATGTCACACGAACAGACACACAGTGGCGCTTTTCCATATAGGGCCCATACATTCTAAGATAAGTAGCAGACTGTTCTGAAACTTATTACACAAGCTTTTCGCCAGATTTGTAATTAAACTAATTCTTACAATTCTAAAGAAAGGATTCTTAATAGTTTCACTGAATGTTCCTCTATGTAGTTTTTTTGCTAGTACCTTACAAATAAAATTACTTTAAAAAACCTAACCAAAGACTACATTCTTATGAGTTCAGACTTACTTAAGTGCCTTAGTTCAACAACTCCAGTTAATAGACCTAACAGTACCATTCTGACAGTCTCACTGTCATACAAAACTCTCAAAACAGTTGCAGTTTTTGGAGAAACATGTGTGGTCAAACAAGGCCTAAATTAGGTCTTGTCCACAACAGAGAACTCTACCAGGAGCCAGAATTTCATGGTTTGAACAGCTAAAAAGAGACAAAGTAAAACAATACTAGAAACTTGAAATCATCTATGAAGCAGTTATCTCAGAAATTTCAAATTACAACAATGTACCTTGAGACCTTCCACTTTATCACGAGTCCACCTGCTGAACAGTCCCACCCTTCTCTTCTACATTTCCTATTCATTAGTACCAATTAAGTTCTTCCTTCTGAAGGCCCCTGCTGCTTTCCTGAACAGCATGGAATCTGATGTAAGATGGAGAACTGTGTGCTAAACTTGGTAAGAACTACAGATTTCTTTCTACTGCTGTTTAGTTAGTCTGTGCTGTTTGCAGAGCTATTTGCCAAGATTTGACACAGTTAAATGTGCACGCTTCAATTCATAGCTAATAAATTTCGTTCAGCAGTAAACCTGCCTGCTTCCAGGCGACAGCACAAACAGTCCCAGCAGAAACTGCACCAATCTCCCCAGCTAATAGACTTTTGGATGGAAGAATCTATTTTTGATCCAACTACAAGAGCAAGATCTCTAATTGAATCAATTTTTGGCAACAGCGGATTTTTTTTTTTTAAAGAATTTAGCCACTTATTTGTTAAGAAGTACCAGCTTATTTATCAGTGTACTTAGCTAAGCAAGCAGGCATCCGCACGACAGGAGCTGGCTTCTGTCACTCAACCGGTGCGGTGGCCGCGGCGGCCCCGAGCCCATCCCAGCGCCGCTGTCCCGGTGTGGCCACTGGAGAGCGCACTTGAGCCACCTTTCCGAGCCGACCCGGCGCGGTCGGGCTCCGCACTCGGAACTTGGAAATCATTAAATACGAAACCCTTTTCTGCCCCTTTTTAACAACAGTCAAAGCCTCTTACCTTCTCAACAGTGTACACATCCAGTTAATCTCTCATTCCAACAGCACGATTTCCAACAATGTCTGGATCCTTACCTGTTGGGAGCCGGTGGTGTGTAGTGTGGCAGACACAAGGACAGATGGATGGACGGATTTTTTTTCCTATCAATTTATGTGTCAAACTCAAGAGACAATTCAACTCTTCGGTGCTCTCATACCCCTTTCTCTTTGTGTTTTTATGGCCTGTCCTCAAAACTGCCCAAACGTTTCTCCCCTCCAGCAATGGGAAGCACACGTGAACATGAAGCAGACGTGAGGGTTCTCAACCATCAGTTGGAGCAATTCAAGCACAGCCATCACTGCCCTGAGAGCAGGTAATGTTACAGAAGTGCTGATGAAAACCCAAGAACACAAGTTACCAGTTTATCTTGCTTCCCAAAGCACAATGACTCAAAGATGGTGTGTCCATTTGATCTCTCTTGCAACAAGACACCTGTGAGATTATCACAGAGCTAATGATGGACAACTCCTCTCACACAACAAGCTTACAGCAAGGTTGAATTTTATCCACGTAGTAAGTGAGCCACTCCACATAAAGCTATGAAAGAATGAAACAAAATTCACAGAGCCAAAACCAGTGCTTCACTTGAGAGTAAGCCTCAGATGAACACGGCTTTAAATACCACACATAGCAATGTGCACCCAGAGTTTGTCCTCAGGGAAGATCACGTAAGACAAATGCCAACTACATCAAGCAACAAGCTCCTGGAATTTGCTAAAATACTACAAAGATTAAATCTTTATAAAGAAGCCTCACTGGTCAGAAGTGACTGAATTAAGCACTGCTCATCCCATTTTGCTGTTCTGTACCAAATTTAGTGTAAGCAGCTGAGCCATGCCAGTAGAGCTGAGAAGAGGGACTGACTGTCTGCCTGATTTGAATTCAGATGATTGAATGCCCTACAGTCACACAACCCATGAACATCAAGTTTCACTTACGAACTTCTCCCTGCCTGCATGTTCTTTACCAAAGAATGCGTAAACTGAACTTTCAATTGTTAATTACAGTTCCTTCTAATGATCTGAAGAATGCATGAGAAGCTGTAAGCAGCAGTATGACTACCCCAAAAATAATAATGTCAAAGCAATTTCTGTGCAGCAACCTTGTCCTTTGCTACAGCACAACAGCTCACAATACAGTAAGCCAGAATAGGCTGGAAAGGAGAAATAAACTTTCCTTTCACTTCATTTGCTAGAATACAGTCTGTCTTCCCAGTCTGAGAACTTTTGCTGCATAAGCAGTTCCATCTTGCCAAAAAGACCTCTGTAAACTTCAACAGAGGATAAAGAAAGGCATGGGGTGGAATTTTAATAAGATACACAAAGGCTGACTTACCAATTGGCCCACTGACTTGTTAAAAAATAAATCAACATCGCATAAAAAGTTGTTGACATGTTTTACATACAAAACCTCTGAGATGACCCCTGCAGTCAGATTTCAGAACAATTAATGAATGAACATGGAATCAAATATTTTTTTAAAAATTATCATGGAATGGAGTAACACAGAATGGCTGATACATCTTTCTTTTATTCTCTCACTGATTTACTTGAGGGCTCCCCTACCTTGTGTTACTAGTTTTAACAAAAAACTTTACCCAGTCTTTTTACCCTCAATCTTTTTTCTTCCATCTTGTGTTTGGGTATTTTAAAAGGTATCATTTAAACTTTTCATTAATGCGTATTTGACCAGTGGGTGGAGAATTTAGAAAACTAAATCCAAACTATTTGAGTAGCCACTGTTACTAAAGAAGAAATATTTGAATGCCTGACTCTTTCAATAAGATACCTTAAAATAAAAATTCAAACTTTTTCTTACATCCTAATTTTCATTATTTCAACAGTATCTTGACAAAATGTTTGCAATCAAAATGTAAAGGCTTAAGCTTATTCGAAATCAACAGTTGTGTCTCCACCTACTGGAAAACTGAATATAACTGAAACAGTAATTTGATCCTTTAGGATTTGGGTAAGCAGAAGCTGCAAGAGGAGCAACGTTTTTGTGTAAGATACAAAGAATTTGTGTGTGTCGTGTGTCATCATGTTTTGTGTCCCTCTCTGCCAAAAACAAGTTAACAGTAACCACTGTCATTCTCTGCAGTAAGCATGGATTTCAATGAATCCCTACTCTCGAACAGTTCCTTGTCAGAATGTAAAACTAGTCAATACTCTTAAAAGACATGTATAGGTAATTTATTAAATAACATTTTTTGCTAATGAATCTGAAATGTCATCTGATTTCAATATCTTTCTAATTTCCACCATGGTTTCATGAGACCCGGACACTAGAATGAGTTTTTGAAATAACTGATGTGTAAAACCCACAGAGTGGTTGCTAATATGAAACACTGTTAGTATGAAACACCTTTTTCTTCTAAGCCACGGACCCTGAAAATAATTAAAACACGATGATAAGAGCAGACATCCCATTTTTCAATTCTTATTGTTATTATTTATCGAAAATTGTAAAATTATTTTAACTTTAAAGACTCTAATTAACCCAAAATAGGAATGCAAATGTTTACGTATGGAAGAACCCCTGTCCTAACCTCTCTTTTTATCTTTTTTTCTGGTCTCTGTTATTCTTGTAAGAGAGACGTCAGCCATAACTATATAATTCAGGCTTGCTTTATTCTGAAAAAAACCCAATTTTCAGCCACAGGATAGCACATTACCATCACCACGCTTTGCTGTACTACAGTTTTGCTGCAGTATAACCTGAGATCCAGCTGCAGATACTTCTAATGACCATGGAATCATACGAGCCCTCTAACAGTATTTGTGACCAGCACATCTGTATTTCAGTCTGTCTCTTGCATGTCACACTGAACTAAACTCACTCTTCTCCAGCACCCTCTAAGAATTTCTTCTCTCAAGGGGGACAGTAAAACCACTTTTCCCTCTCACAGACTTGCTTTCAACCCTGCCATCACATTCCATGCCGCATTTCCACAGAAATAAGTCCAGTAGTGTCTATATCACTCCAGTTGCTGGATGCTTCTAAAAATTCAGGTTTTACCACATGTGCAAGGCCAACTCTTCCAGGTTTTATCCATTTTTAGTTTAAGCACAAAACACGATGGGGTATTTTATTTAAACATGTGTGAGCTTTTCATCCTTTCAGATCTTGAGAGTATTATTCCTTCCACATCTGCATGGAGACTGTCACAATCCCAAGTGCATACCTGTCTCTTAAGCAAAAAGAAATTCCTCCCACTTCCTCTTCAGCATGAGAAAAGATTCACAGATTCTGCACAGAGGATCACAGGGCACTTACAAGCCTGGGATAGTCATACCCAGTAAGAACTTTAAATCATTTTGCAGAAAGTATGGGTTTAAAGCAGGACACTGAACTTCTAGAAAATGGCATTCAATTACAATTTCTACAAACACATTTAGAATAACACAAGAATTCAGGGACTGAGTCACTGTACAAAGAGACTCATACTAAAGAGTCATTTGCATGTCATTTTAGTACTACGAAGTTTTCTCCAGATCACTGACCTCCGTTTCTGCACACAGAAATGCCAAACACATGGACCTAACAGCAAGCTAGAGCTCAATGCTAACCAAAGATACCCAGTGTTTGAAGATAATGTTCTGATCACATCCTTAACAACTTAAAATAAAGCCAAATTATTTGATCAATTACTTGGGTTTCCTGCTTTTACTATGGTTAAATATCAACTAAAAATGCCAAAACCAGTAAGTCGTACTACCAAGATTTCGGTTTCTTTCTACCTCCCTGAGGTTTACATACACACAAATTCAAAAAATGAAAATAAAGATCAGATTAAAATTTTATGCTCCAAATACAAAATGTCCTAAAAGTAAGGGTTCTTGCAGATATTCATAGTATTAGCCTTTGTTAAGACTCTTTTATATTATTCAGGCACATTTTCATTACTTCATTTCTTATATTTCTTTTATTAAAAAAAAAGAAGAAAAAAGAAACTATCATGATTTAATAGCTTTTACTATCTTTTTAAAGGAAAAAAAAGGCACAAGAAAGATAGTTGAAAAAAGGTCCAATTGCACATATGTTCCAACAGCTTTTCAATCATTTTAGAGACTTAAGAGTATGCAGTTGGCCCATTAATAGAGCAGCAGAACAGATACCATGCCACAGAGCTAGTACAGTATATTTGTCAATAATTTCCATATTAATTAGTTCTCAGTAAGACAAGCTGAAAGAGCAGTGATCCATAAGATCTAAAACAAACGCAAGCACCCTGAATTCAAGGAAGCTGAATATACACCCTTTTGGTTAGATGTCAAAGATTCCATTAAAAAACAAACAAAAACTCCAAAACCTAAACAACAAAATAAAAACTTAGCAATGCTACCAGCATTGTTATACCATACCTCAGTACTGCAGATTTTTCACAGCAACACAGATCTTAGGTAATCTAGCTAGTGCAATACTTTGAGAACAAATTAAGGACACGAGATCATAAATTCCAACCATTTCAAGGGAGGGAAGAGGAAACTAAAGATTTCTCTGAAGGGTCCTTTAAAAATCCCATTTAAATGAGCTCAAACTAGACTCTAATTGTCAGCACTTTAGTTAAATGAGAATTTTCTCCATGTCCTTTTCACAAAGGATTTTTTGGCAGATGTATGGTCCAGCCACATGTCAAAGTGTTAAAAGCCAACCACCTCAGCAGAAATAAAAAGAAACTTCAGGATGCTAGTGTCAACCCAACCAGTTTAACAGACACTATCTGTTCAGAAGCAGCATGCTAAGATTTCAAAGCCTCCTCTAGTCCCGACATCTATTTATAGCTGCCCAGTCTCTGTACAATTTCTTGCAGCCTCTCCTCCTCTCAAAGCCAAGTGGGAGAAGTTTAATGGATATAATCCCTGGGCCTTGTGCCGCAAGACCGCCAGAAGATCTGCATCTCTCCTCCAGCAAACCCATGTGCAGGGAGACCAGCTGTTAGGAGAAGAGACTGGTCAAACCTACACAGGAGCCAAATACACGGGATAAACCTTCCTCCTCTGATTTAGGAACGCATATATTTTTCCTCAGCCAGCAAGTTGACAGTAATGAACCACATCAGCATCAGAGCTTCAGCAAAAGATACCAGTCTGCTTCCTCCTCAACCGAGCAACAGCCTAAACCAGCTGCCTTTCAAGCCAAGACAGAAGCTATCCAAGTCAGCTCTTTGACCCTCGGACAGCAGCAATGTCACCCAAGCACCCTCCCACCTACAATACATTGCATCTTCCTCAAAGAAACTTAGAGCCTGCCGGCTTTTTTTCTATGCAGTCTCTACCACCCAGCCATGCACGTTTTTTTAAAGCACTGATCCAGGTCGGCTCTCCCTCATCTCCATCAGATGTAACATCGCGGGAAAGGGTGCAGATATTCTCCTGCATACGGAGCACAACGCCACAGGCTGAACTCTGGTCCAAGCTCCGCACATCCACCCCTGGTACCTCCTCTCCTACACCGACATCCACTTGCCTGTAGTACTCGTACAACGACCGAGGAGATGACAGCACTGCTGGAAACTCCTGCCCACCTGATCACAACCACATTTTCGCCCCTTTCCCCAGTCAGAGGCAGACGGAAGAGGAGGACTGACTTTCTCGGGTAGAAAATAGGCAGGGAAAAGCTGGGGCAGAGACCAGGAGAGGAAGAATCACCCCAAAGGGAGAGGAGATAATCCCCGAGAGGCGAGGCTGCGGAGGAGCATAAACGCGGAGGGAGGGACAGGGACAGCGAACTGGGGGGATAATCCGGCGAAGAAGGGGGGAGATAATCGCCTCGGGGCGGAGGGGGGTGGTGGAGGACCCCGGAGAGGGAGGGGCGGGAAACCTGATAATCTCCAGCAGGAGAGAAAATACCGGGAAAGAGGGTGGGGGAAGGGGGGTGGGCGGGTGGATAATCCGGAGCGGCAGATGAAGCGCGAGTCTCCCGGGGACGCATCCGGAGGCGGGAGGAGGAGGGTTAATCCCCGCTCTAGGGGCAAAAATCCCTCTTCCCGGACTCCGGCGCTGCCATGTTCGCTCCCCTGCAGGCCCGCCCGGCCCCGCTACCTGCGGACGGCTCTTCCCGCCTCACGCCACACGCACACGGGGCGCCTCCGCTCCCGCTGCCGGGTCGAAGGGCTCGGTCGGGATGGCTGCGGGACCTGGCCTCCCACCACCATTTCCCCGCCGGCTGGGAGGGACGGGAGAAA
>VZSR01001283.1:27242830-27338541 GCA_013398615.1 Brachypodius melanocephalos | reverse complement strand
GTGCCCGTGTGCCAGCGTGCCCGTGTGCCAGCGTGCCCGTGTCCGCTCGCCCTGTCCCCGCCGGTACTCCCGGACGGGGTTCGGGCTCTCCCCAGGCCGGTTTGGACTCTCCCCGGTCCGAGTCCGAAGGGGACACGTGGCGCTGCCTGCTCAGTCGCCGAGTGCGAGAAATGCTAGCAGAAAAGTCACACATTTCAGAGGGGAAAGGGAAAGTGGGGAGTTTGCCCTGATGCCAATAAACTGCAAGACCACTTAAATGGGAATAACACTGGGAAAGCGATTTCCCCGCACTTCTGGTCACTGTTTAAACATTTCGTTTGTTTTGAATAATGATTATAGAGCAGCTCTCGCTTTTCGTTTCAGGGGAGGCTCTCACCTTTGGATATTCGTTGACTTAGGGAAATTTGGGTTGCACAGGGTCAGTCCCGCATGCAGAATTCTCGCTAACTAAAGCTAGATTTTTTTGGTTTTCACCTAAGGGTAAAATTTGCTCCAGAAACGAAACGCTCATATCCAAAACAATCTGTCATTCCTCGGCTTGTTTTCATTCACTTATTCCTCCTCATACCGACTTTCCTGGAAATTTTTGAATCCAAGCATACACTCTAACAGCAATCTGCATAATTATGCTGTTTTAAGAATACCTGGTAGCCCAGTGTGACATAAGGGAAACCTTCATAACAAGCTGTCTGCAATTCTCACTAGCTTTTTCTTTGGGAGCCATTGAGGAAAAGGGAAAGCCAGAGCAATGAGGGGGCAGAGTTCTAAGAGAAAATCCACTAGTTACCCATTTTCCTGTTAATGGGTTCAGATTCTGCTTTCCTACCAGATAACGACTCAACTGATTTCTATGCCACCAACAATATCAAAAAAAGCAGCTGATATTTATGATGGGCATAATTACAGAAATTGTGGAACAGCAGCCAGCAGGTAAAAAACCTCTCAGATTGTCCAATAAAGTTGCATCAAGTAAATGAGATCCTGTGCACCTCATCTTAGGAAAACAGCATGTAAAATTCCTTTAGGAATTATTTTTACTTACTCTTCAAATTACAGTAGCTACCCTGCTCTGAGAGCTTCATAGGCATGTGGAATTATACATCCCCAGGTCCAAAGAGCTTACAGCCCTCCTGCAATTTCTCGGTAAAAAAGTCCAAATTGAACATATTTTTGTAAATTGCTTCACAAGCAGTTATCTTTTCCTTGTTAAACTGAAAGGAAACTTAAAATGGCATTAGGGATTCTGAGCAACATAATGACTTATACCACCCTTTCAGTGTTTGAACCCCTGCAGCTATGATGGAAAAACTGACAGGCATAAAAAATCCTCATTCCCCAAAAAATAACTTTAGATAGTTTTCTCTCCTTCGCCTGTAATTTATTTTTTGGTGATGTTCTAATTGAACCAGAGTCACAAAATGCATAAATACTGTCTCATCCTGTATTTCACAACTCAACATCTTGTTGACTTCTCTTACAGTTTCTGCATTTGTGAAAACTAAACATTATTCTCTTAAGGAGAAAGGGTTGTAGCAATTCGTGCTGACATCTTTCATGATACCCTGACTTTACCTTCGTGGCCAATGAAAGAAAATTGCATCACTGCAAAACTTAGAGGCTCCTTATTACAGTTCAGCTTAAAAATTTAATCCAAACCTTTGAAATACAAGAGCCCATTTTTGGCTGCAACAGAAATATCTAAACACGAAGTACTCTGACTGCTCTGCAGTCTTTTGAGCATCTTCCGTTCTGGCCTCTGCAGCTGCTGTTTGGCTATTAAAGCCCTCTAGGGAATGTGTCCCAAGTGCTCACACACCATTTTTTACCCACTATTTAATCCATTTGATCCATTAGGGTCAAAGAAGAAATAGAGATGTATTGTTTTAGAGAAGAACTTAGAAATTGATGTTTACCTTCTGTCAGGAATTATCATATCCTTTGGGCTTTTTGCTACTTACGTTCACATGCCACTCATAGCAGAAATGCCCCGTACAAGGATGGTCCTTAGGACCCTGCTAGTGGTGTTCAATCTGAGAGCTTTGAACCATTCCCGCAGTGCAAAAATGACTGCAAATCTCTTTTATCCATTTAATGGCAATTACTGCACTTCAGCCAAGCCTCACCCTGTTCCCAGTTTGTGGCAGAGAAGACAGGACCTGGCCAGGGCTGACTTATGTCCCAGCAATTTCTGGCTAGTGATCATGGTCAGCCAGGCATAGGTTAGAAGAGTGCCAAACCCGAGTTTCTTTATGCCAGGGATTATCACAGTCTCTGTCTAGCCACAGGACTCAGGCAGTGTAAGGACTGTCTGGTAGGGCTGCCCCAGTCCTGATACTTTTGCACTGATTGATTTGCATTCACTAGAACTGGAGTTTACGACTCCACAGAGCTTTGAACTCAGCCTTTGATGATACAGATCTCACTTGAGCACTTTTGCTAGGAAGCCTTCTGCTCCTTTTTGTAAATCTGCAGAGACCAGGGTGGGTAACTTTCTGACAGTTCTCTGCTGATGCTATAAGCAACAAGGTAGAGGTCTTTCTCCAGGGTCTTCTGGTTTTGCTAGGGCTCCTATCCTGATGTTAGAGGAGCTAGAGGAGCAGACATTCCAGTATACAGAATGTGGAAAGGAGAATGTGTTTTTCGGTCCTGCTATAGTTCTGGATGTACACATGGAAAACAAAACCTGTAATTACCACCAGCACTGCCACAATAGTGAAGAGATTATCTGCTGGCTTGTGTCAATTGCACCGAAATTTTCTTTGTCTTATTCTCTGCAGAACTCTGGGTCTGAATTCCGAATTCTCTGTCACTGTTCTGATGGCTATTTTAATGACAAAATGAACAGTTGTACCCACAGAGGAGGTACTTCTTTGAGCTCGTTCCCCTTTCCATACTTGTTATGGCAAACTGTTGAGTGAAGGACTTTGAGATGATGTATTATTTTTAAAGGAGATTTCAAGCTGATTGCTGGCATACTCAGCAAGTCCAGTGTTCTGCACACTTCTGCTAACCAGTGTCTAATTTGGACAATAATTTATTATGATCAGTCTTAAGACAGATCTAACTTTAGACTTCTTTATTTGATAACCACCAAAATATGCTGTCTTCATGACCTGAAAAAATTAAGATAATGAAGTGTCAATTTCTTTGCTGTATTTATCACTATTTGGAGATCTTATAATGATAACTTGTTTAATGTATCCATTGACATACCATCCAAAATATTTTTTACCAAGTTTTTTCTGCCAAAAAAAAGAGCTAGGGGATTTTTAATTATCATTATCATTGCAATTATTTTCATTTATTTTTGGTGTGTAGTTTGTTTTCATTTTTGTATGCAAGACATCATACAATATTAGAAAAATATATCCAGCAAATACAGCAAAATTTCTAAGAAGTTACACCATTTTCCAAGATATGAGTTGCTCCAGAGTAAGTCATTAAAAGATCGCATAGGTAATTACAAATATTGACAGTAAAATAAAACCATTTTTTTTTCAGGAGTGAGTGATAAAACCCACAATATTTAGAAGAATGTTGATTTACATGGAAAGGTGGTATGAAAGAATAAAAGAAAACAGTACCTACAGAGTTAAAAGGCTACGTGTGTAATTCCTGTGCTATTTTCATCACTGAGGTCTGTTTGCATGTGGAATTCAACTCCACAGAAGGAGATAATGAAGACAAATAGTATGGCTTTAATTTTAAAAGGGGTGGATAATTTCATGGCAGCTTACAACATTGGTAACTGGGCAGGCTAAGATAATAAGGCTAATCAAATCTCATGCTTCAGAGCACTTGTTCCCTGCGGGGTCAGGAAAAATCTTTCCACTGTATACAACACTATACAATTAGCAAGGTTATTATTGGGGAGCAGAGGTACAGCCTTCTAAAGTAGCAAGCTTTTGCCATTATCAGAGAACAGAGGCTGTACCTGACCCAACAGAGAAAAGAGATTATTTTCTTGTGCCACTTCTGCTCCTCTACACTGACAAAGTTTTAGAATTACAGTTCTTGGGGGGTTTTTTAATAAAAAAAATCCCTGAATGTGATTACCTAAGTGTATTACTGTCTGAAGTCTGTCAAAAACTCTTCCACCTGTAACTGTTAGCACAATTCAAAAACAGCTGTCACTGACTAGACACAGGATGTGCATTGATTAAGCTGTTGCAGGTTGCAAGTGCACATTTCCCTCTCATTAGGTCAGTAATGTTACAGAATTTGCTTCTTTGCAGCAGTGTAGGCAGAAAGATGTAGTCCCAAATGATGATGAGTTTTTAGGTGAAATGACATATTTTTTTAATATTTAGTTTGGGAAGTACCCTTCATTTTCTGTAATTGTCTGAACATATTGTTGTAGGTGTTCTGTGTCTATACTTGTATTTTATTTTCCATCAGTGTGTGCATCAGAGAAATTATATTAGATGCAATTGAAAATATTTATCTATTTTTGTTCTGCAAAATTTATCTTCTTTATGTGAATGTGATACTCTACGAGTTGGTGGGTTTTGTTTCTTATGAGGTGGAGGAAGCATGACAACAGAACAAGATTCTTTAAAAACCCATATTATGAAAACAAGTCTCTTTTTATGAGCTATAAACACAAAGACAGTTATTTCAGAAGTAATTATTTTCAGGTGACCTATACTTTTTCCCTGTGCACAACCTATATGCATTCTCAACTCTCAGCCCACATACTGTTCAGAGCAGGGGAAAAATCCACCAAAACACAACATCATCCCTATTTTGAAATTTGAGCTAAATGATGAGAAAATCTAAAAATGTAAGAAGAGCTTACATAAACACCATTTCAAGACTTCTTCACAGGTGCAAAAGTGCTTATCTTTCTCCTATAAAGAATACCCAACCCCTTTCTTTCACTAGAATGTGTGGCCATGAGGTGTAGAAGGTTCAGCTAAAAGAAATTGAATCAAAAATAAATTTTTTGTTCCCTCCTTGAGTCTCAGTAACAAGTTCACTAAAGGATCTACTGTCTACAGTATCCTTCTGAATACAGTTAGGCACAAATAATCCGTAGAGCTGAACCATGACAATGCTCTGTTACTGAATAGCTGGGGTCATTTAGTGATGACAGACACAACTTTTTTAAGTGCTCAATGTGTTTTTTCTTTCATTCTTCACTAGCAAGGTCTCCCAGGCTTCTGTGCAAGGAGAAAGACAAGTACCAGCAGTAGATGAAAATCATAACAGGGATTACTTGCAAGAACTCAGCTCATGCAACCCAGATGGTTTGAACCTGAAAGAGCTGAGTGGGCTGGTTGGTATCTTTACAAGGCTACGCTCTGCAATGTTTGTACGGTAATAGAGACCAAAGAAGGTCCTTGACAACAGAGAAAAAGACAAATTTGCACCCTTCTTCAGAAAAATCCAACAGGAGGATTTGGGAAACTACTGGAGGGCCAGACTCATTAAGGTAACTGGGAAAGTCCTGGAGCAAGTTCTTTTGGAACCCATTTCTAAGTACATGGAGAAGGTGACCAGAAACAGTCATCATAGATTTACAAAGAGTAAATCATGTCTAACCAGCCTGAAAAATTTCTATGGTAAAATGGCTGGATTTGTGGATGTCAAGACATAAGCAAGGCAGAAAAAACCTTAACAGACTACAGTAAGATTTCTGACACTGACTCTGACAATGTCCTTTTACCCAAGTTCACGGGTTTCAGTCTAGATGAGCGGAAAACCAGATGAACTGGACAGTCAGGCCAAGAGGGCAGTGGTTAGTGGACCATGAGGACAGTAGCAAGAACAAGTGGAGCACCACAAGGGTCCGTTCTGGAACACGTCCTGTTTCACATCACTAAAAATGACCTGGAGGAGATGTCACAGTGATGGTTGCTCAATGGATTTACACATGAGAGTAGGCTGGAGTACAGTTAAAATACTGAGTGGGAGGGCTGCCCTCCGTGAAGACCTTTGCATGCTGATGAAATGGGGCAACACAAACCTCATGAAATTCAGCAAAGACAAATGCCAAGTCCTGCATCAGAGGGAGACCAACTCCTTGCACTGATTCAGGCTTGGGAATTCAGGCTTGCAGGCTTGCTGTCTGCATGGTTGGGCAGCAGCTGTTCTGAAAATGCCCAGGGGGTTTTGGTGGACAGCAAGCTGAACATGAGCCAGGGGTGTCCTCTGGCAGCAAAAAAGGTCAACAAAACCCAAGGTTTTATTAATATAGGAGGAAAGTCAGTATATTATTGCCCCATTACTTTTGCTGGACCACATTTAAATATTGCGCCCACTTGGGGTGGTTTGGGACCCCCACTACGGGAAAGACATTGAATGAAGTTGACCAAGTTCAGCAGAGGGCCACCAAGATGGTTGGAGGCTGGAGCATTTGGCCAGTGAGAAGAAGCTGAGGGAATTGGGCTAGTTCAGTCTGGAGAAGGGATAAGCTCTGAGAGGGACATGACACTAGTCTGGCAGTGCCTGCGAGGAGGTTGCTGGGGAGATGTAGCCAGGCTCCTCAGTGGTGCATGACTGAAGGATAAGAAAAAATAGCTATAAATGAAACCAAGAGTAATTCAGTCTGTAGACAAAGAAAACCTGTTTCATAACTGAAGCAGTAAAAATGTTTGCCAAAATAAGTCATACATTCTCCATCCTTGGAGGTTTTAAAGACTCAGTTGGATAAAGCCTGGAGCAAGATGGTGTGCTCTCACAGTTGTGCTTTCTTGGACCATCAGGTTGAGGTAGAGACCCCCTGGCTTTCTTTCCTATCTGAGTTACTCAGCGAGTAACAGTGTAACAGTGACTCAATGAGTTCACAGGAACTGTTTCTACAGCAAATAAACTTCTGGTATGTGTGGTTTATGCAATACAATGATAAACGTTAAATTATACTGGGAGCATGGACCAGAATCCAAGCCACAACTGCCCAGCTGTGCAGTAACAAGCTGGCTGTAGTTCCATACTCCCAACTGTTTGCTGTCCTCCTGGCCTCACCAACTGTGCACTTTTGATTGCTCTGTTTAGGAAGAAAGCTTGCATACTTGGAGTCTTTTTTGGTGACCAGAAAATGTCTTAGTTCTTTTCCTTTCCATAGCCTCCTTCCCAGAGAAGGGGGCCCCCAAAGTGAAAGAGAAAAATGACAAGATTGTGAAAATAATGCCTATGAGATGTCTTGACAATATACTCATATCTGAAAATAATTCCTTGAAAGAAAATTTAGAAATTCTATTTCACCATCCTGTCTTCAGTCCGGGCAGAAAAAGATGAAATTCCAGAAAAACAGAATACAAATATTCTCATTTTCCCAAAGGCTTCCTTTATATTGCTAAAATGATGTCATTTACACACACTAAAAAATTACTTTACACTATGTGATAACTGTAAAGGGACTCTAGTTTAAAGGAAAATCAAGTCCCAAGAAATTTTTGTCACATTCAATAAAATCAGAGTACCAATGGAGAGGATTTTAATTAAAAACTTCAAATAAACTCCAGGGAATCAAATCATTTGTGAACCTAACCATATCAGAAAAGCCACAGCTCAGCAGCCTATGAGTAGACTCAGCTCATTCCCTGACAGTGTTCTCCTTATAGAAAATGTTGCCAGAGAGACTCTGTATCCTCATGCTTCAAGGCCAAATTAATTAATAGTCAGCTGAGCGCAGAAAGAACCATCCCTTACAACAGAGAAATTAACTCCAACTTAGTAGCTTCTACTGAGAAGTCCCCTTCCCTAAATTGTTGTCGTAGCTCTGGCTACAAAAACCAGCTCCTTCCCCAAACTCTTTGGCTGCAAATCTTCTCAAGACAAAATACATTGCCATTCACGTCTCCAGCTCAATGGGATGCCAGCAAAAAAATTGTGTCTCCAGCTAAAATCTAGTAGAAGATAAACAGTGTCAGTAGGAAGCTCTGCTGCCTGTTCCCTGCTACCTGCCATAGCAAATTCATTTAAAGGAACCCGCGGGTCAGTCTGGCAAAGACGACAGCAGCATCAGAAGACACTTCGCTGTCTGAATGAGAAAATAAAGACCAAGTACTGAAGAACAAAGTATGAGGTGGTTTTAAAAGGTACATGGATTGGGAAGGAGAACAAAAAGGAAAATAACTGCTGATTAGGTATTTTTTCTTTTTAGAAAGGACTCATTTTACTTACAACCATAATTATGGATCAAATTCTTATGACAAATATGATACCATGGGAAGAGCCGTTCAGGAATTGTTCCTCCAGTATTGATCTTACATAACTTCCATTTCCTCTTCCATTTTCAAATGCTTGTAACACTATAATATGTAATTTTAAGAACTGAGCCAATCCTAAAGGTCCTAAAAGTATTCAAAAGAAATCTAATTATGGCCACCACAGCAAACCAGCCTTTAAAAAAATAATTGACTGTAGGCACATGTAACACAATATCTCCATTTAAAGACTAATTACTTATACTGCATGGCTTAAACAGATCCCAAATTTGTATATTTTTTTGTTCCTGCAGTTAATTTCTTTCACAAAATTGCTTATAATTTGAGAAAAGTTGGCTTGTAGGACTAATGGTATCCTTTTGTTCTGAGTTTTATGTCCAGTCAAAACACCATTTTTGCTGTGGAGTGCATTTTGGAAAGCCAAGGGAAAATATGGCCTCCTGAACTGCTTTGTGCAATTTATTTTGGTGAATGGGGATGGTTAGAATGCAGATGTATGGAGTTGTACAATACAAATCTGTCTGTGGGAGCTGCAGAAAAGACTCTCATTTCCTTTGCCTCAGACAAATTTCTGGAAGAGGAGGCAACTGAGAGCAAGCTGACTAATATGGGCCAGCACCTGCCAAAGAGGAGGTACAGGCTAGTTACTTTATTTTTCTCACAGGGCAAAGGCTGTTGTCAGGGTTGATTTTCTGTTCATTGGCTAAACTCTCTTATGCAAGATGTTGTTTTTGCACGGTACCTAGGAAATATAGCAGAATTTCCGTCATCATTGGTCATCAGTCCTTGGAAACCTTCAGACCCTCACAGATACAGTTCATCTTACCTTGAGAACAAGGACAAGGAGTGTTTGATGTTTGACTGTATGGTCCTTTGCATTCCTAGTTTTCTGTCATTTATAAAGAATAATTTATAAACAAAATGGAGGTTGTATTTATGCAGTGTTTTACATTGCATTGGATTATTAAATTGCCTTCTATTATCTTCTGTAAAAAGTAAGTATTTTAAAGAAGATGTAATATGTAAAAGTACTATCTTTTTTACAGTATGTCTACGGTATGTATACTCTTTCCCTTCTTGTTTTTCAGACTCATCTATTTACATTTAAGAGCCATAAAGGAAGGATTATCTCCCTTCTGTGTCTGAACATTGCCCATCTTTTAAAATTCCCCTTCTTCTTGGCACCTAGGCACTTCCATGAATAAAAATAGCAAAAACAGTAAATTATGATTTCTAGTTTTTAGCAACATTAGATAGAGGGTCCTCATTTTTGTTTTGACTTTAGATTTTAGCAGACCCCCTCCTAGGTGTTCTGCCACATTTTTATGCCTTTCAAAAGCTGTGTACACATCACAGGGCCTCTTCTCTACTTCTTTAATATTTTACTAAAAATCAAATGGTGTGAAGTTCAGGACTCTTGTTTAAGCAAAATTTAGAAGGAGCAATGCCTGGAATATACACTTAGTTAGTCCTGTCAGACAAGGGTAAAAATCTTGGGTTTTTTCTGTTAACAGACTGCCATGGATTTTTAATAGCACTTCTTTCCTATCTGGTTTCTACTCATTAAAGAAAACCCCCAAAGCAAACAAAACTTAAATAAGTCTTCAATCAAAATTGGAAGCTGGCAGCAGTAGTTTCCCAGGCATAAGATTACTCAAAACAAAGGTAAATAATAGCAGTAGCTGCCTGCAATCTAGTAGTGTATTGGACTTCAACCTACTCGGGACCAAATTACTGTATAAACTCACACATGTTTTGCAGCGATACTATCTGTTTGTCTATTAGTCAAACACTGGAATCTGGAGGGGGGAAGGGAGAAGGAAAGAGGACACGCCATTGATATTCAACAGTGCACAGCTGTTTAAGAAAAAAAAAAATAAGAGAAGTAAAGAAAGTATTCAGCCCTGGGCTGAATTTTTGAAGATGGCGTACACAGGATTTGGCCAGGTCACAAGGCCATGTGATTTCTTCTAATCACAATCTGATTGTTGTTTCAGATTTCTGAATTTATATCTCATCTAGATTCCTATCTGTGTCTGAAGAATGCAAGACAGGGCCCGAAGGCAGGACAAAAGTGACTTACAGCAAGGCCAGGTACAACCTGCATTCTACAGATGCATCCACCCTCAAATCACCAGTACCATTGCTCACAAGATTTCATGCTTACACACAGTACTACTGATGAAGCCAGCGGTTGAAGTTGTGTGGCAGCTAATATGCTCGTTCCTCAAGCTGGAAATTAATTGCATTTAATTAAGTGCAAAATCAGGCTTACAATGCCAAACGCCAAATGCAGGTATCAGCTCTTAAAAAAACTGAAATAAGTTCTTAGAAGTTTAAATCCATCCAAGGTTCACATTCTTTCCCCAATGGTGAAGGTTGACCTCTACACTTTAAAGCAAACAGAGCCCTTTGCTGTGCCCTTCAACAGTCTCAGGAGTAAGACCAACTTTAGAAAGAAAGGGATGTCAAATCATCATAGGGAATATGGCATAAATTAGCCCTTCCAGAGTAAGAGAAGTGTTTCTGTCTTGAACCAAAAGCCAACACAGAGCTGTCAGTCCCTACTGGGGATCCATCCTGTTGCCACAAAATGCAGCTGTCTTCTCTCTTACACTCAGAGAAGCAGAAGGGAGCATATGGTTTTGTACATTTATCTTCTGTGGCATGACCTTTTTACCTCTGCATAAGGGAAAAGGAATGTTGAGAAAATCCTACCTTTTTAGTGCTGTATTAATCACCGGGTGCAAATTCGCAATCATCTAAACTGAACACTTGAGTTTGATTTCTAGTTTAGAAATCTTAGCCCATTAAATACGATTTCTGATTATCACTTACATTTTCAGGGTACTATATTAAAATGATAGCTTTAAAATATCATTATAGAGTACACTAGAAGCCCTCTCCTTTTATAGCAATCTATTTTTTCCCATAAATAGGAGTATGAACTCATTGAAATAGATTTCATTAAAATGAATGTTTATTAATAAATATTACAGAACAAAATTATTATAGGAATGGCACACAATAAGGCATTTATTACTTGACCATTAGTATAGTTTTGGGTAGCTGACGTTTCCCAATCTGGAGCTTTTTGAAGCACAGTAGGTGCATTTTAATAGGTCATTAAAATATGGCGTCTTGTGCCTTTCTGCAGTATGTTATGGAATGAAACAAGCTGCATTTCACTGAGAACATATTGACTGGTTTTGGCCTAAAAAATGGATGAGAACACTGTGTTCCATACATGTTGGGAGAACTGGCAACTTGTGGCATTTCTCCCTGATGACACAGAACTTCATGGAAAGTTGTGAGTCATACGAGGTAGGAATCTTGCCTAAACTAAAACATTTTTGGCACTGCAGGCAGCCTGCATGGTGTCCAGCTGTCTCTCCAGAAGGTGCCAGCCTCTTCTAGATCTTCCTTCATCTTCACTGCCATTTCTACACAGATGTCTTACATACTTGATGTCATCTGGTGGAGTCCGTATGCCTACTTGTTGGGATCTGAATGACTGCCATTGCAACCTCTACCTCCCATAATAACCCAGCTAGACCAGTACACAAATACTGCAGCCATGAGCTAGGGATAGAGAGACAGACGGATAGACAGGTGGATAGGTAAGCTCTCTCCAGACTTTCCATGGAGCTTTGCTGTTGAGGTATTCTCGATCTTCCCAGATGATAGAGAATAAGTAACAGAGTTGCTCTTGGTGCAGTTGAGTCAGCTGAGCCAGCTCATGCACTCCTCGCCAAGAGCTTCTGCTGCCTCCAAGATTAGTTCCTGCAAGGCCTTCTCCTTGAACTCTTTGGCTCTTCTTCAGAAGGAGCAGAACTAAGAAAAACGGCCTGTTAACACCTCACCAAGCTTCTCAAGTATCTCAAGTGTCCTCTCTCAGGATATCTAACAATGACAGCAGTTTCAACCCAATGCACTGGTTTTCTCATCCAGTCATGGTTCAGTCAATTCAGTCTTATCAGAATTCAGAACTACAGCCACAACTACTGCAGATACTGGAAAGAAGGGGAAAACTATTAAGCCAGAACAGATTAATTTAGAAATGTTCTAAATGTGTCTGTTACTCTATTGGTCTCCATACTTTTTTCTTTTTTTTTTAATTTTTGTTTAGTGTATGAACTTTTATATGTTTCTATTTGTGTTTAGTACTTTATCAGATCTGAATGAGCATATAACAATAAATTATCCCAAACTTGTATGCTGTGATAACTTAAAAGTATGGCAAGGCTTTTGAGTTTTCTAGCGCATTAAAAAAAGATTACATTAGTGCTTCCAAAATAGAGTGAAGTAAATAAGTTCTGACAGTATAAAGAAATGTTAGAGAGAATAGAATCAAGTTAGTAAAAGAGCATCTCTGTTTATTCAGAGCAGAGTTTGATGTGCTAACTGTTAAACATTAATGTATTATCTTGATGGATTTTGTACCTACACACTTTAACATCACAGACAAAAAAAGCTTTAAAAATAGCTCACTGTAATATGTGCTTCATTTATTAAAAATGTATGGACAAAATAGATTGCATTTTTCATCGTCTTCACATTCTTGTCATTGTTCTCACAGTGAAAATCACAAATTCTGTTTTGAAGCTGAAAATGAATTGCAGTTGTCATTAAATGTGGGTGTTTACAGATGTTATTAGTTGACAAAATAGTATACTGTTCTCAGCAAGAGAATGCTTCATTTATACTCTAGAGAGCTGAAAACTACCCTAAGAAGGTGAGAAGAGCACTTAGCAGCATTTGAGACATGAAGAACATGGCACATGGACATTATCTCTTTCTTGCCTTTTTTTATTGATAACCTGCAATAGTTTTTACTGTGTTTCAAATGTCTTTTATCAAATTTCACCAATAACTTTGGCAGCTAAAACATGGTTCTAATCTTTCTGATTTTATCATGCCTCTTATGAAAGAGATGTTCAAGGTAGATGATGAGATGAACAGCATCCAAAAGCTTCTATACCTTGTGTTCCCCTTCTAAATCTGCTAGTGGTTTAATCCACAGAGTCACAGACTCAGAGTCACAAAATTTCCATCAGCTTTCATTAAATTCAGTAGGAAATTCAAACTCCATCCATTTTTCAGCATGAGGAAATTAATTTCTACCAGAAATATTTTATATAAAATATATCTGCTCTAAAAAAAATATTTCCTATTTATGAAGTATTTTGCTCCAATTTTTTTAAACTGCTTTGCATTGGTGGAAATCAGAATGAACACTTTTAAATTATGATAGGAAACGGAAGGCAGGACTGGCCTGTAATTATCTTGCCCATTCCAAAATAATCTGAATCTCAATAACACAAAATTGACTGTTCTCTTTCAGGAATCAAACTACTGGTGATTATGACAGACATTCCAATTAAACAAGTATCTATGTAGATTCTGGCAGGTAATAGAAAATGGGCAAAGTACAGAATGAACAATGCCTGTATTGAATTTTCAAATTAGCCTGTTAAAAATTTTCAAAATGTTTCTGTTTTTTTTATTAGGAAAATGTAGAATGAGTCTTGTGGTCAAAACATTAACTTTTAATTCCCTAGTATGGTACCCTAAGCTAGCATACTGGAGTAGTAACATTATTGATTCTCTATATATTTCAGTAGCACCAAATATCATTATTGTGACAAAAAATATATACCAAGATGTCCCTCACAATCTTTTCTAATATGTGGGTTTTGTTGTGTCTTACTACTTTTTGAAAGACAAATATAAAGGCAAAAAGTAGTCTATGTAAAAACAACCAAATAAGTAAAAAAAAATGATACTGCAGCTGAGATGTATAGCTCATATCTGCACTGCTTCACACTGCAGAACCACTTTCCAGCATCATGGTGTTTTATAAATATGTGTTTGACAGCTCAGTAGCAAAGTATATTCCCACTTTGGGTGGAACATTGCAGTTCTGCAGGATGTTGATTCATTGTGAGTTAGTCCAGTTGGCAAGTTAATTAATGTCACTCAAAAAGAGGAGTTATAAATATCTCCTTTTGCTCTTCCTTTTGCTTCTTCAGCTCTACTACATACGATGGTTTTGACCCAGGCATGATTATTAGGTTAGCTTGATTTGTGTCTTGCTTAAGTTGATCTTTTAAACAGTTAAACCTTGCTTTAACACGGCAGCTCCTTGCTGAAGGACACCTCAAAGCACAACCCTTTGAGGCTCAGCAGGAGCTTACAGGCAGATGGTGAGTGCTTTTGTGCTGAAAAATGCCTGAAAACAATCACACAACAGAATGCTTAAACTAAGATTCCACCTTAGTCACACCATATTTCTTACAGGATTCTTCAAAAATATTTTCCAAATTGGGGGTCTGCTGAACATTGCCAGGAAATGGGTCTATTGGGTTTGCAAAATGCTGGGGGGAAAAAAAAGTGTGATTGCACCAGAGCAGAGTATTCTTCTCAGATGAGATGGCAGCAGCACAGTGCTTGTAGGGCTGGAGAGGGAGAAGCATTGCAGTCATGTTTGTGCAGCAGCACGGCAAATTTCTATTTGCATTTGACACTTTGCAGGTCCTTGGTCCATACAAGCATCTGCAGGTGACATGTACATCACTCTGTGCCCCTGAGGGAGCAGGTGCCAGCTGACAGCTCCAGGACTGCACCCCTGAGCTCAGCCAGCTTGGGCTTTGATTTAGCTTTGCTGAAAGTGACCATTGAAGCCTTCCTGCATCCTGTCTGAGAACTCACGTGGACAAGTTTCCAGTGAGCTTTTTTAGCTGGGTTCTTTCAACTGAGACTTTCCTCTCCACAAATTGTTTTGTTTTAATGGAAAATGCCAGGTGCTGCTCATGTTCCTGTAAAACAGCTAGAGACACTCGGGCAAGGGATGATGCAAGCATGTGGTGAGAAAGATTGGTGCATGGCCAGAGCATTTCCCATCAGTGCCTTCCTGCTCTCTGTTTACTGTTGCAAATCCTTCCCTAGCAAGCTGTCTCTGCCCCCACACTGACTTTAGGAGCTCAGGTGTTTATCACAGAGCACAGTGCTTATCACAGAGCACAGCCTCCCACTCTCTGGGCCAAGTTCAGGAAAGACAGACATTTCAATGCCTCAGCTTAATTACGCACATTATTTATTGGCTCCCACATATTTCCATTGATTGTTATGTCAGAAGCCAATTTAACAGTGGAGTGGCAGGGAACAGAGGGCACCCAGGGGCTTAAGGCACTTGCATTGTTTTCTTAAAATATCCTGAATCATGCTGATATTTTCTCTCTAAGGAATTGGAGAATACACACTAAAATCAGAACTAAACATTTTGACACATGAAGTCAAGGACAGTTTTGCCATCAGCTTTATGCAGCATGATTAAACTATAGCTGGACAGCTGCTAACAGGGTAAAAAGCTGTCTGTGTCTTAATACATTTTCATGACATCCAGATGTATACATTTACAAGCCCAGGAAAGGGCAGCCTTGCTAATTTGAGTTGTAGTATGTCTTTTCTAAATTGGCAGAAATGTTTCTCTGTCTGCTACTCTTTAATGTGCGGTAGATCCAGTGACCTGCCAGGAGGATTTCTAGTCCTGTACTCCACTGCTTATTTGAAATATTTATGTCTCATAATAAGTTGAGAAGAGCTTTGTCAGTAGACAAACATAATAAGCAGGAACGTAGAAGTCTAAAGATGCAAATTCTAAGGAAAAGCCTAGCTTACTTCTGAAGTGATCAGCACAGAGCAGCTGAAGTCAAATTGTTACTAATTTGAATTAATGAAGTTTCTCTTGCTCTGGGCCTGCAACCCAGCCAGCATCATATGGGACATTAGATGCATGACCCTCCCACTAGAAAAAAAATTCAGATTCTTCCATGTCCTGAAGTTGAGAATCTTTAATTTTTACATAGACTGTTGTGTCATTTTTTGGTGCCTTACAGGAAGATGAGTCATTAGGAGAAATGAACATGGAGAAGGCTTGACACCAAGAGGAGGACAAGAATAATGAATATGGGTGAGGACATGGGAGGAGAAGGCAGAAGAGACAACTAGAGTGTTGATATTGCCTGCAACTGGCAGCCTCAGAAAAACTAATTAGGGCTGAGGAAGCTCAAGAATTCCATATGAGAACATGGAGTTTGAATATTAATAGGCTCTCCTCTATTATTTTCCAATTTTAAATCCATTAAATTTGAAGGGGCTTAAAGTTTGGGAAAACAAATTTCTTTATTCTTGCGGCATGATGAACAATGCAAGGATTAGAAAATAATGGCTTTTGCAAGGGTCCAAACCCATGTGTATACTGGGGTTAAGCACATAGCTAACACACAACTGAAGTTGCACTTACGTAGTTCCGTCTTTAAGGGTTTCCATGAAATTTAATGGTAAACCAGGCTCTGTTTCTGAATAAGCTTGGCAATGTCACTCAGTATTTGCCACCAGACAAGGAAAAAGCATTGTACACTGTATTTTTCATTTGTCTTGCTATTATGCTGTTTTAAGAATGATTTACCATTGCCTGGCTCCGTGATTCATTTGATTGTTTTCCCTCATTTCAAAATGAATCGTAGTTTTTAATCTGTTTGCTGTCATGTCTCATTTCACTGAAACACACATATCGCGCCCATTGCCATGCAAATAGGCACTATATAAATAAAATGTATTATTATGATTCTCAGAGTAAAAGAGCCCGTAGTCATCTGTTACAGAGTGTGCTCTTTGCCAGACTGAGTGCTTGTGCTCGCAGTTTCTCTCCCTGGTTCTGCTGGCAGAGGCGGCGTTTCTGAGCCCTACCAGCCGAGGAGCGTCAGGAGGACCGGAGTAAATGGAAGTAACGGGGCAGATTTATAACTGATACTGCCACAGATCTACAGCTTGCTTTCCTCAGGCACAATGCAGCGATGAGAATACAGCTGTGAGTTTTGAGCTCATCAGACCTCAGGGAATGGAGATGGCAGGTTAGCATTTTGGTGAGAAGCCTCCCAGGAGCACCTGTAGCCACAGTCTGACAACTGTATTCCCCCGTCTCTCTCCTGCACTTACCTGCTGGATGCTCTTCTGCCTCAGCTGCCTCCCTGAGGAGTAAAAGCAGCAAGTTCAGAAGCACAAAAGCATCCCTCCATCTGCCTTTGCCCAGCTTTTCTTCAGTCAGGCAGTGCATGGAAGAGCACACATGAGTATATGGGAAGCAGTTCTGGGTGGGTACAGCTTGATAGGGCTATAGGTCCTCCCAGTCTTACTAACAACACTGCTGTAATGTAGTGAGGGTGTTTGTTTGAGTGTTTGAATTGTAAACTGAACTCCTGGAGATATGAATGTGACAGCCAGCCATCTCTTGCTTTGCTCAGAAGTCTGAGGATGCCTAACATGTTCACTTCAGAATGACATCTGCATGCAGATAAGAAACCTCAAGGAATGTATTTTGGAGTGCTGTCTGCATGGGTGTGTTGGGGGGAGGAGGAAAGGATCTTACTTACATGCTATTAATCAAATTATTCTGCTATAAACCAGAATATATTTTTGTGCTAAATTAGGCCAAAAAATTAATGTGTTTCCTGGATGCCTGGGTGGAAAGGGCTGATCTATATCAGTTCCAGGGGCTGATCTATATCGGCTCCAAACACACAGTGATTCATTATAGTCTCTGGACTCCTGAGAGAGCCTAGTTAGCCTGCATTGGTTACATCTTGCTGCTGCTGCCACTTTCTCTGCTGGCATCTAAAGTACCTACGGGCACTAGATTTCCTAATTACTTGTGCTCTTACTGCAAGCCAAGACTGGCCATATTTTACAATGCTCCTAAGGGAATGAATATTCTCAGCCTGTTGAAGCTGAATGCTCTCTGGATTCTTAAAGGCTTTCTTATCATTCATCCCAGCCAGCAGCTGGGGTGTCTTGCAATCTGCTTCTATTGGATTTCTGATGACTACATGCAGGCTCCACACCAAGCAGCTTGCACTTACACTACAGGGGTACCTCAGAGTGGAAAGAAAAGCCTGGCCAGGTGTAGGGCACAGGGAGAAGGAAACTGCCAGACTGCAGTAGCTCTCCATGACATGGAAATGTTATTGTAAGGGTTAGGACAGGACACTTAGAGGATTTTAAAGGCCAGTATACATTATACTGAGCAAGGGAGCATGGAAGGCAGGACAGCTGCTTAAGGAGGCAGATTTCATGTGCTACAATCTCAGGGGAATTGTTGACTCTGAAAGAGGAATTAGGAGCAGGCAGGGCAAGAGACGGCTGAGGTATCTGGAAAAAAGCACAGCTTGAGAACATAGAGGCTACAATGTATGCATGCAGTGCCCTTTAACCTTGACCTATAGAGGCATACTCCACCCTACAGTCTCCCCTTTCCTTGCAGGACTCTGACAGCTGCTGGTGGCACTGTCAGGCAGAGAGAAAACTATCCTGAGTCCTGGCTGTAGTATCACATGTCCTGTCAGCAGCAGTGGCAAGGAGTAACACGCAACATGTTTGCAGAGCAAATGCAATGCGGGGAACTCACTTGAGCGTGTTGGAGGCCGACAAGAAGTGCATGGTGCAGATAAATCAGGAGACAAATGACCTCAAATACCTTTGTGGTAGTGCAAAGGGGCATGGGAAGCTGCACATCTGATGTGGGCCAGCAGAAAGCTGAGCCCACGAGGCGCTGCAGTGTGGACAGGACCGTGTGAAGCCAATTGGCACGGTGAACTTGGGTGCCTGTGCTCACCGCTCCAGGCAGCGCGGCTGAGTCACTCCCACCGAGCTGCTCTCCCCACTAAGGCTGGCAGGCAGTAGTGCTGGGAATTGGGTAAGAAACAGCCCAGCTTCTTCAGAATTTGGCAATGATCTCAGTACTGCCTCAGTTCTCCGCCCTAAGACCTCTGCAGCTCAAGGGTGGTAAATTACCAGCACTGAGATCCTCAGCTCTTTTGGCACATTTCTGTTCAGACATCTGCTGAATCCTTGAAGAAACATCTTATGATAAGCTACAGCAGAAATATTAGTGTATTTTTAATAGTGACAGCTTTTATTACCTAGCCGGCAAGTCATCCAAAACCACCTCTGTATGTGTGCAGGGGGATCAGAAAAGAAAGCTGCCAGCTGACTTCCTTGACATCTCTGTTCTTAGTTAACACATCCCAGTATCCCCCAATGTCAGCCTTGTCCCAGTTTTTACAAGTCATCCTGTTTTAAATCCAGCTTTTCATAGCCTCTCTCCAGGGTTGTTGTAACTCCAGTGGTCAACTTGTATCATCTCCACAGCCCCTGCTGCACCTTCCACCATCCCCATCTCCGTGCTGTGCCTCCCAGTGATCAGGGGACAGTGACTTTTTGCTGGCAATCTCTGCTCACCAAGGAAGGGACATCCCTAGGGTTGCCTGTCTTGCTGGAGTGGTGCTTGATTCATGTCAGGAGCATTCTGCAAATGTACCGAATTTCATTGATTTGCCAAAGGAGAACAGTAGAAGTAGTTGTGAACTCATCCCAATAAGAAACTTTTTCCTCATAGGTAAAAACCAGGTCTTTTCTGTGAGAAATATCACTGCTTGCTTTGATGGGACCTTTATATACAACAAGACAACATTTGGTGCACGGTAAAAACTATCAGAGAACAAAAAAACAATGGTTCTGGGTGTATTGCAGATCTAGACAAACTGATGCTGACTCATTGCCAGCTCATATGGAACATAATCACAAAAATTTGCAATTTTAGTTGTTTTCTGGTTAAGTGAAAAGCCTGGAAGAGTGGTACAGGTTCACTGAGGTGCACAATGTCAAGGGACAGATCAGCAGGCTCCCAGCTGCTCAGCACATGTGAGACATTCATGCCGGTCTGAAGTAACACTTCCTATCTCAGAAAAAAACCCCCTACATGCTACAGGAATTGGCTGGGGACTCGGTTTCTCTGCTTTCACTGTTTCTAATAAAAATCGGTATTTTTCTTTTTGGGTATCAAAGAATTGAAAGAAACATCAACAAGAAATATTGAGATAGTCTCAGAAACAGCCCATAAGTAGAAAAGCTGAGCAAGGAGGATTTGTAGAAGTTGCCTGACACAGACCACGCAAATACCCCTGTGAGTGGCTGTGCCACTTCGGAGCTGAGCCTCCAGAGCCGAATGCCTTGAGCTTGATGGAGCTGGATGGACTCTGAGAGCAAAGCTTGGGCTTGCCTCTGTGCTTGGGTTTCACTGCCAGGATACCAGGATGTTTCCTCCACAAGCTGGAGGCAGAGGATGAGACAAAATTGCAGACAACTGTAGGTAAGCAGGGAATGTCAGGGAGCAAAAGTGCAGCAACAATAAATAAAAATGACTGTGTGGGTGTGCCTTCCAACTAGCTCAGCTGCCTGTGAAACATGGGATCTGTGGAAAAGATAAGGGGGTTTAGGCAAGGGAAACAGCTAGCTAGTCTTGGACTGAAAAAAGAGGGCAAGAAGGGCCCTCCTCTGTCACTCAACAGAAAATCCTGCCTCTTGATGAAAGTGGTTATTTGACAGAGTGAAGTGCCTTCCAACATTTCCATTCTATTTTCTGTATGACTGAAGAGTCTTTCTTACCTACAAATGTGGAAGAAGAAGGAGAAAATTGATGTGGAGTTGTTGAACTTTTATTTACCACTGAATCTTAAAGACAGCGTCAAAACTGCCGTGTTCTGACTTCCATGACAACTTGCTCAAGAACTAGGATATCCATCATGAAATACATGTTCTAAAAAAAGTCCTCTGCAGAATTTCAGCTACTTCAGCTGAGTAATTCAGACTATCTATATCTCGGTAACATCTGGTATATGTGTTTGTTGCTCAGCTTTGGTTTGTAAATATGTTTGCTCTTAGCAGCATTTGTTAATATAATTTTCCTTGTATGGGTGGATTATTTTTCACTGTGTGGCACTGTTAGGAATTTCCTATTTGTAACAACATATCTTGGCAGTTCTGTCAAAATATATACAATCATTAAAAGCTAATAGGTAACCAGCATTAAATTGCACTGAATGTTGGTATGTTCTAGATTTAAGTAATCCTGAGTAGAGGCTATTGATTTTACTGATTTGTGAATGTTCAGCACTTCTGAGACCTGGGTCTGTAAAGTGGTGTTGTTTTTATTACTGTCCAAACTAATAACCTTAATGCCTAAGAATTGTTCTTTCCTCTCTTGAAAATAACAATCACGTTCTTACTGTGACTCTTACACTCCCTGCCAAAAGACCAGGGCAAATGACTGCAATTTCTAGCATACCAAAATTTAAAAATAGCACGATAAGACCGGTCTGTACATAATCTGTCTTTATCACACCAAAGATTGAAACTTCCTGGCAATTTGAGGGAAAGCCATTAATACTCATAGCCTTTATTAGCCAAGCCAGATTTGTTTTAATTTTCCTTTGGCAATAGCGGTAGCTCCTTGAGACAGCACAAGCAGCTACACCTGAGCAGAATCCAAAAAGGATACCTTGCATCCACCACAGAAATTTTAACTCTTGCATCGTGGCTGGGAGAGAGCTGCCAGTTCTCTGGTGGCAGGGCACCTCCAGACAGTCACACAGGCAAAACTGACTGTCACTTGCAGGACAGCCTTTATTCTACCCAGCATAACTCAGTGTGGAGATTCACCTCCCCTGCACCACACGCCATTCCTGAAAAGCTCCTTGTGCTTTTCACAGGCAGACACTCCTGGTTCATTTTGCTGGGAAAGAAGACAGGATTCAATCTCCAAATGCAGAGTTTACTGGTGCTATGAAATCAGATGTTCGTAGAGACATCGATAATATAATGAGGTAATAATTTGACTTAATTGGACTCTGATTAAGCCCATTTCTAGGTGATTAATTTTTGAGGTCTGAAGTGTGTCCCCCTGTTACATGGTTTTCATTCTGCTTGTCAAAGCTGTGAGCTTGCAAAATCATTCAGGCCCTCCCATTTGGAGTCAGTTCACCTGAAATATTGGGTGAGGGTGGTGCCCCTGACATTTTCCTCCTGAAAGTGATGGCAGAGCTACCTTTCCAGTCTTTTCCCCCACCAACACCAACTATTTTTGTATGCTGTTCTCATCACAATTCTAGTGAGAATTGTGCTTTGCAATCTAAATAGGGGGGGAAATGCAGTATGGTTTTTTTTTTTGTTCACAGTCCAACCACACATCTTAAAAACTTTGAGTATTTCATTTTGTTTGAAGGCAGCACATTAAGGCTCATTTATACTTACAAAAATATATATGTTGAAGCTGCTGTTGAGAGCATCTGATTGTTATTCTTTGACAGAGCTGTCACTAGAGGGTCCATTTCGAGCTCATTCATTGAAAGCTGTGGCAGCAGCAGCAGCCAGCCTTAGCTCAGTTCTGCCTCCAGAGATTTGCAGAGAAGCTATTTGGAGTTTATCACACAGTTTTACAAAACACTACAGCCTCGGCAAGCTGTCATAAAGAGCCTCTCTTTCCAACTGGGCTCGTTTACAAGTAGTATTTTATTACTCTCTGCTCTATTTTACCCTACACCTTGCAAAATCTTTCTTCACCTCTTCTACTCTGCTGATAGATTGAAAAATTCTGAAATACGATTCTGAAAAATGCTTGGTATTTTTAATGCATTTATAATTCAAGAACTATTCAGCTCCACTCCAGGCAGAGCTCTTTGATGCTAAGCTGTTCCATGTCCTGAGCCCTCTGGACAGGACCAGCAGCTGAGAGCCTTGTCTTGAGCAGAGCCACTTCCCAAAGCCACTCTGCAGGCTGTGAGTAGTTCCCACCCATGATTGTACCATTTGATGACAATCAGACATTTCCATCTGCTGTTTTCATATGAGAAGTTTTAACTGGAGCACCAAGAGCCACGGGTGTCTGAAAATCAGTGCATTTTTATCCACTGTCAGGAGGATATGCAAGCAAATTAAAAAATCCACGGGGCTGATTTCACTCCTGTACATTGCTCTGTGTACATTGGCTCTGCCACAAATCTGTCTCCCACGAGAATTCCTCTTGGAGCCAGCCCAGCAGCTCCATACTCCCCTTTCCTTAGCATAACTTCACAAGGGGTTTGAGGGAGTTCCGGGTTAGAAGCTTAAATTTGGGCTTGTATCAGCCTTGTCATCTTGATTACACTAATATGCGTCAATAGAAACCTAGCTGTGCCCAACCCACCGGCTCCTGGCACTCCAAGCAGCATTGCTGCTGAATCTCACACTTTTATCTCAGGGCACATAAACATTTGGTGCTTTTCCCAAAGTCTCAGCTCCTCGAGTCAAGTGATTATGTGCGCACACCAGCCTGTAAAGGTGAAGAGCCAAGTTCTTGCCACCATTCTGCCCTTTCCAGCAGAGCTAAAATGTCATGGGAAGAGAAGCAGTACACCCTATTTGACAGGTAAAATGTAGTGGGTGATGTGGTCTTGCAGATCAGGCGCACACTGCAAGCACATTGCTGAGGCTCTGAGGAACATACACCAGGAGCAAGGACACGAATGGAGGGGCTGGGTTTGTGCAGCTGCCTGACCCCCTGGGGATGCTTCAATTTTAGTTCCATGTCTGATGCAAGCACATCCCTCAACACTGTGTTTTCCGGCTGGGAGAGGGAAGCATCTGCCACCTGAAAGTTGCTGTTTTGCATGACTGCCTGCTCTTTTGCATGACTCCCTTCCAGCTCTTACGGTTAACTCCTGCTCTGTTTTTCTGTGTCTCATAATTCTCAGAGGCAGTGTGTCCTCACATACTTTTCTAGTCGGAAAGGAACTGTCTTCTTCCCATACATCAGTTTCATCAGTCATATGAATTCCATGTGAAACTTAAAAACCAGTGGCCTGCATGGAATTCTTGTACCTATTTAGCGGCAGTAATTCAGGTGATTTTTCTCTTCCACTTCTTGTTCATCCATATTAGTGGGTGACAGCCTGTAACAAATGCATTCATACCTAGTAGATTTCATTAGCATAAATTACATCTCCTTCA
Organism: Brachypodius melanocephalos; assembly: GCA_013398615.1. Lineage (NCBI taxonomy): Eukaryota > Metazoa > Chordata > Aves > Passeriformes > Pycnonotidae > Brachypodius > Brachypodius melanocephalos. The sequence continues at coordinate 27,314,488 of VZSR01001283.1, read as the reverse complement.
TGAGGTAATTAATACCAAACATTTCTGTCATTTCATAAGATCATAATTCTGAGAACCATTTTTTTAACCCAGGTAAACAATGATGATTTACAGCTTTGAAGATAAGTGACTAAAACCTGTACCTCTTTTTTTTTTGCAGAGGGCTTTGTTCATTGTAAAATTAAGTTTTCTCAAAATCTAACCAATAATAATCTGTAATATAAGGCAGAGTCAATCAGATTATTTTTTTTCCCAAGACTTTTTGGTACTTAAAATAGTAACCCCTTTTAAAAGTGTGTATTTGTGTCTCTGATGTCTGTTGATGTAGCAGCAATTTCATGGTTGTCAGCAGTAAGTTTTATGGGTGATCACACCAGGAGTTTTGCCTTTTATTTTTTTGATCAGAGTAACTCAGTTTCCTTGTCCAGCCCAATCTGGTCCTTCAAATTTTTCTTCTGAATCTACATCTTGTTTTCACACAGCCTGAAGAATGTAGCAGGTAGGTCTGCTCTTTCAAATCTCGTTTTTGACACAAGAAAAAGAAAAAAAAAGAAAAAAAATAGCTGAGAATATTGTATCTGATTTAGAAAATGTTGCATAGCTTCTGAAGCCTACCATCTCACCCAAAAACCCTGTTACTGAAGGCTGCCAGGAGTTCAGCCATAATTGCAGTTAGTGCTAGCATTAACCAGAATGGTTTGTGTTCGCTCTCCTTCCCTTCCCTCTTTGCAATTTCTGCCTAATGAGAAGTGAAACTGATGCTACTGCTTGCACTTGTGAGAGGAAGGACAGCCTTCTGCACACTGAAGCCCCATCCATCTGGACGTGTGTTCCTGGATGCCTTTCCTCATGCCCTTTCCAGACTGGGGCTGGCAGCGATGCAGTGTGCTGGTGCACACCCTGCTCTACTACCCCTGTGCCATGAACCCTGTGCGTGCAGCTCTCCTTAGCAGGGGCACACAGATCCTTAGGGGAGAGGTGGTGGGGACGGGAACCCCAGGTCCCTGGGGACCCCAAGCCTGTGCCACAAGCCAGGGCTGATGGGGGTCTCAGCTGGGGACTGTGGGTGCAGGTTGTCAGACACGACACCCTCCGCCTGTTTCATGCAGGGTATTGAAGGGCTCATCATACAGCAGCTTTTGATCACTACCCCCTTTGGATGAAAGCCAGAAGCAATGACGTTGAGATGAAAGCTTCTGTATCACAAAAGCAATCCCCTAAGCCATCCAAGTCCCTCTAAAGCTCTGACCATTTGCTAGCTGAAGAGTTTTAGGTTGGTTGCATAGCACAGATAAGAGTAAAAACACTCCTGTAGAGAACAATAGCATTCTTTTTATTTTGGATGCTCAGTCTGTTTCCCTTCCAAGTATTTTTTTGCTTGTTTGTGCTTGCTCTACCACCGATCTTTGAAAGATTCATGCCCACTCTGTAGTAAGGGGAATGGGCTGGCTTAGCTTCTGAAAATGTACCTCCTCTACCTCTTCCATTAGTTCAAATAAACAAGTCTTATTAGTATAGACTGTTCTATTCAAATTACATTTTTATGCTGCTGGAGTTTGTGGACTTTTATTAGTTTTAATTCTTACACCGAAATAAGCAGTAAAATAAATAAATAAGCAGTGTAATAAAGCTGAAAAACATGTGCAGCCAGGGTCACATTTTTCAGCTGATTTGCTATGTGGCTATTAAGAATGCTTACATTTTTTGTCTATAAATTGTCATTTCTCCTTCTCCCAAAGTCAACAGAGGACTAGTAGTATTCTTCTCTTCATAAAACTCGTTTTGTTTCATTATCATTGGTATAGGGGCTGAAGTCTGCAAAGCACTTACACATATACAGAAAAATCCTCAGAACAGATCCCAAAAGCAGCTGATTAAAATCAGACTGATTTAAGAGGCAGGGTATATACCGATCCGCCTGATTTTAATCAGCCTGTTTCAGAAGATTGCTCTGACACTCCATGTTATTTTCAAATGCTTGATCCGTGTGCTACATGAGTTTGCTATTACAGCAGGGTCACTAAAGTGCTGTCTCTGGTGAGGGCAATGGGAGTTTTGCTACTGACTTCAGTGGAATCAGGATTCACCAGTGATATAGCTGGAGGTTATCTGCTTTTGATTTGGCTGCTGCAGCATTCCCCCATTTCTCATACCAAACATGGATATTTGCATGTATTTGCCATCTGTGGACATCACTGACTTTCACCAGATAACCCAGTGCAAACACGAAGTTTAACCATTTAATCGTTCAATCATTACAAACGGTAACGTTTAAAATTATTCTACTAGTGAGGCTAAAAGATGCAAATATCTTTAACTTGTCTCATTTTTGAGCAGATAAATCTTTGTGAAGGGGTTTGGTGATCTGTATAAAGGCCACTAAAACCACTGTGCAGGGTTTGAGTGAAGCAGAAGAGCTCACAGATCTGGGCTCTAATGCAACGATTTAAGTTTGCAAAACGAAAGGTACCCCAGAGACCTCTATCAAAATTTCACTTTTTTTTTTCCTAATCACAGATAGATTTAAGTAGCATCACACTCCTTAGCACTCTCAACTCCAGATCACAATGTTTAAAAAATGCCTCTTTCAATGCATGCCTAGAAACATGCCAATTCACTGCATGATTCACTAGAGAAAGGAACAACGCAGCTTGCTACTAAATGTCTTTCTCTGATCTGCCTCTCAGTTGAATCAGACTGGTGTTGCACGCTGTATAGCTGGTAGAACTAGTCTAATTTCCTGGTGTGATAGTTCAGGGACCTTAAAAAACAATTCTATGCTGAAAAGTGTATGAAGATGTAAATAATTTAATTTAGAGTTTAGATGTACAAGAATCATAAATAGAATTAAATTCATTAATAGAGTCATTCAGCTACACTCACAGCAATGTGCAAACCCATTAAGAGCCCGAAGTCAAATTCTAAATAGAAAGTTGAGGGTGGCTCTACATTTAATTTAAAGGCATTTTTTAAACTAAAAGTCTAACTGCATTGTGGGCGGTGTTCCTCTACTGCTGAATAATTTCTGAACATCAGAGCCCTGAGCACTCCAAAAAAGGTGATCAGCACCTCAAAGAACATGGACCTAACTCTAACAAACAAGAGAATTTTTATCATTTCATGTTAATGAACCCAAAACTTCCAGTAAATACTAAACATGCAGATGAAATTGGTTATGGTGGTAGTAGATTAATGCTCTATTTATTTTTTTTATTCAAGCAATTGCATTTATCTAAAGAGAAATGGAGATTCATACACAAGTTATTAGTTTAAGCTGTTAAATAAAAGCTTAAGAACTCTATAAATCTCTTTGAAATTTCCTTTGAGTTTACATTCCTATCAAGGAAAGTATTCTAATGAGGAAATGCAAGTGTAAGTATGCCAAATGTGAAGTTTTAATTGAGTTTGTTGACAATACCCTAATAGCAGTAGCAGAGTGGAAGCAAGGATTTTGAAACAAAGACAATGAGCCAGCCAGCTGATGAATGGCAGCTTATATGCAATTGAATATATAATAATATAGAATATTTCTTCCTAGTTTGCATTAATAAGAAAGTGTGTGAATGTGTGCATATGAGGATTGTCAGCTTGAGACTGGGACTCTGGAATCTGTATGCTCAGCTGAAAAAGTCTGGATGGTGTTGTGGTCCTGATTCAACTCTCACTAATGTATTTTCATCAACGCTCAGAGTGCACAGAGGGGTTCTTTAATTCAAGCTGCACGTATGGAGATAACGTAAAGTTGGTGGGGAGATTCCGACTGCCTGTGCTCCAGCACACAAAGAGCAGTTTCTCCAGACAGATACACATGTTCCCAAACTTGCACTGTGCCCCAAGGTCAGAGGCTGTTTTTGACAACATTTGCTTTAACTGTTTGTTCGGGATTTTTGTTTTACATTTGCCAAATCAAACGAGCACATTAGTGAGTGGCCTGATGATCAGCTAGTAGGGCACGACGCCAGTGGAGTAAGGTACACAACTCAAAGTGCTGCTCAAGTGCCATGCTCCTCTCATCACCCAGAAGAAAGAAATCTGAAAAAACATAATACATTATCTCTGAACTCTGGCAGTGATACTCCTCACGTACACACAGCCAGGATCAAAATAAATTAATGGAAATACCAAACCATTTACAAATATAAACACTATTAACCAGTTGACTTACAGCTCAGTCAAAGAGAAACCACAGTTTTCTTGAAATTCCAAGCCTCATGTAAAATATGAGCTTCTTCTGGCTTCAGAGTAAATATGTGCTTTTGTTATCAAGCACCTGACATTTGCAGGATAAATCCTGTGTGAATTTTAAAATAGAGAATTAAAGTGAAAATCCTTCTCATTTGATGAAAGGTAGACTGAGTTCCTGGAAGAATACGATTTTCTGCTCCTGAAAAGAAGCACCTGGGTATTGTCAGGGCAACTTAATTGTCCATTTCTAGCAGATAGCAAGAAATGAACACTACAGAGCTCTGTTTGTGTCACCAGTGTAGATCACAAATCTTTCCCATAGAATTGGACATTGCTGAGATAACTGAGAAACTGTATTACAGGAGGAAATAAAATCAATATCACATTGAAAACTTCCCTGTCTACACAACAAGATAACTGTGAGGGAATGAAAAATAGCAATTTCCCAATTAATTTGATATTAAAATTTGATATTAAAAAACTGCAATGTTTACTTCAATCTTTTTGTGTTCCTGGCCTGAGAGATAGAAAATGTTTCCTGCTAAACAGGTAGAATGAGAACTTCAGAGCTTTAAAGACTGTTCTGAATATCTCAAAAATTTTACCTCGTGATACCTGTGGTTCAAAACCATTGCCCATTCTTGGCACAATAGAAGGAATGAGTGTCTGAAATTGCATTTCTGTGGTCTGGGGGGATAATGACCTTCAGAGAAAAAAAATGTTAGCAGTTTACTCACTATATTGACTCCACCAGAGTTATTCCAACAGAGACTCTGTCCACTTTCTCTCAGAAAAAAAATTATTAATTTCTGTAAAGAAATTTCTACCATACAAAAGACACCATATTTTTAGGACATAGGGGTGCCCCACTTTGCATCAATAAAACTACTGCCATAAATGGTATTTTTTGTACTAAGTTCCATATCCAAGCTGAAGAATAATAACTACAATGAAACAGAATCAGATTACATTTTGCTGCCATTTATCAGTAAAATTAACAATGTATTAATGCAAGACTTGTGCATTTGCAAAAACTTAAGCCCTAGTGACCCGAGGTTAATATTTATGTATTTAGATTGCTGTCAATTCCCAGGATTTAAGAAAAGCCTGGGATTTAACAGAGTGGTTAGAGTAATCATAAGAGGCTGCTGTTACAAACGCTGGATTGAGGTTGAACTGTCAATCACTTTTAAAAGCAATGTACATATAAAAACAAGGTTATCAGGTGACCATGAAATGTCTTTTGTCATCAGTGAGTGAGAGCTTCAAGTGCTACAGGCTCTCAAAGTGGTAAAACTCACAGAGGCTGAGTCAGAGAAAGGGCTTGGAAAGCCCTGCAGCTTCCCCAGTGTGGACTGAAGAGAAATGTCTGTATTCCTGTCTGCTTCTGTGGCAAACATTGTTCAAGCTTTTTCAGCTGGAATAGTTCTTTAGGAGTGCCTATTTTAACAGAAGAGAGCTATAGGAGGAAAAGCCTTAATGCAACCATGCAGCTTCATGGGGAAGGAGGGAGCTTACAACTCACGCAGTACCAGATAGAAAGCTTCACACAGGGAAATGTTTCTGTTCCGATCGTCTCACATATCAGTATATTTAGTAATGTTGAAAAAAACCCGAAGAAATATTAGTGTTCTGGTTTTGGCTGGGATAGAGTTAATTTTCTCCCTAGTAGCTGGTATAGCGTGTGGAATTTAGTATGAAAATAATGTTTTATTTCATCACCACACTGATGGTTTCAGTCATTGCTAAGTGGTGTTTATACTCAGTCAAGGACTTTTGAGCTTCTCATACTCTGTCATTCAGAGGTGACAAGAGGTTGAAAAGGGACACAGCTGGGACATCCAACCCAAACTGGCCAAAGGAATATGCCATACCATAGGACAAGATGCTCAACATACAAACTGGGGGAAAGCTGGTCAGGGACTTCTGCTCAGGAACTAGCTGAGCATTGGTCTGTGGGTGGTGAGCAATAGCCCTGTGCATCACTTGTTTTGTATAACCTAATTATTCTGATGTTGTTGTTATTGTTACTATCATCATCATCACCATCATTATTATTATAACAATTATTATTATTATTATTATTATTATTATTATTATTATTATTATTATTATTTTTCGCACTGTCCCATTAAACTGTCTTTATCTCAACCCAAGAGTTTCCTCACATTTACTCTTTTGAGTCTTTGCCCCATCCCACTGGGAAGGGAGAGTGAGTGAGTGGTTGTGTGATGTTTAGTTGCCAGCTTGAGTTAAACCACGACAGCTAGAAAAAGTATGTGGAAGAAAAAAGTGATTTCTTTTCCAGAAGTACTGTACTAGGAGCCTCAGTATTAAACTGCTCCCTCTGACTTAGAGTGGGAGGAATGGAGGCCTGGCATTATCTGGGGCAATGGCAGGGACCAGCATTCCTCCATTGCACTGTCCCTCCATCATCTGGATAAAAAAGAAGATGCCCTAAGGTATTTCAGTGGGCCTGGGATAATCAGTGAGGCGGGAGGGAGATCAGGAGACCAGCTCTTGTCTGTAGCACTGTCCTCAGCCAACCCCAGGGATTTCTGACTGGAAATCAGAGCTACAGCTAATGCTGCTTGACACAGAATTAACTCTCCCAGGGCCTCCTCTTTGCTTCTGCAGAGCTGCCACAGAAAAAAAAAAAAGCCTGAGTTGGATTGTGTGCTCCCCACAGGGTTGCACTGTGAGGAAGAGTAGAGAGACAGAGGAGAAGCATGAAAGAAGAATCCCTTAAAAGATCCATCCTGCAGCCCCACAGGATAGAGGCTGAGGGAGAGTCCATAGTTTAAAATTGTATAAATATCATATATCTCCCATATCTCGCCCACAGGAATAACAATGGTCTGCAGCAAAAAGCAGCATGAGTTCTGTATCGTCTTTCATGCTGGTGTATTTGGATTGAAACTAGAAAATAAACTTTGTGTTTCATCACTTTTTCAGACTACAAACATGGATGTAGCACTGCTTTCTGTCTCTCTTACAACTGCAAGCTGAAGCAAGTATTTGATGTGTTATAACCAGTTTAGCACTGCTTAAGAACATTACAGTGATTTTCTCCTCTGTCATTTTATCATACTTTTTAGGTGCAAGTCAGTATTTTGTGGATTGGCTAATTTAACCTGCACAAATCTGTCCAGTGGAGAATGGTAACAAGAACTTTTACATCTGGAATAATGTGAAATTGCTCCAAATTCTGCACCAAGACATGAGAGAAACAGTTGTGGCGCGGAGTCCCTGGGATTTCCTCAGATCACCTCTGCAGCATCACAGAACCCCGGGTACCCCACAGGGGTGACAGGGTGACAACACAGAGGGCATCCCAACCTCACTGGCTTTCTGGGCATGAGGACAGCTGGCCCACGTGTCTGTCATCAAATAGAGTGCAAGCAGGCAGGCATTTCTCGAGCTTGGATATGGAATACAGCGTTTCAGACTGCAAAAAGGAGCCTTTCTCAGAACCTGGGTTAGCCAAGAGGTGTCGAGGAACCAGGAGCAGCTGAGCCCTTAGCTGGGTTTTGTGCCCTTTGCAGTGAGAGCGATGATTTCTGCCCTGTGAACTGGCTGAGAGCTATTTGCCAAGAACTCAGCACAGCACTGGACCTCCAGCCCACTGGGGCGTGTCAGCCCCCGAGCTGCCTCAGCAGTTACAGGGGCTTAACCTTCGCCCATGGAGCCCTGCTTCAAACCTGTTAGAATCTGCAATCAGTAATGCAACAGCACAGATTCTTCTGCTGATGCAGGATGAAGAACTTTGGAAGGACTTTGAGCAAATCATGGGTTAAACATTGCCCCGGGAACACTCCTGGAGCTCCCTTCATACCTTGCTTCTTTCCCCTCCTGAAAATGAGGTTTTTGCAAGCCATGCAAATGAGTGAATTCAGCATATAATTCCAGAGTGGCATGCAGCTCTTCTCTTGCCACATACACAGACACTGGTTTTAGTGCACATCATCACATAGTGATTAATGGCAACATGGCATTTACTCCAGGGAATGCAGCCAGCTTAAACATGAAAACCCACATAGACTCAGATGGACAGACAGGCATATAAATTCTATTTATTTTGTCAGCCAAGCAAGAAAACTGTGAAAATAAGAATACAAAAATCTTCTCTGATGTTTGCTTTACTCAGGGATAAAGTGATTTGACAGAATTACCGACCATGATTTTTTCTGAATAGGGTTACACACACTGGCCTGTCACCACCCCTTAGCTAAGCTGCACTCGGCACAGTACCAGATGCACGAGAGAATAAAGAGAGGGACTTTCCGCTGTCTCTTGATTCCTTTCTTTTGGTGTTCCCCAGGGATACCCTCAAGATACTGGCTCCAGGAACAGCCTCAGCTGTGGTCAGAGCTAAGGGGGCTGTTGAACAGCAAGGGGTCACTGGCCTGGAGTAACATTTACACCGTGCTGCCTCCTCCTCACCCAGCTGCTCTGCGGCAGGAGCTGTCACCCAGGGTTCTGCTGGGATGGAAAGGCTCCTCAGGAGATCATTTAAATTGCTTTATGGCCTCTTCTATTACTCTGGAGTTGCAGAAGTGCTCTATATATTGTAAGACGGAAGTTCTGGTCTGATATTTGTATTCTATCTGTATTTCATCTTTCATAGCCATCAGAGACTATCAGTGACAAACTGGCTCCCCAGATACTAAAGGTTTAGTGCCACTGGTACAAATTAATGAAAAGGACAAAGGTTTGTGCCACAAATATGAAACACAGGGTACAATTGAATTAGGTTATTTTTACATCTCAGATTAAAATTGCTCTTTCTCTGTAATTTTTCTGATTGTAACTTAAATCTTTTAAGGCCAGTGGTTCTCAGATAGTTTTGTGTTATCTGATATGCTCTTTTCTGATTTTCTCATTAGTGTTCTTCAACAGGACTTTCTTCTACCTTTTTGTCTTTAATACAAGACTTTTTTTCCTTAAGTTGTTTCAAGAAAAGTAAATAAGTATCTTTTTTTAAAAGGTGTTTTTATTAGAGAAAGATTGCTTTCTGGGAGAATCATTCCTCCCATTCCTCCTAGCATAGCATTATAATTCAGTTTGCCAGCCATCTACGAAAAGAAGCATTTGTGAATAGGGTTGAAAGGACATGAGAATAGAAATCAGAAGACTAATGCCATTCAAACGTGCTCCTCTATGTAACATTTTTGTGATTACTTTCCCCTCCTCTGTTTGACTAGATGGGAGTCTCAGAGGCTAAAATATACAGATAGAGTATACAAATATTATTGACTATCTAAATCTTAGTTAAAGTCCTTTTGAAGGAATATAAAATCCTCCATTTATTTAGTTTACATGAGTCTACATGAACATTTCAAAGGCAACAATATACACAACTTACTCATTTCATGCTGGGAGGGAGAAAGGGAGGGTGGATCCTTGGTTTTCATCACCAGATATATATTTTAATAGCTGTCCATTCAAGGCTGATCTAAAATATCAGATATCCAAGAGAGTCAAAGTCAATCATAAAACCTCTCACACGATTCAGGCACACCCTTGCAATATTCCATGCAAGCATTTGTCTATCTTGGACACATTTTCTGGTTTGATGTTTTAAATCAAGCCCATATAAAGAAATAAGACTAACAAAATTGTCATGCTGTGCTACATGTCCTTACACAAACATTTCCATAATTTTTACTAAAGAATCCCAGATAACAGGAAACAATAATGAACCCTTTTATAATATAAACTTCATACTCTGTGCAAATTGCAATATTGTCAGGAAGCCAAATTTCTTGTTAATATATTACGAACTTCTCAGCTATTTGCATGCAGCAAGGATATTAGAATGATAGTATTTTAAAAATAGACTCACATAACATTTTTAGTGTAATCAACCATGGATGAGGCCCATCTGTCATATCTAGTCTGTATGACTAATTGTTAGTGGTCTGTAATTGAAATTTAAATTTATTAAATGAACAGAGATGCCATTATAAATACACTAATTCGATATGTGGAAGGGGGATGGCAGGATATGAAACTGGGTGGTAGCTTCTGAGCACTGTTTATGTTTATACATATTCAGATTAATGTGAATTCAACAACTGGGCCAATCCTTCTGCAAGGCACATCAGAGCTGGCCAGCAGATGCCTAAATCATCACAAACATTCTCCTCATTTTTCCCCACTTCAAACGGGGTTGTGAATGGAAGATGAGCTTAGGCTTGTTGGATGTTTGTATTTTATAGGAGATCCTAGGAAAAAAAAAGAGTTCTTTGTTGTCATTGTAAAATATGGTAATGTCCAAGACATTACCTGTGGTTTCATAGACACCGTAACAGTGGCCAAGGCCATCAGAGTGTCAAAGAACACACATGCAGACAGCAGACAGATCTGTTTTACAGACCATGGAAGAAATCTTAGCCAGATTGATGGCAGAACTCCCATCAACTTCAAGAATCAGGATTTCTCTCCTTGGAAGCGAAGTGCGTTTCTGTGATGTGCTAAGCATCCTTAGCTGCCATCAGGTAAACTCTTGGAGAAAGGAGGTCACTCAGCCCCTGCAAAATTGAGTTCTTCATCCCTAGAAAGCAAGGCAACATCTTCATGCTCAGGAAGAAAGTATTTTCAGAATGACTACACCGCTAATTTTTCTTCAGTGGAATAAATCACCACTGAACATACACAGATGTCATCACCAGATGCAATTTCTCGGTTGGTGTCACTGTAGATGCAGAAAAACCACCAGTGAACTCTGCATTGCTTTACTGTTGCTTTACGTTGTCACTTATTTTAGAAAACCCATATTTGCTCTGCTAATCTGTTTTATTATGGATGTGTTTTATCTTTCTGTTTGAAAAATAAGGCTAAGCACCAGATTTAATCCCAAGCATACAAGAAAGATCATGCCTTCTGTGAGAGCCTGTAATTCTTTGACTGCAGCACTGACATGTTGGGTATGTGCATGGGCAAGAAGTGGAGCATATCTTTTAGCACTAGTAGCTTCATCCTGCAGCCTCCTGAGCAGCTTTAAATTGCAAGTACTATCCTGAGAACTGAGGGCACTTGGTGCCCTGCAGGGACTGCCAAGGATTTCACAGAACTGGCACTTTCAAAAGAGTGCAGCTCTGTGTGTTTTCAGAGATGAATTTTGGGACTCCTGCCACACAGAGGGGTTTTTTACTGAGTTTTTTCCTGGTTGTTTTGAAAGAGCTACTTTTTTAATATAAGAACGAAACCAAATCCACTCGAAGTAAAAAATGCTCGTTTAAATAGATAACCACTTACAGCAGATGTAACAGAGACAAGTGTCAGAAAAAGGCTGGAAATGCTAAGGCTATTCACATAAGAGGTCAAATCAGACACTGCTCTTGGATTTGGCAGAGGCTCCACAAACAGCTTATGACCAGAGAGGTCTCCCTTTTGATTAGGTATGTTGCTTTTGCTTTTCAGCTCTGCCTTGACCCTTTTTACATTTGCTGTGGCAATGCCTCTTTCCAGAGCACACTTGCAATTAGGGTAGGAAATTTTGGGGTTCTGTTAGGAGACTGCAAGCAGTTTTCACATAGAAATAAGCAAGACCAAGGGCAATGTTTTGGAGAAGAAATGTAGTATACAAATATTAATGTTATGGTTGCTCAGTTGAGAGGAATGAGGAGCCACTCTGGGAAGAGAAATCAAATCCCATCTTTGTCTAGAAACATTAATGCCCTGATTCTGACTACTAAACATAAGGCAGTATCCACAGCCATTCCATTACCCATAATTATAGTGATCAAGCCTGTGTGGCTGCAGCTTGAGAGGATATTTTTATATTCTACCAAACATTCCCACAGTTGATGGGATACATTCTTCTTTAAGTGTGAATAACATTGTCCTTGAAGCTCAGTTATTGTGTCAGGTGAAACCATGGATAAACCCCGTGTGTGTTCTCACCTAAGCACCCAACTAGAGAAGGGCAGAGTGGCACGGGCCCTTGCTGAAGAGGAAACTCATCAAGCAGCTTCATTTTCCTGCTCATACCATTCAACTCTGCAACAACTTTTTGTTTTATGATCTAGCAGGCATTTTGCCCACCTCGTGGCACGCAGCCTTCCCTCTGATGTAGAGCTCATCAAGGCACTGCGGTTTCCCAGGATTGCTGGGGTGTTTCAGGATTTCAGGATTGCTGAAAAATTGTCACATTTGTTATTCTGGATGGAAGAGAGAAACTCTACCATTTTGACTATTCTTCTGTACATCCTTCTCTGAATACTTCTTGTTTGCTTCCTGACTTATACAATTGATGATACTTTTTCTTTGTACATCAGTGTCACAAATGTTAGCAGTCTAGGTCTGTTCTTCATTATTCTTTTGCTGCTTTTCCAAAAATACAGCTTTCCTTCTTGGCTCCATCACTTCTATGGTGACTTGCTCATATTTTGAATCCTAGGATTTTGCTTACTTTATGCTGGCAATGCTTCTCGTGGTTTGCTGTAAATTACAAATTATCAAAACAATATAGTATTTCAGAAAATTGTGTGGGAAGAACAGAGGGAAGAAAGGGTTTTGTGTTTGTTTTGAAAAACCAGTCTCCTGCCTGCTTTTACTGTCTCACTCTTCCATCAAGCTGCCTCCCTAAAGCTAAGGCGTTCTATTTTAAAAACCTTCCAAGTGACACAGGAGCGGAACTTAAGGAACTTGAGAAACCTGAGCTAATAATTTCCAACAGCAGTTTGAAAATGTTACTGTCAGCCTCAGAGAACTGTCCTCGTGTCAGCTCATGAGATCTCCTGCTGTAGATGTGTGCTAATGCCTTTTATTTCACTGAGCTGCATGCCACAAAAATCCATCCTCTGCTGCCTGTTCTCTCCGTGGAATCCATTCCCAGTCACCAATCCCCAAGTGGAAGCCAAATTCACCTTCCAAACCTTGCAGACTGGATGCCCAGCTGTGTAAACTGGCATCACACTGCTGGCTCAAAATCATAAAAGACAAAAAAATCCTAATACTTTAAACTGAACCATCATGAAATTATGATGCAGGACTCAGGGTTGGGAAAGATCTTCTGCCTTGTGCCTCAGACCATGAAATGTAACTAAGATCTGCGGCATGAATAAGCCATGAATGAACTGTCTGATACCCTTTTGCAGCTATTTTAGGTTCTCTCTCCCCGAAGTCCCGGCCTGGTTTGCTCTGGCCAAGCCACCTGCTGGGAGGCTGTGTGCTCTGCAGCGTGTAGGCTTTGCGGGCTGTCACTCAGTGTTCGCTGTCAAGAGGACATCAGCATCTTCACATCTGGTAAATAAAAATGAGGTCAAGCCTATAACATTTTCCACTGAGTAAAAATACATAAATGTTGCCACTGTGATTAAACTCTCTCTTTCCTCCACTCGTCTTAGAGATTTATTGCTTACACGCAAGCTCATCAGGATCATAATTCATTCAGTTTTGCACCTATGTGTCCTAGTTCTATCCAATTATTTCAGCTCTCTGGTTTTGTAAACTTCTATTTCTCGGGCTGTGCCCCTTCCCATCAGGAAATGTCTTGTGGGGTCAGATCTGAAAGCAATGCACTATGATTCAGCTTCATGCCTTCCATTAATGTCAGTGGGAATCAGGTTGCTAAACCCTGAACACTGTCTTTAAAACATAACTCACAGTATTGGAGCTCTTGCGCATTTGTAAGCATTTATTCTCATGTCAGACACATGTGCCAGCTGACTAGCCAATGGAAATGTGCTTTTTTCCCTCCTTTTTTAATTGATCTAGCAGTGGAGGTGAATGAAAGCCTGGGGGGAGTGCAAATAAAAGGGTCAGACAAAGAAGGTTAATGCTTCCTGCACAATCTCATCACAGGACTTAGGAGTGCTACGGCATCCCTACGGAGGAGCTTGCGTGGCTTGGTCAGCAGCGCACACAGGACACCACCAACACTGAGCTAATTAAATAAACACAAATTACAACAGCTCTCAGCATCAACACCTCGCCTGGTAGTTGGTGTTTAAAACTGATTTCACGAGTTACCAGTACGAGCAGCTCCATGTAAGATAAAGCAAAGGTGCTAACAAAACTGACTACGGCTTCCTTATGTCTCTCCCCACCTTCCACACAGAGATTCCATGTGAAAATTTACGCAAAGCATTCAGTCACTCTTGGTAATGTTTCTGTTGTGATCAGCCTGCCTAGACACCCCATCCCTCTGCCAGAGAATGCTGAATGAGGGGAAAAAAATGAGTCAGAGAAATGTGTGAAAAGATTTACACGGTATTTGCTAGCATCCCAATAATCAGCTCTGTAATTGTGCATTTTATTAAAATCCCACATGTTTATTTGAGCTGCTGGAGTTGTTCTACTTAATTAACAGCAGAGAGGAAGGCAAAGCCTTGCCTAAAATTCACACATCCAGATCCAAATCCTCCAAATTCCTGTGCAATTGCTTAATTTTCTATACCTGAATAGCCCCTTAGGGGTCAGAGCTACCCATTTATGTTGTTAGTGAGGTGCTCCACCGGCAGATCCAGGTACTGATGTACCTGCAGGCTCCTGAAAGCTCCCTGGATGCAGCTAAATCTGGGATGCATTTGGCTCCATTTATTTCTGCAGCTGTTGGAATGCTGTGCAAACAGCACCTGCAGGCTGTGGTCACAGGAGATGCAACACTTTATTTTATGCAACACATTACAAGATGCTGCTTGCATAAAGTCAGGGAAGAAGGTCAGTGGAGTCATCCAGACGAGAAAATCTGCTTAGGGAACCACAGATTCTATGTGGACATCCAGTGTTAAGGGAGAGAACTTAATGGGGAGCCTTGATCAGCTCCTGAGAAGTGTGGTAGAGCATCAGATGGTTGTGGACCATGTGGACAGCAGGTACTCCAGGAAAGGAAAGGCAAGGAGAAGGGAGAGTGGGAGAGGGGTGATGCAAGGTGCTAGAGGTGAAGCTGAGGCTCTGAGGTGCTGACAATCAGGATTTCTACAGGAGCTGTCTCTGAAATGCTCCTGGAACCCACATCTGCCAGGGAAAGAGAGGCAGAAAGACAGAACATTTAATTGCTAGTTAAGAAATAAGGTAAAAGAACAGGCATGTGTAGTCTAAGTGAAGGCATCAACATAACAGGCATCAGAAATACAGTGGAAAGAGAATGGTGAGATTCTGTTATACCAAAAATTCAGCATACAGAGTAAGCCATGCTAGAATCAATAATATTAACAATTTACCTCATCAGTATGAAACATAAAATCTGTGGGGATTGAAATTATAGACCTAAGGTGGTGTTGCCACTATAGCAGGGGAAGAACATTGTGTATGATACTGCCTCTGTTACCAGGATGTGGACACCAGCTGCAGAATATGGGGGAATTCCAAGATGCCAGAGAGGCAGGAAAGGCAGTAGCAAACACCAGATTTCAATAATTTACATGCAAATGGTCCTGATATTGTGCAAGAATGTAATATGAAACAGTCAATAATTATTGCATGGAGGAACTGCTTAAGGATATTGATCAGAAAACAGGCAATTATGGAGTTGGCTTGGAGGAGAAACTTATGTAAATGAGGAATTTTGTTTAAAAGAAACAAAATGCGACAACAAAGAAAATTAATTATTTCCTGAAGACATGAAGTCTGCTAAAGGATGCTGTGCTGAAAGCACAAGGCCAGTGCACATTATTCATCAAGGAGGCTTGAAAATGGGCAGTACATGGTAGCTTTGAAAATGGTGAGATAAGAGAGGTTATTAGAAGAATAACTGCAAATCCTTCAAACAGCTGAAGTTGGATCCAAATGAATAAATTAGAAAGTAACAGACACTCTGGAAGATTACATGTGCAATGACAATTTGACAGCCGAAAAGGGGTTTGATGAGTTTCTCGCAAAAGGAATCAAAACCAGCAATAAATCTCTTTTTCCTGAACATCAGGATCAGGAAACTTGCCAGAAAAATCAGTGGAGCCCATTGATCACCAGAGTTTGAAGGAAGCACTCAGAGAAAATACAGCTATTAGAGAAACTAAACGAATCCTTTAGATTCTCACATCAGAAACCATTTTGGGATGGGGTGACTCCATTATCAAGTTTTTCTGAAATCGCTGT
The DNA here is from genome assembly GCA_013398615.1 of Brachypodius melanocephalos. Taxonomy (NCBI): domain Eukaryota; kingdom Metazoa; phylum Chordata; class Aves; order Passeriformes; family Pycnonotidae; genus Brachypodius; species Brachypodius melanocephalos. The sequence goes on along the minus strand of VZSR01001283.1, from coordinate 27,298,279 downwards.
GCCCAGGAACCAGGTCAGGGAACAGTGAAATAAAATGAAGAGCAACAGGTTGCCAAAACCCAGATGACATCACCCAGGAGTTTCAACAGACCTCAAGGATGAAATAACTAAATGACTGAGTAGCAACCTATAACTCTGTGCTTAAAACTCTCTTGATATCCAAGGAGTTGTTATCAAATATCAAATGCCTGGCCAACTTTTATTAGCGAAGGTTCCAGGGGAGATGGGGGAAAGAACTGACCCGTAAGTCTGAAATCTTTGCACTAGGCAAATTAGTGGAAAATATAATGAAGAACAAATTTCATTGACACTTCAATAAATTTGATTTGCTTGGAAAGAGTCAGCATGACCTTTTCCATTTTTACAGATTGGAGTTGTTTGACGAGATCAATGTACATACAGATAAGAGCAATACAGTTGATACAGTCTACTTAGATATCTAAATGCTTTCAGCAAACTTGTTTCTTGATTTCCCACGACAGGCTTTTGAGGGAGTCCAAAGACTTCCCCATCAAGAGAATGAAAATCATTGCATAATAAAAAGATATTTAAAAGATAGTTAGCAAAGGAGGGGACCAGAGTAATTCTGCAGTGCTGTGTAGTGCAACAATTGCTGTCAGGGTATTCATAAGTGACCTGGAAAAAGGTATTGAACAGAGGGGAAAGTTTGACAGCAGCAAAATATTTATATTGTTAAGGACAAGGGCTGACCTTAACAGTAAGGCTTTAGTAGTACTTTACTGAGACTTAGTGACAAGACAATATGGTAAATGTGACACAGAGTAGATAAATATAAATGGATATGTAGGGTAGAAAAAGCAATCCTAGTTTCACAGCCAAAATGGCATGCTGTGAGATGACCATCAGCCATCAGGAGCAAGATCTTGGGACCTATTTTGCAGAGCTATGAATATGCCAGCTCATCACTCAATAGGGGTCAAAAAACCAATCTTAAATAAAGCATTAGGGCATAGTAGGATAGGAATAAAGAATAAAAGAAGGAAGAACATTATGCTACTGTGCAAACTCATGGCTCACCCATGTTATGATTAGTCTGTAAGGTTTAGGTATTTTAATCTCAAAAATGGTATAGCAAAGCCAAAGAAGGTTCAGGGTAAAGTAAAAAGTACAAGCAGATTCAATATCTGATTAGATACAGAAAGTTCTTGTATAGGCAAAGACTTGACCAGGACAGAATGTTTCAGTCTGGAAGAGAGACAAGTCAATGAAAGAAGAATACAGTATAAAGAGTATGGTGAGGATGCTCAGAAACAGTCACTGCCTGTCTTCTCCAATAAAAGGGATGCTTGTGGGGGGAGTGGTGTTAACACAGAGCTACAAGGAACCACTAGAAGTTGGAGTGGCTCCTTGGCCACTCCAAGTTGGAGTGGACATTGGAGACACACAGACGGGAAAGCCTTTGGAAGCTAGTGAATACAGAAAACACATATATCCCAGGAAGATCCTGACAGAAAACAGCTTAAAATTGTAAAAGTACAATTTTGAGTATCTGGAGGAAATGCTTTGTATTTTCATCCTGCTCTTATTCTTCACTAGGCATCCTACAGAAAGATCATCTTGAGCTAGCTCAGTTTTTGGCTTGAGTGGGAGTGATTATTTGTGTGTTTTTGTGCAGTCAGCTACACACACAATCCGGATGTTTATTCCCAGTCTAGGCTGGGCGTTCCTGTGTGAGCCCACACCAGCAGGACCATAACACCACACACAAATGCTCACACAACTGCACCTCCATCCCTGTCCATCTCTCCCACTGCCATGCAGAAAGGATGGCTCTGGATATAAAGCCAGAGGAGAGAGATGGGGCTCTGTTGGGCAAGCACAACAAAAAGAAGGGGTGAGCTGCTCTGCAGAGTAGCTGAAATGTCAAAGCCTGCCTGGAGAACACTGCCTGTGTACTTCCCCAGCCTTTCCCTTCCCCAGCCCCTGCCTGCTGCTGTGAGCTGCAGGCAACTTCCTCCAGGTGGGTGATGGCTTGGGGGTCCCTCTCTTCTGCCAGCAGTTAACATGCCTGAGAGTGCAGGGTGGTCCTTCTCACCCAGGGACATGAAAAGTCCACCCAGGGGCTGCTGAATCTGGAGGATAAACATGTGATAAACCCAGGAATAATATACCATTGTCAAGTGTAAAGAAATCTTTCCTTACAGCAAGCTGAGCTGGCCTTGCTCAGAGGCTGCTGGCAAGCATTAAGCCTTGAAAACCAGCCCAGTGGTTACAGCCCAATCCACAGGGTGCTCATCCCATCAGAAGATTTAAAACAGCAACAGATAACGTTTGCGTACAGCCTTAAACCCCTTTAAGGGGCCCTTTAAGACCAGCTACTCAAACTCCAAGGTTAAAAATTTTCTTTAGAAATCCTGTTTTAAGGCCAGCTAGGCAAATCCCAGCCTTAGCCTTTTGAATCCACTCCACCTTCCCACTTTGTTTCTCTTTGGGCTTATAGAGAGTGGAGTTTGAATACTCGAAGCTCTTTATTGGCACTATCTTATATCTCACTGTAACAACTCCTGAGGACATCAGGGCTCCACACCCTACAATGAGTTTATTTAGAACTTAAACTTAAATTGAGCCAAATCTTTCTCTCTCTTCTTTTTTTAAAGGTATTATTCATATTTTAATGGAAACAAATACTGAAATGGGAATTTTTGTTCTTGGAAGAAAAAAGTATGGTAAATCACATGGGAATGCCTGTTTGTATAAAATACTGAGCTTCATTTTCAGTCTCAAGTGGTTAAAACTTAACTTTAAAACTAGTTAAGCGATTCAGATTAGCAGCTGTACTTGGGGTACTTATCAAATTGACCTTAGCTTGGCAAGCACTTGATGTTCCCTCATCAGTGATACTGCTCTGTGGTACTAAGGATGTATCTCACAGATTTAATTAAACTGGAAAGTACTTTGGTTTTTATGTTGTGGTTTTTTTTCTCCAAAAGGATGGAATCTTCCCATGAAAGAAACAAAACTAATGGCATCAAGGATTAGGACTGACCTAACATCAGTTCTTGAGGTTTTGTGTCTACATCCTCCTAAAGTACCTAAAAAGAGCCTATGTTCAAAACTTCTCAGAGCAAAATAATATTTGGCAGTTCTGTCTGTCAGGTGGATGGACTTTTTCCTCTTGCTAAGCAATACTTCTGTTTCAGAGCCCTGCAGCCTCTCTGAAGAGTGGATGAGAGGGCATAAACACTCTCCAGCACTTGCAACATGGCTCTGAGCCCTGGAGAGAGAGTTTATTTCCACTAACTGTCTGCCAAAAGCCTCTCTCCTGTCAAAACACAACAGATGAATTAATAAATTCCAGAGTTACGTTCCCTCACATTTGTGGGCAGGTGATCAACTGCAATCGTCCTGCAGAAGGCTGAATGATAACCACTGGTGGCAGCCAGCTCCTGAGCTAAGCATCCTTGAACTCTCTCCTGTTGCAGCTTTCTTTTTCCATGTTAGTAATCAAGTGGGCTGAGTAAGAGGCTTTGTGACAGCAGAACCAGCTTCTGTGAACCCACAGCAGCCTCCAATCCCTTCATGTCCCATGGATCAGAGGGGGCTGTTCCTAGAAGAAGGAAGAACTCTTGGCAGAGGGGACAGAAGAGTTCTTGCTCCTAAGGTTGAAGGCAGTCTCCTAGACAGGGATTTCCTTAGCCAAGGAGAGAGCAATGGATGCTGCTGGAAGTTGTGGTGATGTTAAAGGGTCTGTATTTTAACAGGATTTTTTTTAAAAAAATATAAAGTTACATTTATTTTGTGAAGGAATACAGGCTCACAGTGGAAATGTGAAACATTTCATTAAACTCTGAGAGTACAAACCCACAAAGTAGTAATTTCTTTTTGTTTTTTACTTGATTGAAATGTTAAGAGTTCTCATATAAAATAAAATTTAAAAACATACCAGATAGAATCTCTATTTAGAATTTCAGTAAAAAATTGGTCCTTTCCTTCTGATGATGGGGAAAACCTACAACTTTTAGCTCACGCAAATCTAATAGGTTGTATGTTGATCTAACTTCCTGAGGTTTTTCTTTTCACAGTACACCTCCTTTATGTCTCTTCATAAAGTGAGAAGGGAGAACGTCCCATTAACCATTCTTACATTTAAAAGCGTGTTATAAACTTAGTAATGCCAAAATTGTCCTTCTGAAAGTTATGCTTTTCTTAAATCACTCTTTAGATTTAATGTTCCTTTCATTCTTCCTCCTTAGGAGTGCATTCAATGTTCTAAATGACTGGAAAGAAGAAAATCATTCTTTCAGTGAGAAAAGTGTGTGCATTCTCCTCTTTCCCTGAATAGCAAAAACACAGCAGTATCTCAAAGTGCCAAGTCCTACACTTGAGTCACAACAGCCCCAAGCAGTGCTACAGGCTGGGGGCAGGGAGGCTGGAAAGCTGCCTGGAGGAAATGGATCTGGGGGTGCTGGTTGACAGCAGCTGAACAAGAGCCAGGGTGTGCCCAGGCGGCCAGGAAAGCCAATGGCATCCTGGCCTGGATCAGCAACAGAGTGACCAGCAGGATGAGGGCAGGGATTGTCCCTCTTTACGTGGCACTGGTGAGGTCACACCTTGAATCTTGTGTTCAGTTCTGGGCCTTTCATTGCAAGAAAGACATTGAAGTGCTGGAGAGTGTCCAGGGATGGGCAATGGAGATAGGGAAGAGCCTGGAGCACACATCTTCTGGGCAGCAGCTGGAGAAGGCTCAAGGCAGACCTTGTCACTCTCTACAGTGACCTGTAAGGAGAGTGCAGCCAGGTGGGGATCAGCCTCTTCTCCAGGTAACAAGTGACAGGAGGAGAGGAAATTACCTCAGGCTGTGCTAGAGGAGGTTTAGATTGGGTACCAGGAAATTTTTATTTTTTTTTTTTGTGGAAAGATTTGTAAATTATTGGAACAGACTATCCAATGAAGTGATGGAGTCACCATCCCTGGAAGTGTTCAAAGAATGTGCGGATATCACACCTGAGAACATAATTTAATGATGAGCATGGTGGTAATTCTAGCTTGATGGTTGGACTTGATCTCAAAATTCTTTTCCAACTTTAATGATTCAATGATCTTCCAAGAGTTGCTCTTGCTTTTTCCCTTGGTGAAGCTCCTTCATACTTCAGGCTCTTACCCCCATTCTGCCAAACCAAGACAGAAACCAGGAGCGATCCTGACATTCATGGTTCTATTGGCTACAATATCTGCTTGGGCTTTTCTTCCTTGGTGAGGCTCCTGGGTAACTTCAGGTTTGTTGGGGTTTTTGTTGTTGTTGTGGTTTGGTTTTTTTTGGGTTTTTTTTTGTTGTTTTTGTTTTGTTTTGTTTTGTTTTTGTTTTGTTTTGTTTTGTTTTTCTTTTGTTCCTTCCACCAGAAGGGCAACTTAGAAATATCAGCTTTCAGGTAAAAGATCTTTGGCTAAAAACTTGGGTGGGTTGATTTTTGCCTGCAAAAGTCCACCTGGAAGGGGGTTAATTCAGGCGTGGTACACACATTTTCATCACTCCTTCCCATAAAAACCAAATTATTTTTACAGCCACACACATTGAATCACATTTTGAAAGAACTTCTGGTAGAAGGTTTATTCTATTGTTTTTTAGTTAAAATTCTTCCATGGAACAACAGCCATGGACAAACTAGGTGCCTGATCACTGCTTATTAGAAATGCAAAAGATTAGATAATGGGGTATCTGGAGAGGAAGAAAGTAGCTTAATGCAATTATTTTAATTCTTTCAATTTTTTTCACCCCCAGTTCTTATTGAATAGTTCCTGACTACAGGAAATGAAATTCTTATCTGGAAATTAGCTTTCTACAACATAGATTTCCATACATCACTGGATATGCTGGCTTATTTTGCATTTATATCAGGAAAAGATCTGTGCTGTTCTGCCTCTGGAGCAAAATAGTCCTTCTGGATGCTGTATGAAGAGCAGCCCATGACCAGAAAGAGGATTTTTTTCATCTAAAATGATCTTATCTGAAAGCCAGGGTTTTCTCAGATACTGAGCTCCATTTGTGAGTCTGATTTGAGGAATCCAGTTAGAGGTAAAGATGTTCCCTTAGGTTTCATTCAGGTGTTTCATTTTAACCAAGACGGCAATTAATTCGTGTTCATCATGCAGCCAACGTCCTCCTGAATTCAGAGTGCTCCAGGCAAACAAAAGATGCTGTCAAGGTCAGTGTAATTTTACCATGTGGCAATAGTAGGCAAAGGTAAATTGCTTTCTCCTATTTCAATCTAAATGCTAAGTGCTCCAAGCACTAAAAATTTATGTGTAGTCTTCTACTGAAGGGGTGCCAACCAGGACAGGGGGCGTGTTGCACTTAGCCAAGAAGCTGTGCTTTAGCAGTGACCCAGGAAAGGAGTTGGTGTTACGGGTTCCCCACAGTGGGTCTGACTTGGTATTGCTCTAACTGTTCAACCCTCCTGTGAGCACTGAATTCAGCAACAAGTCTAAAAAGCACTCAGTGTTTACATTTCTCATGGTGAGAAGAGCCATAGCTGTCTGGAATCAGTCTCTGTTAAATATCTTTGGATCACTGATATCCTTTCTCTATCAAGTACCTACGGGGAAAGGTAAAAGTTAGATATTCCATTTATTCAGCTTCTAACACTGAAAGCTGCAGGCAGGGCTGGCAGCTTTGTTTGAGCTGTGGTATGGACTAGAACATTCTGACATCCCCCCATTGGAGTTAATTGATTTTTTAAAAGTCAGTGCTCACATGTAATGCGGTACGAGCCAATAAAAATACCAATTTCATCAGCAGAATTAAGCACGGAACATAATAAGAATTTGGAAGAGATTAAAGAAACCAGGAACCATGAGAGATACATAGATAGATACAATATCTATGGACATATGAATCTGCATGCAGCTAAACACAATTAAGGAGAAGATCAAGTCGGTGCAAGGGGTACAAGTAGGAGGTGGGCTCCTTCACTGGGAGAAGCTGCTGCAACAAGGGGAAGCTGGAAGATGCAGTGGTTTTATATGGATTTCCAGCCAGAGGCTATAAATGTGCCTTCATGGGCACAGCAAAGGTGTACCACAGACTTGGAACACCAAACTTGTACATATTTCTAATCACATATTAAAATACATCAAGCCATGTAAAATTCCGCTTCTATGGTACTAAACCCGTGTTAAAACCAAACATATCCGCCTTTGAATAATGGACACGGAACACTGGTGCTATTTCCTCACTTCCAGGATTCTCAGCTTCTGCTTCCCAAGCAGCCATGTCCCCTGGCAGCGCTGCTGTATTTTTCATTATGATATTCTGTACATGCAGTTGTACAAAAAAATGTATCACTTTGTCCCTGAGGCTTTGGCTCTTCCCATGCTTTTATTTGCTTGATCTTTTTCTAAAACTAGTCTAGGTTTCTATTCCTCTGCTCAGTTTTTTATTCCTTCCTCCATCCACTGCCTCTCTTTTTAATTAGAACTGGGTTTCGTTTCTGTGACCCTTTCTACACTGTTTGACCCAAGTGTCTCACAATCTTTTGATAAGTCTATTCACACAACGTGTAGAGATATCTCCCCTATTTGAATCACAGAATGGTTTGGTTCAGAAAGGACCTTAAAGGTCACTTAGTTTCCAACCCCCAGCAAAGGGCAGCAACACCTTCCACAAACCAAGTTGTTCCAAGCCCCATCCAACCCGGCCTTGGACATTTCCAGGGATGGGGCATCCACAACTTCTGTGGGCAACCTGTTCCAGTGCCGCATCAGCCTCACAGTTGAGAATTTCTTCTTAATATCTAATCTCTTAATCTCCTGATCTAATCTCCTAACATCCACTCTCAGTTTAAAGCCATTCCCTTTGTTCTTTCACTACAGGCCTTTGTAAAACGTCCCTCTGCATCTTTCTTGTAGGCCCCCTTTAGGTACTGGAAGGTGCTATAAGGTGTCCCCTTCACTTCTCCGTGCTCAACAACCCCATTTGACAGATGAGGGGGTGAAGACCTGGGTGTTTAGATGCAGAAAAAGCTGAAGGCAGTGAGGAGTTAACTGCCTCAATTCCTTCATGGGCCTGGGTTGCAGTGGTTTCCTTCACATAGTGGTTCCTATTCCATATAAAACTTTGACTTGAGGAGATGACAGACTTTATGTGCTCTGGTGTTTGGGTAGACACTGAATACTGTGTTTCATCACCTATTTATGATTTTTTTGTTGTTGTTCTTTCTGTATGCACACAGGAGGGAGTAAAAAATTGTATTTTCAACGGGTAGCAGTTGAAAGGAAGAGAAATATTTCATATCTGAGTGAAACAGACAAGAAGGTCCTGATGCTTAACGATAGGTGCTCCCTGCATAGCTTAGATCTTGCCTTTCTTAGGCATACAGAGCTCTCTGTAAGTTGTGGGTGTGCAAACAAAAGAAATCTTCAAATGCAGCTGCACTGCATTATATGGATTTTTCAGGATCCCAAGGGGCATTTTCTCAGTTACAAATCATTACCTGGTTCTAGAAAACATTTGTGGGAGTAAGATTCAGCTCCTTAAATCTCAAGCATAGACAGGGTTCTTCCCAGGAGCGGAATACTGCTGAGGATGTTTTCTGAGGAAGCCCTGGAGCCTGAGCTATCAAGCATTAGCAAGGATGGAAGCACTGAATGCTCTGAAGGAGAAATGGGGAGAGGGGAAGAAGATCTGTTTTGGTGCTTTTATTAATTGAGCTCTCTTAGCTTGGACACGTGTGTTTGTGGGTGGGCCAAAGCGTGATAGACCACCTTTCATTGCCAAGGCTTTAGTATTTGGTGTCTGTGATTGGTGGGAGATTAAGAGCCACCTACAAACATTACAGTATTTTACACTTGAATATCTGTCCCCGAACCACTTCATAACAAACCAAATCCATTCCTAAAGATATTAGAACGTCTATTAAAAGCAGTGCAATTTCACTGCATAATAAGCCCTCATGGGAGGAGTTGCTGAAGTTACTTGTTGCTTTAACAAGTGCAGTGCCAGAGGGGCTGAAGGAGGCCTCAGTGGAAGACTTCAGAAGGAACTCTGAGAAGTTGTTGGCATGTACAGTGATAACAAGGTGATAGCATTTTCAGAACTGACCTTGTTTCTACCCCTTAAAAGAAATCCTCCCGGTGGTAAAGAGACTTTTAGGAGATCTCTGTATCAGATAATGACATTGTAATGGATATAGACACTGTCACGTGCTGGGAGTGACTGATCTCACATGATAATCGAGACACTTGGGCTGTAAAACCATTCAGGTTGTCCTGAATTACTGCATTTCTGCATTCCTCTCAATTTTGTGACTATTTTAGTATGGGGACAAGATGATCTGCCTCAGCTTGTGTGAGAGCCACTGTCACAGCAGCAGTGGGGGCTGTGCTGTATGGCCTCTCACCCGCACAGGAGTGAGGGAGGGAGCTGCTTTCTCCCCACAGCACCCTGCAAAGGGCACGATCTCCACGTCAGCCTGAGCCTGACTCACCTCCTGCTAACCAGGACCGGAGAGAGGGTCACGGTGACACGTCTACCCAATTACACAAAAAATACAGCACAGAGTTCACTGGGCAACCTTTGTACCTGTGGCCAGGAAAAAACAGCCAGGCCAAGGCACCTTGCAGCTCAACAGCCTGCTGCACCCAGAGATGAATTGGGAACCCGAGCCAGGGCGCACAGACAGGCCATGGTCCTAATTTCTGCCTCCCACCAGGCTGTGGGTGCATCTTTCACCCTCTCTGCACCTGGCTTTCTAGCCATAGAAGAGGATAGCACTTCTTCCCTACCTCCCAGGCATGTTGACAGGATAAACACATTGGAGAGATCCTAGCTGTTCAGACACTGCGGTGTTTGTGGGGAACAGTGGGAATACAGCAGCACCAGAGATAGAAACCTGTGGGCAGAGATGTCTGTGTGTGTTATCCCGTGGGTTAGTTACTCACCCCATGTGTTCAGACTCGATAGACACAAAAACACAAATTGAGCACAGGCTGGCTGGTTATCTGCCCCACACCGGCTTTTACAGACACAGTTGCATAACCTACATAAGGCAGCTTCTCAGCTTTTTTTTTTTTCTTTTTTTTTTTTTTTTTTTGAGTATAACATGAAGTGAAGGAATAAAGTTCTCTTTGAATATTTTTGCTTTTCCCCCGTTGATATATTTTCTGTTCAAAAAACAAGACGTTTATTTTCATAAAATAAATTATGTACTCCCTCTAGTGTCAGAAATTGTATATAGGCTTAAACCACGCTCGATCAAATGGTGCTATAAATGCTAAACTAAGGTGCAATTTCATTTCTACACATTTTAAGGTTAATAATTTATAGTGATATGTAGAATTAACAACAGTCCTACCTGCTGCTGCTCTGCCTCCTCAGCACTGCAGCTATAGAAAAGAAATATATTATTAAACAGTGCAATAAAATAAGTACTTGTCTTATTTATAAAGCCAGGTCTCTGATTAAGGCTTTTTACCATCCTCTTTAATTCCAGTTCCAAACTACTGCTTTGAAAAATAACATCTGAAAAGCCAAATTGTGTAACAGAGGGGTGCCAAACGGGAGAGCTAGAGTCAGGGGAAAATCCAGGGAAGGACTCCTGAAATCCATCACAGAAGAAAAAGGGATTCTCCTGAGTTCCCTGAGGTCTATAATGATTTCATGTGCTTTCCCAGATCATCCTTTATCATAATCTGTGAGCATAGGCACAGAGGTCTTTAGGCTGTTGGAGCACCCAGAGCGTTCCCTTGGGGCAGTGAGTGCACCAGGTGGAACAATTCAGCTGCAATTCAGGTGCTCAGTGCCTCCCAGCTTCTGCTTGAAGAGGGCCAAAGGCATTCATGGTTCAGGGGCTCCATGCTCCCCCACCCACCTTTTTCAAACCATCATTGCTAGAGTTCTTCCAAAAGGTCGGGGGAAAGGTGTGCCTTTTGTTGCACAGAGGAGAGCACTCCTTGCTTCCAAAAGTAGCATGTTGACCAGGATATTGGATGTCCTCCATGGGTTTCTGCCCTGGTGCTGTTTTTAAATCATGGGTAGAGTTAACACCCTCTGTTCTCCACTAATTGGAAAAAATGAATGTCTCTGGCAGCTGGCCACCTGCAGAGGCTCTGGTTTTCCTGCCAAGCAAGGTCACAGAAATGCAGAGCTTGGTAGGGTGAGTGGGCAGTGGCAGGTGAAAATGGAAAACACAGGAGAGACCTCAAATCCAAGGGAGGCTCAGTCCCTGTGTCCAGGCTGGGTGAGTGTTTTCATGCTGAGATGCTTAAGGCAAACACACAAATACTGAGGCCATGAGTTTGAAGGTTGGCAGGTGCTGACCACTCACAAACGAAACTTCTTTCTTTTAGCCACCTAACCACTAATTATACACACCTAATTTTATCCACCCAGTTTGAAAGAACTATAATTACCCTTTGCCTGATCTTTCCTCTAAACACCCTGCCCAAGACTGGCAGGCTGTGGGCAGTGCAGGGGAGGCAGCAGACATGCACAGTGTGACAATGAAGCTGCAGAGGAGCAGGGTGGGTGCTGCATCCACAGACATGGACCATGGTCCCAGGTAGGTCCGGAGAAGGTGCTCACCTGGGATCTGCATCCATCCAGACATCAGCAGCTTCAAAGCCTGGTTTCAGGGAAGTAAAATCAGCAGACCTCAATGCTTCTGATTTCCTAGAAATATACAAAGCTGTGCCCCTACAGTTTTGCCATGGCACGGCTGGTCAACCTTCTTACCAAAAATATGCTGTGCACCCCCAAATGTAGGGGTCAGATCATCCTGCCTCCTCTTCACCTGTTTGCTGCAGTCAAGGAACACATAGGGACAGGGATCACCACCAGCTGGGAGTCCATCACTCTCTTTGGTGACCTTCTGGTTCTCTAAGGCTCAGCTGTTTTCTGCTTTTGATCACATCCATCTCCTCCCTCTCAAAACCAGATTAATTATTTACAGGCATTGGGTACTGTACGGATGATGGGAAGTTGTTGCCCACAAAGCTGTGTGAATACTCTGGGGTCCCCACTCCTGCCCACCCACAACCAAGTGATTACTCTCAGTCAGGACCTCACAATTCCTTCCTTTAAAAAGAGAAACAAAATGAGTGATCTTCTTTGAAGCTACTGTGTTTCTTTACAAATTGCCTAAAAATGTTCTTTCCCTGAACAAGCGAACAAAGACTAATTTCTCTACTACAAACCTCAACTCATTTTCAACCAGGACTTGGCCCAGAAATTTTCTCTCCTTCAGTGACTGCAAATACTTTTTTCCATTATTTCAAGATCACAACACTGTAAAGACCCTCAGAAATTACGGGGAATGCATGGAGGTGCCCAGCTGTGAGCTGAGAGGCAATAAAGAGAAATTGCAACAAGGGAAATTCGGTTTGAATACAAGGAAATTTTTTGTCACCACGATAATCAAATATTGGATTATGTTGGGAAGAGCACTTGTTGGAGATACATCCAAACTCACCCAGAAATTGTCACAAATCACCTGATCTTTTTGAACTTTCTTTGAGCAGGAGCTTAGATGAGATGACCTCCAAAGGTCTCTGAATAAAATGATGTTATCTTTCTGTGATTACATGCGATGAAGTTGCATAGCCACCTCTCAAATATTATTGTGACTTCTGCCTTTTGCATGGATAGCAGGAGCATTGACTAAACATTGTCAGGGCAAGAGAATATAGCCAAAAGCTGCACCAGGAGAGAGGCAGGTTGGATATCAGGAAGAATTTCTTCACAGAAAGCGTTGTTAAGCTTTGGAACTGACTTCCCAGGGAGGTGGTGGAGTTTCCATCCCTGGATGTGTTCAAAAAATAACTGGATGTGGCAGTGCCCTGGTCTAGTTGACATGGTGGTGATCAGTCAAAGCCTGGACTCGGTGATCTTGGAGGTCTTTTCCAATTTAAATGATTCTGCGATTCTGCAAACTAAAGATTCAGTGTGTTTGCCTATCCCACCAGTATCCATCCAGCCCTTTACTTGTCTATTCTCTAATACGTGGAGCCATTATCGCATCTCTGCTTAAAACAACTGTTCTGTCCCTGCCCCACTAGAGGGTGCTTTAGCAATATAAATCTTAAATGCTTGATTTAATGCTGATTACTGACATCATACTACTGAACTACTTTGCATATTGGAGACTGACAGCCCTCTGAGACTCTCTGAAAAACTTTGCAATAATGGATCTGGAATGCAAAATTTGTGCACCTGTGATAAGGATGCAAACAACACAAATAAATACATACGCACAAAATTTAGGGGTCATTTCTCAAAAGCTAAGAAACTGGAAAAGTCTTTGCAGTATTTCTTTCAATAGCAGCTGCCTTTAATTTTTTCTCAGTTTGGTGGTACTTGGTATTTTGGGCAGCTTCCCACAACGAGACATAAGAGACAGTCAATGTTCAGATAATTTGAGTTGGTGTTGGCAGAATTTGCAGTGCTGTTAATTTTTGTGATTTCACTGTGAGTGTCCTGATACTAAGACATTTTGCTTTTGTTACTGTTTTAAAATGACAGCCCTTACAGCATCCTGTTTGCTTAGAAGGGTTAACATTCCTTGGCACAAAAACTGAGGAAAATACATCCCCTCTGAAACCATCATCAAAATCCTTGTGAACATCTGTGGAGCCATCACTGGCAGACAGGCTTAAGCTGTGACTATAAGTCTTCAAATTTAAGGCAAGTACAAATAGGCCTCATCCTGATAACTCCCCTGAAGATCTATTCACAAGAATGGAAAGAAGATGTTCTCCTTTAGCTCTTGTCATAGGAGTGGTTGTAGATGTCATGTATAATCTCTTCACGTTATAAAAAATGTGATGGGTCACAGGGAGTCAGATTGCTGGTGATGCTGTTACACCCAAGCTCTTTTACTTGCCATTATCTGCTCTCTTGCTGAAACTCAACAGAGACCTGACATTTATCATCAGGTAAATATGGCAAATGGTGGCTGGGGCATTGCTCAGGTTCACTCTACTGTAGCTTTTGAAATGCATGACAGCACTGTAATAAACCTGCAGGCAGTTTTATTGTAAGCTACAAATCTGTCATTTAGACCCACGAGCAAAGCATTCTGCTGTCAGCACGTGGTTGTCCTGGCTTCGAGAGGAAGAAGCCAACTAAAAATAGCATAGGTTTTGGGGAAAATTACATATACATATATATGTATATATATAATATATATATACATATAATGTGAGATATGGTGGAATGAATAAAAGGAATAGTAGCCTTACCTTCACTTTTTATCCATAAGCAATGGCTGAATTTCAATGCATAGAGATGAGACCTAGGAGAATTCCAGCTGGAGTTCTCTGGTACATCTGGCCTCATCTGGCTGTCCTGGAAGCTAACTCACTTACCTAGTGGTGGGCTAAAATTGTCTCTGCATTTCAGACAGACAAAAATGTCTCTCCCTGGCAGTATCTCTCCATTTTTTTTCCTTGAAAACACTTCCTTGTGTGTTAGCACCTTGTCAAACTCCATCAGTAACACACAGTTAAGTGTTCAGGCATTGGGTCAAGGCAGAAAAAGGGTGATGAAAATAGAAAGATAAAGGGCAATGTGTGTGTGTGGGGGGGGGGTGGTTTACAACTCCTGCAAAAAGAAAAAGCCAGACTGATAATGTAAAGAGAATGGGTTTCACAGGCATAAAAACCTATTGCAGGGAAGCAAAATCCTACTGGAAGCCTTAGAGGAAAACGAGTTTGCAAGGCTTGGCATCTCCTTGCAGAAGCTACATGAAGGACGGAAGCGCAAACACCATCCTGGCAGAGAAGGCTGGAAGAAAGTCTAGCATGGCCAGCCACAAGCTCTTCTACCTCCTCAAAGAAAGGAAGAAAGCTCCCAGAAACCCTCTGTCTATTAAGGGCAGACTGAAAGGATAATTGTGCAGGACATAACCATAAAAGCTTAGAAGCAAAACTGGATAGAGCTCCCCTGGGACACAGATAAACAGGGTGTATTAATACTTCCATGATATTGAAATTACTTAAGTAAGAGTCATCTAAACTTGTAATGGAGCAGGAAAATTATCTACTGATTACACTGTGAAAAGTATCCTCAGAAGTCACTAAGGGTCACTTGGGACCATGTAGTTAATGTTTCACCAGCAGCTGAAAATAAAAAGTCAGGCTACAGCAGGGAGCAGGTAAGTCGACAGTGTTGATGAAGGTTGGAGTTTCTTAGTCCTGGCGGTTCAGAAAGGCCCCACAGGGTCCCACTGGGCTCCAGTCACACATTCATTTGAGGGGTAATGGCTCAAGCCAGGTGAGGCATCCACTGTGCCCTGCCAAGCCCTCCCCCAGCTTGGAGCCAGCCACTCCTGCTGTTGTGACCCCATGAAAGAAAAGGCTGTATTTCAGCCTGATCATAGTCCTGGTCCAGCTCCCTGCTCAGCCGTGCCCAGCAGAGGGCTGGGAATGGGGCAGGACCTATGACTGAGGACACAACCTCTGCTGGGCAGTCACTCTGCAGTGCAGACTTTCAGGAGCCAGCCAGAGCAGCCCCAGAGCTGTTAGGAACCTTTAGACAGCTTAGTTAAACAAGGGATTTCATGGCAGAGAAAGGTTAATGCTGTTCCTACCACTGAAAAGAGGAGATATAGGGCAAGAACTATTACTGACTAATCAGCTTCTCTTGATTTCCTCTCCCAAATCTGGAGCAAATATAAATTATTGACTAGTCAGCTTATCTTGATTTCCTCTCCCAAATCTGGAGGGACTAATCAAGCAACTTGTAACCACAAAAACGATATAAATGACAGCCAACATGGTTCTGACAATAATAAATCAAGGAAAGTTTATTTCCTCCTATGACAGGGAAACAAGCCATGTGAATTGGAGAGAGGCACTCCCTGCTAGTGCTTTAGGACCTCCACTACCCTCTCTTCACTGGCCTGTACAACAAACTCATAAACAAGTGAGTGAAATGTATACTAGCTGGAGGTGTTATCAGTGGTATATAACTGGCTGGGGAATCCACACTTAGATAATAGCTACCCATAGTTCACAATCAACACAGAATGATCTATCAAAAAAGATCCCTCAAGGATTTGTTCCTCATCCAGTATTATTCAATATTTTCATTAATGACTTGGATGATGAATTAACAAGTATACTTTATTAAATTTTCAAGCAACACCAGTGCTGGAAAGGCTACAAGCATGGAGGACAGAACTAGAATTTAAAACATTCTTGATAAATTAAGAAAATGGCCTGAAAGTAATAGGCAAAAATTCAATAAGGACACACAAAGTTCTACATTTATTTCTCTAAATGCAGGATGGAAAATGTCTGGCTATGCAGCAGTAATGCAGAAAATCACCAAGCTTTACAGTGAATCACAAACTGATCATGAGTTAAAAAATATCACACAGTTGCAAACCAGGCAATCCTGGAGTACCTGAGTTAGGCTTCTGTTTCTGAGCCAGATGAAGAAATTTCTGTCTGTACTTGGTAGTAATAAGGGTCTGGCTTTTGTTATCACTAGCTGTGAAAAACACTGGCCAAATGGGGAGGGACCAAAGAGGAATGGAAAGAATAAAAAGCAGTCTAGAAAGCAGGACCTATGCAGTGAGAAGAGATTGAATAAAATGGGACTGTTCAGTTCAGAGAAGGAAAGGTGAAAGGGAATTTAAACCAGTTCTCACTTGTATAAAAGGAAAAAACAGTGAACTTTTTCCATGCCCATCCTGAGAAAGACAAGCAATAATGAGTTGAAATAAAAGAAATCTATAATGAGTATAAATTCTTTTCCCTGCCCATCCTGAGAAAGATAAGAAATGGTGAGTTGTAATAAAAGGAATCTAGACTGGATATCAACAAAAACAGGAAGGCAAGCAAAGCCTTGAACAGATTGCTTAATGAAGATGTAGACAGCATTTAAAGGTTTTGAAGGACAACTTGGACACTCATCTATCAAGAAAAAAACAGTCTAGGTCACACTGCCTGGGGCAAAGAGAATGCTCTCCTGCTCTGAAGGAAACACCATAAGCTCAGCTTTCTAAGACTTTGGACTGATGATATGAAAGTTTTCAATGAAAAATGTTGGGCACAGGTAAGAACCTGTTTGAAACCTTACTACAAAAAGACATTTGTCACAAGTTTAAGAGAAGATACATTCACAAGTTTAAGGGAAGATACATTGTTCTGCTCAAATCACTATATTTTTAAAAAAACCCCACAACAATGACCAAAACAAAAAAAATCCCAAACAAACAAAAACCCACACAAACCTCCACCCCCCCCAAAACCCCCAAACCCAAAAAACCAACAACAAAAAAATCACCAAAAAAAGCCTAAAGAAACCTCCCAAAAACCAAAACCAAAACCCAGTACCCCAAAATACTGTACCTGAAAGCTGAGAACAGCTAATTTTGGTCCTACAGCCTGGGCAATACTGTGATCCTTACATGTCTCCCCATTACCCTGCCACTTGCTGTTGTGCCATGTCACAGACTCATAGGAAGTTTTGGGTTGGAAGAGACCTTAAAGTTCATCTTGTTCCAACACCTCTGCCATGGTAGGGATGCCTTTCACTAGGCCAGGTTGCTCAGAGCCCTATCCAAGTTGGCCTGGAACACTTCCAGGAATGGGGAAGTGAAAAGCATCATGTAGCTGTGCCTTTTCTCCCCATTACATTAAAAACCTGCATTTCATTTGACAAGTTTCATTTTAGGATATGATTGTTTGATTGCCTCTGTTGAGCATCCTGGGACAGTTCAGATAGCATTTCATAAAAAGTCCTTTGTAGACCTGTTTGGGGACAAAAACACAGCAGAGTTTGATGTATGTCTATCCTAGCATTTATACTAAGATTGATAGTATTGTGTTTATACTAGCAATTCTGCCATGACTTGGCTTAATATTTTTGACAGATTTTGGTGCACCTGGGGTTTCTTCTTTTCTCTTTTACACTCAACTGAAGACAGCAACATCTGGAGACTTTCCTTTGCTATTTTAAGGATCTCTTGTCAAGAAATATATCTGTGTGATCACAATGCCCATATGCCATCCCTGGCAGCTGTGCGATTCCACTGCTCGGGTAGGTAAGCAATTAGAATTTTGTAAACCTTTCAGCTAAGACTGAATAGTCAAGGTTAGAAATGCCAGCCTGGTATTTCTGAGCTGTCCAAGACTCCAGGGAGCTTATAAGAAAAAGCAATAAATAAACTAAAATCAGAAACATGAAATATATTTGCGGGAAGCAATCTCTTCATACAGGGTTTACCAATGGCCCTTTTGCAAGTCCCTGCTGACCACAGCACAGGGGTAAGCTGCAGGTAGGATATTTTTTTAAATATCCTGCCAACTCAGTGAACTTTCACTGTCAAGGAAAAATAGGGAGGTAACTGGAAGGGCAGGAACTTCTAAACCTTCTGGAGAAGCATAACCTGCCTCTCCTCTTGGGAAGCTGCTCATTTCTCACTGTGCAAGTGTCACTTCCCAGGGTAGGTCTGGGGAAAAGAAATGTCAAACAAATCCTTTCATTAAAAGTGTAAGTATCTCTTTGCCTTAAGCTACTCATCCTGTTTGAACAAAAAACTGCAGCAACCAGATTCTGCAACCGTCATAATTTCTCAGGTGTAATTATTTATCATGACACCACAGGCTCTGAAAACGGAATAGGTTCTACCTGATGTTATTTCAGATTTATAATGTAAACCCATCTCATCAGAACAAAGATCAACTCCTCCATAACACTGTTCCTCTTTCTAATCAGTCATTTCTTCATTAAATTGATTTACTTTAAAACATTCACTTAAGACATTTGCCTCATAGTAACCAAGAAACTGCATTAACCAAACTCTACCAACATTGAACTTTTTCAATAAATTCCAAAATCGAGGGTGTTCCTATGTTACTTCCTTTCAACATGCTCTTGTGCACGCTCATCACAACGCAGCTCTTAATTACAAGTCCACATATCCTTTATTCCATGGTAGTGCTTCACTACTTACTGCCCTGGATGGACAGAGATCAATTAATAAGCAATTTCATTTGTCTCAATCACTATGCAGCTTCAGGCACGTGTGTTGGATCCTGATCTGAATAAAAGTTTAACTTTTCTCATGGATTTTATACATATGCTTCCTCTTAATACTTTGGGGTTCAATTCACTATAGCATCTAGGTGCCAAAGGAGTCTGAGCAGCTGACAGGGGCTAATGAAGTGACCACACCCTAAAGCCTTATTTCCTATTGTCTGAGCCACTGCACCACCTAATTTGTCTTGGCCTAAGTAATTTCTTACACAAATAGATTACCTTCTGATTCAGATCAGCTGAAGTATCCATCTTATCTGTGGGAAGTTCCTAACACAAAGCAACTCAAGTATGACAGAATCACTTTACTAAGGATCTTCTTATGGAGAGAACCTGGCCTTTGGGACAGATGCTGTAAGGCAAATAGGAGTAAGGGAATGAGTATCTTTCAGTATCTTTAACCAGGAATTCTTCTGGAATAGAGCTAGACATTTTTGAAGGGGGAATCCATCTCTATCAGTGTCCTTTATCTTTCTGCATCCACTCCCAAACACAACAGACTGTGGCCTTATCCTTACTAGAAGGACTAGGTGTGCTGTAATTAGGTTGTCACAACTGAATACAGTAAGGCCTAAATTAAAACAGAAGTAATTGCAGCTATTAGAGAAATCTCACTAAAAACTTTTTTGTCTTGAATAAGATTTAAATCTGTATCTTCCAATTCTAAATGGAGAACTACACAAATATGTGTGGATTACAAGCTCCTAATTAATACAGTGATTACACCAGGGACCTTGAACATGTTCTCTACAGATAGGATGGGGAGTAACAGTTTTCACTGTTATGCACTGTGAGTGCAGCCTTTCCACATGTAAAGGAGTGGAATTAATGGGACATTTTGTTTGATAAACAGCATTGCAATATTTAAGTTATTGGTTACCATGTTTTGTAGGAGTAAAAGTCATGACCACTACTGATGTGTGAAGACAACAGCATATGTCGTTATTTTACCTTTTGTGTAAAGAAAAAAGAGTGAGGAGCAATTGTTCAGCATAATTGTTGCATTTGGTTGTGATTTCTATGCCTGTCAGATAACAGTTAGCAGGACTATTAAAGCGCATTAGCTCTCTGCTGGTGTTTAATGACAAACAGACATGGTCCATATTCATCAAGCAATTATTTATACCACGACCTTTTATAGAGCTGTGAATTACCCTTAAGACTTTTGCAGTGAGTGATATTTCTAATAAACTGTTAATTTTGCTCCATAAGTTGTTCATATTTTTAAGCTGGGAAACTAAAAACTGTGAAATTAAACCCATAGTGCAAGCTGTGAAAATGGGATCTATGAGACCAGGACACAGTTTCAGGTCACTCTAATGTAATAAAAGCGCATCATGACAGCAGAAATTAAGGAGAGCTGCAGATATTAATATCTGCACAATAGACTTTTATGAGAATAAATGGAAGTGACCTGCCAAGGTAAAAATGTATACAGATTTCTTCAACGCTGCCACTGGGACAGGCTCAGAAATGGCATCTGCATCAGACTTATCCTCAGATCTTCAGCTGCGTCAACTCCGTGAGACACCTTCATCCCTCAGGGCGGCTCTGTCAGCTCCTTGCCATCAGGATGGGGCTGACAAACACACTCAAGATCCCTAGTGCTAGCAACACAATTTTTTGAAATATAAAAAGTAGAAGGAAATTCTGGGGGTCAGGCCACACACTTCTCAGTAAGGCCAAATGGTTTCTGATGTCAGAGGAGGTGCTGTCTCAGAGAGGAGCATGTGCTCTGGAGGCACCTGGCTCCTGTCACAACATTCATGTCCTAAATCAGAAACTTGCTTGGGCTTTGTTCAGTTCTGTCAGTTCTAAAATTCACACTGATTTTACAGGTATTTCACAAACTAATGTTGCAGACAGGCATCTGGAGAGCTTATCATGAGGGTGTTTGAGCTTAATTTCCCACATTAGGATGCCTAAATTGTTTAAGGAGAAAAATCTGGTCCTAAATGACCTTGAGTAGCTTTTCCTCATTTTCAGAACTGACAGAGGCTCTGCAGACTCTGGCTGCCAGACTGCAGAGTCATCTCCTTCCACATGGCTTTCCCCAGGATCCTCCTGAGAGCACCACCAACATCTTTCCAACTACTGATTGCCATGAAAAACCATTGATGTCCAAACCCCAGGTGCAGGGCGGATCAAGCCAGGTGCTGCTGAGACTCAAAGGGCCTCTGGCTTCTAAAGCTGGAGCCACAGAGAAGAATCATACAATCATTGAGGTTGGAAAAGATCCCCAAGATAATCAAGTCCAACCTCCAATGAAATACCACCATGCTCACTAAACCACATTGCCAAGTGCCACTACTCGTTTTTTGAACATTTGCAGGGATGGTGATTCCATGATGGAGACTGACACTGACCATTGTATCATGATGCATGATTCTCTTAAAAATATTTCTTCCTAAATACAACCTCCTCCTAGTAGATGGTTGGGTAGCATGTAAATATAATCAGAAATTGAGCACTTGCCATTTGGCCAAATGGATCTTCTACTAACAAATTCCTACCTTTTTCTAATAGGAACCAAATCCAGAAGAATAAGACAATATTTCTCCAGGATTACCATCTTTATTGCTACCTTCCAGCACAAAGCAATTTTTCAGGAACAAGGAACAACTTCCAAAAATAGAGTTCAGAATAGAAACACTGATTTTACGGTTTTGAACAAGAACCTTATCATTCGCATTTCTCATGAATGTTTTATAGCTCGACAATTTTCTGTTCCTCAGCAATGTACACCACCAGAAATCTTACCTCATTATGTGCTTTCTAAATGGATTTTCCTCTTCTTCTCTGTGCAGTATTGCCTCATAGCATGTGACTGATTTAGCAAAATACTTCAATAACTGATGCTGTGTATTAAAATGTAGGTTATATTCACTCAGAAAAAACTCAGTTCTCTTGTTACCTGTCACCTTGTGGCCATCCAAATTCCAGACTAAGAATTTTCAACATTTCAATGGTACAAGAGCATTGGAACTTCCTGGGTGTTGAGCTGAAATAACAAACTAAATTTGAAGCCAACAACTCCTTTTGACAATGCCCTTTGACCCTCAAAAGATACAGCAAAAAGCGGGGCTCTTATTTTACCTTGCTTGTTTCCATCTAACACTCTGGGAAGGGATGGACTCATGCTTCACCCTGTACAGAAAGTGCCATATCAGCCAAAGCCTAGGCACATCTTATCCATATGCATAAAGCAGCATTCAGGGAGAAAGGCAACTGAAGCAAAGCAACTATTCCAACCTCTCTAGCTCACATAATCATTTCAAATGGCATTTATTGTCAAGAAGATGCTGGCAGAGTTAGCACTGACTGTTTCATTGCTAGCAATATGCAACTCTGAAAATAATGATTTGGAAATGCAGTGTGGGTTTTTTTTTTCCCAATGAACCCACCAGGTAAAAATTAGAGTAGCACAATAAAAACTGCAAAACCAGGCTGCTATGTTTTCTAGCTTTCCACAGAGAAAAGTAAAAATCAGCTTTTTTTTTTCAGAAAAGTGCTTTTGTACAATCTTGCACAATCTCACATCTAATTTTGTTCCAAATCCCATCTCCCAAGAAAGTACCAATAAGAACTTAAAGAGACCACAGTACAGATCATATTTCTGTCATGAAGAAAAATTCTAACATGCTTTCAAGGCTGTGGTGATTCTAGTTTTTGGAAAGAAATGGAATAATTACAGTACACGGTGTTTTGGTGGTGGGTAACCAGAAAAGATTGATACTTTTGCCTTACGTTTAACACAGTGGTATATACTCCACTTGTTTAAGAACACAGTAATACTGCTGAATGCATTGGTTTGTTATCACTTCTTGAAATATAGGATTAAATGACAAAGAGGGAAAAGATTTCTCACTTTGAAACACCTCAGGTGGATGAGAAAATATCAGCAATATTTTGTAAGTTCAGGTGCTGATATTATTTCTCTGTAATAGAGCCTTCACAGCCTTCCTGGTGGCATTTTTCAGACTGTTGACAGTATAGATGTTTGTGGACACAAAAGGGAAACTCCATCTCCTTAGAGTGATGTGATTTTCCAGGAATACTTCTTAACTTTTTAGGCAGCTGCCATGTAATTTTTAAAATTAATCAGTTACTAGGTAAGATGTAGCTGATCTAGCACAACTCTGCTGATAGCCTCTTCCAGATAATTTAGTCGTTAATGAGACTTAAGGTCATCTTAAGGAGTGGGTTTCTGTATAGGTGCTCACTTTGTTTTTTCACAGCCCTAGAAAGGACTTTTAGTGCTGGCTAAGAGGCCAACGTGCAATGAAGACCTGCATAGTTGGCTCGTGGGAGAGAGGCACCAGTGTTCCCTTAGTGATATCAGAAGTGGGTAAGAGGGTATGAGTCATAAACAAGTGATTTCTTTTGAAAGGGATTTCTGTAGGTCATTGGAGTAACCCTCCACTTGGAGCAAGAACATCTGAGATCAGACTGCTCAAAACCTCACCCAGTCATGATCTGAATATCTCCAGGAGTGGAGATTTCACAGTCTCTTTGAGTAGCTTGTTCCAGAGTTTGGCTATCCTCATGAGAAAATGTTTTCCCAAAGGAAATATTTCTTGCTGCAATCATGTGTCCCTGTCCTCCTGTTCTATCCCTGTGCACTTTGGAGAAGAGTAAGATCAGAGTTCAAAAGAGATAAAATTGACAGACCACCTTGAAATAAAGATTATTTCTGATAAGATGCCTAGATAGGTAAATGGTAGTAGGCATTTTGAGGGCCAAGAGATAAAAAGTGCCCTGAATGGTCAGGAAAACAGAGATAATGTAAATTCTGAGCTGAGCCAGTAAAAAGATTCATAGTTCTAAGTCCACTAGGCATTACTACCCTTCATTCTGTTCTGGCATTAAAAATAACCATTGTCATAAAACTTCACTCTTTTTCTCTGAGGTACAAGAAGCTGAGTTTTATTGTAGCAAGGCCTGCACAGAGTTCCCATTCTGCCAAACCAGGCTCATTTGAGAGAAATTGCTGAGACTAAATAGAGCAGATGATAGATTGGTTTCAGGGCAGGAAAGACAGAAAGACTAATTCAAACAGCCTCTGGCAGTGGGAACTAAAATCCACTCTGTGATCAGACTCTAAAATCCACTCTAAAATCAGCTCTGTGAAATGGTGGAGCATCTTTCTGAATTGAAGTGAACATACTTCTCTCAAGGAGAATGCATGTAGGAGGAGAGTGAGAATAAGGTGGGAATTCGTATTTCTTTTTGGGGTGCCAGCTAATGAAGACGATTAGACAGAAACCTTCCTTAGGTCATCCCTCTCCTGGATACTGCACAGTTTGCCAGCACAGATTGAAACCAAGGATGTATCTACAGTATTTCACAGAATTTCACGGAATCACAGAATCAGTCAGGTTTGGAAAGGGGCTCCAAAATCATCAAGTCCAACCTTTGACCAGTCACCATCTTCTCAACTGGACCTTTGCACTAAATGCCACATCCAAGTCATTTCTTGAACACTTCCAGGGATGATGACTCTACCAACTCCTTGGGCAGTCCATTCCAGTGTTTAACAACCCTTTCCATGAAGAAATTCTTCCTGATGTCCAACCTGCCTCTCCTGTGGCACTGCTTGAGGCCATATCCTCTTGTCCTGGAAAACAGGCTGGTCCCCAGTCAGCTACAGCCTCCTTCCAGGATGTTTCAGGGAGGATAAGGTCATCCCTGGCCTCCTTTTCTCCAGGTTGAACACCCACAGTTCCCGGTGCTGCTCTTTATTTGACTTATCCTCCAGACTCCTCACCACAACATACACACATGTGATTCTTAATTTGTCTTGGTGCTTGGGAAGATGTCAAGAAACCCATCAATGCCTTCAACCTCAGGTGTTTTGTGCATTTCCACCCTTCCAGGTGTGGTGATTGGCTCATGCAAATGAGGAGGAGTTGTTGAGTATGTGGGGAGAAGTTCTGTCGGTGTTTGCAGTCCTTTTCAAATGTACTTTTGTTGTTCTAGCATGGTTTTGAATGCTTTTCTGTTCTCCCTTCGATCCTCCCCTCCCCTTTTGTGGTTTCTGCCTGGCACCTCTGCCTGACAGGGCTGTAAAAACACGGCAGGGAGGGCACGTACCTGCCCCTTGTGAGAGGCAGCAGGCAGCTGGTGACACTCACTGCGGGGAGGCCTGGAAGGGTAACATGGCAGCACCAATCGGGTTATGGAAGGGCTCCACCAATGAAAGGCATGGAAGGACTGATTGACAGGCCCTGGGAGGAGCCAAGTGCACAAATATGGGCAAAGCTGCCTGTGGGAGGGGCCAGAGGGACCGACGGACCGCTCATGAATATTAATGAGGCCAATGTGCCTCTCAGTATGTAAACGAGGGAGACGCCATTTTGTGAGCCTGAGCTCGTATGGGAGTCCCGTAAAGCTTCCAGCACTGTTTCCCCCTTGGCTTTTTAATTTTAATGGGTTCTAATTAAATTTTTTTTTACTCATTCCCACCTGCGTTTTGAGCTGTTTATAACACAGGCCTGAGTAGGATTGCCCCATCAGTTCCAGCCATGAAACCTGACACAGAGTCCCCTGCAGAGCAAGAGAGGTGCTCAAGGTCCTGGGAGCAGAAACAGAGCCTGCAGGAAACCTGGTAGAAGGTTCTCCAGAGAGGTGCTCAAGGTCCTGGGAGCAGAAACAAAGCCTGCAGGAAACCTGGTAGAAGGTTTTGGGTAGGGAACCTTCCACATGCTGTGTCGTAACTAGTGTCAGGGGGAACAAGACTGATCAGTGTGGCCTTGATTGTGATCAAATGCACTAACAGCAATTTGGTGGCACTGTAAGAGGAGAAAAATCCGTTCCCTAGAGGCATCCAAATATCTGGTGTTGGATTAATAGCTGTAGTTGCCAGGAACAAAGACCACAGGTGGCTAGACATAACTGTAGGTCCTTTCATGGAGACTTCATGTCTGTCACTGTTATCCGTAGCTGTGGGAAGAAAACAGGCTGCACCACAGGATCACACATAGCTCTGGGTTTCTGTCCTGACTTTAAACTTAGTTGTGGCTTTCATCAGAGGATGAGCATTTCCATAGCAAGTATAGAAAGATATCCAATAACCTCTGACTTCTGTAGTCCTATGATGAGTTCTTTGAAGTGATTTGGCTGTTATAAGACATGTTGAAAGAAATTCTGTCCGTCAGTGCTTTAGATTTTTTAAAAGAATTTAACTCTCAAAACTGGCTGAGCTGTGAAGTTACTCTCATAAAGGCCATTGCAAAAGAAATTGTTTCCTTGAAGGCTGAAGAATCCTAAGAACATTCTACTGACGATAGAATCAGAATTGTAGGAGAATAAAATAGGGGGGGAAGCCCCTTTTATTCTATGTAAATCTCTGAGAACAGAGACACCCATACCTCTCCACATATTAGACAGCATCAGGCATACTCTGCTTTATGTACTCACAAATAGATCATGAGAGGTAGGTATGGAGCCAGCTTTATGGATAGTGTGAGAACAACAGAAAAATAATCTGGCCTTTAGTGATTGTTACTGAAGGCATATATATCTCACAACAGGAATATAGCTCTGGTTTATCTCTTAAAAATGGAGCTGCTTAAGCCAATGCTGGAAATACCTTTCTTCTGAGATATTTTTCTCTGTGGAAATTGCCAGTGAATAGGCTGGTTGCCTCCAAATTTCTTCCTGGTTAAAAGCATTTGAATTAGTTATAAAACCTTTGTTGGCAGGATCAATTCTTGTAGCCAGATTCAGCTTCTGGACTGAACTGGGAGATCCCACATGCAGTGCATAGCTGTGTGTGCAAGACTCAAGGGGTTGTTACTCTTTTTTTGGAGTGACCAAAACCACCTGAATTTTAAGAAGGAGCAAAGAAGGCCAGCCTTTGAGCACTGGACACCTGCTAGATGGCAGAAATATCCCTGACAGATTGGCACCCAAAGTTTTGTTTGTCCTGGAGGCTTGTCTCCCCAAGACAAGATGAGCCTTTTACAGCACCCATTTGATCAGCTGTCGTTGCTGACCAGGCACAGCTCCATGTAAGAGATAACAAGTGCTCAGTATTCATCAGACATCATCAGTAGCACAGCTTGAGAAATGACAGGCTTTACATAATATATGGAGTTGCAAAAATTACATGTGCATTTTAAATCCTGTTGAGAAAATTAGCATTTCTGTTGACTGGATATTTTTCAAGAAGAAAATATGACAGTCCTGTGACTGAGCATCAGGTAAAACATTTCATAAAATCTTACATGTACTGTGCATTGCTGGCTCTGTGCCCATAAAGGAAGAAGAAACAAAACAGTCAAAGCAGAATTATAGAATTTATAGATGTACTAATTTTGTATGAAGGGTTGCTATATTAAATATACAGAATTTGAGCTATCTGGTCTAGTGCATGGCATCCCTGCCCATGGCAGGAGGTGTTGGAACTAGATGAGATCTTTAAGAACCATTCCAAACCATTCTAGGATTCTGTGATTTCAAAAATCATCCCTGGGAGAAAAGAAGTACTGCTACCTCTATAAATTTATGTATAAATGTCATGGCTTAAGTAGAGAATCATATAATCAATACAGAATGACCTGAGGTGCTCAGATATGCCTCAGAAATGTCAACCCTCACAAAAACTCCGTGATATAGAGAAAAACACTCTCATCTCCTTTTTATGGGAGGGCAATTGAAGTTTCCAGAGTCAGAGGCCAGGAATCACTTTCCTGATCATCAGATCTTTGATCACCATGTGACCAGTGAAGACAGACACAGCTACAAAATAGGATTTGGTCTTTAATGTGAAAAGGGCTTTCAGTGATGATGCTCTTTATTGAAGCAACTCATTTACACCTTGTGAATCTCAACCTGAAAAGCTTTTCAAAGTGATAGGAGCATGGTGGTCTTACAAACAGGAAAACACTGTTTTTCCAATCTCTAATAATTATGATTTTTTTATTTCCACAAAAAGCCGCTTTCTTTAGTTTTATCTCCTTTTTTTTTTTTTCCCTTTTTTTTTTTTTTTCCTTTTTTCTTTTTTCTTTTCTCATAGCCATGTTCCTTATCACAGAACAATTCAGTCTGGAAAGGACAAGGAAAAGTAATGCTTCTCAAAGGCTTTTCCTTCACAGCTCTTTGGAAAGGGATCTCATAATGACAATGGAAGGGCTTCCCCCAGTGTCCTTTTAGGTGCAGTGCGACTCAGTAGTGCAAATACTCGGCAAAGGGCTGAGGAATTGCCTTGGAACAATTTAATTCCCTTTCTTCTTCTATTAGGTGTAATTGTAGTGGGAGTACAAAACAAGGAACCTCGTGTTCAGAGCACAGGCTTTAAGCCTAAGAAAAAAACCCCAACCAAACAAACAAAAAACCCCCCAAAAACCCCAAACAAACAAAAAACCCCCAACCCCCCAAAAAACAAACCAAACCAAACCAAGCCCCCCCAAAAAACCCAACCAAAAAACCAAAAACCCAACAAAAAAAGAGGAAGGAGCATTAAAGTTAATTTGCAGCACAAAAGAGTCTTCCCAGAATTTTCCATAAAACACAGAATGCCTTAGTTGCAGGGATGCTTACAAAACTAGGAGTGTAACAAGAAAGTAAAATGGAATTGGAGTTACCTTATTGTCTTCAGTAATGAAGGGGCTCAGCCTGGGCATAAAATTGCTGCACTGCCATGTCCCCCCTTTTACAAAACCCAGCTTTGACACTGTTTACATGAAAGTGGTTTATTTCACTTTTTATTTCTACTTGTAAAAACACATTTTCCCAATAAAGTCCCAAGGACTCTGCATTAGAAACTGAAGCTCCCAGAAGACAAGGAGATCATAAACAGAGCAATACCTCCACAAATACATCTAATTCCTGTAAAAGACAAGGGATTTCATAAGTTTTGTGGGTTAAGAAACAAACATTCATAATCTGTGTAAATCATCCTGCTTTCTAACGGCTTGATCCAAAATTCACAAGCATCAGTGAAGCCTTTTCACCAGATTAGTTCAACTTGGAAATCAAGACTGTTATTATTCCTAAAACAATAGGTATAATTTGAAATAACTAAAATGAGTAATCTAAAATTATTATTAATAATTTGGAAATCATTAGAAAAATTAGGCATAATAAAAATATTCCAATTACTATGTTTTCTTAAGAATAGTATAATTATTCCTAATAAAATAGATCTCCTAAATCATATATTATATATCTATACATATCTATCTATATATATCTCTTTATATATGTCTCCCTTAATATGATGGTGTCTAGAATCATTAATTAAAGCCAAGTGTAACCAGCTGTAAACCTCTTTAAATCCTTCTCAGCCTTAGGAATTCTTCCTCAGTGGTGCAAATTATGGCCTGTTCTGGGATAATTTTGTGGTTCAACAACTCATTTTATTT
Source organism: Brachypodius melanocephalos (assembly GCA_013398615.1). NCBI lineage: Eukaryota > Metazoa > Chordata > Aves > Passeriformes > Pycnonotidae > Brachypodius > Brachypodius melanocephalos. Next base: position 27,268,912 of record VZSR01001283.1, on the reverse strand, counting down.
AGGCAATTCAGCAGCCACCAAAAGCAGCGATATCTGAATGAAGCACATAATCCTCAAGTGAAAAGTAACACATGCCATTTTCAACTTCCTTAGCCATCTGGTCTCTCATCACCAGATTATTTTTAATATTCACAGACCACAGTCATAAAAACTGCTTGGGGAATAGAGCAAAAGATAATTAATTATCGTGACCTGAAGTACTTTTTTTCCTACATGGAGGACACTGATTGTTTAATTAACATTTTGCTTGATTGTTCTGAAAGGCTGGAGGGATTATTATCTGGACTTAATTACCAGTATTTCATAAAGCACTACATATTCCAATCAGAAATGTTTACAAATTGATCAGCTTTGTCTGGTGTAAAAGTTTGTTACTCCTAATTAGAAGTCCTTTGAAAAAGAACGCCAAAACAAAGCTTAGGGTGGTAATGACACAGTAGGCACTCACAAGGATCGACATAATTGCCTCTCTAAAGCTGGAATGATGGAGCAATGTGCCATTTTCTGCTCCTGTGCATCCAGCATGCACAGGGAGATGCTCCATCAGCTGTCTAGTCAGGAGCAAGGCGTGACCCCATGCACACGTGTGCGTGTGTGCAGACCCGTGTGCTGCAGAACATCAGGTCTGCACCACAAACAAATCACAGGGGCTGCAGAAACTGCAGGTCACGGGGGCAGTGCTGTTCTGAGACCCCTGGGGGAAAAGTTCAAGGCTGGACCTGAGCCAGAAGTGATTGCACTTCTGCAATCCAGCCAGAATGCATAAAGCGGTGGTCACAGTGAGGGCAAGGAAAGGAAGGGGGGGGATGCCGTAGCTCAGGGAAAAGCCGTGGCAGGGAGGCTGGAGAGGGCTTTCCTAAGTACCTCTGGTACACTGGTCAGCATGTTGAACTCAGCCAAGATCTCATCTATAGTGCCTGAGCTGGTTTCAGGACAGGGCCTGTGCACTGTGATCATCCCCCTTTGCCAGAGTTCCCCAGAGCTACAAAGCAGCAGGCAGTGGCTCGACTCACAGCAAGCGCTGTGAACCCAGGGGGAGCTTCCTTCTGCTTCAGACTCCGGAGCTTCCTTCTGCTCCAGACTCCTCTGTCTCCTGCAGGGCTCCTTCAGATCTTTCCCTCATCAGGACACCTTGTCCCCCAAGCCATGGTCCAGGGAGGTGAACTGCCCCTTGCAGAGGGTGCATGCTGCACAGACAGCAGCCTCCATCCTTGCAGCACTCGCTGAGTCCTTGCTGGATGGGTACAGGGCACACCTGGCAGTGCTGCACAGCTCTGTGGGGCTCTCAGAAGGAGAGGGGACAGGGTCACAGCTGGGCAGTGTGATCTTCAGAGGGGCAGATGAGAGCAGAGGGGGCAGGCCACAGCAGCCAGTGGCAGCCAAGATCAGAGAAGGCACCCAGCCCATGAGATGTGCTCCAGCAGCCTGTGCTGAGCTGCTTGGAAGGTGTACGGGTTCAGATCATCGTGGGGAGCATGGCCAGCATGGACACATGTGCCTCCTAGCCAAGAGCAGACTGCCTACATGTTTGCATCCAAGTGAGAGCCTAGGAATTTGGTGACAAAGACCGTACAGAGGAGCTGACTGTCCCTGGTGTTGCCACCTGCTCCTCTCCTGTGCTGCTGGAGCTCAGCAGCCCCCTCACCCCTAACACACATGGCACGCAGCCCCTCCATTTGCCCAGGCTCTGCCGCACCTCAGGCTCTGCCTTGCTCTTCAGAGAGGGATGGGGAGAAGGCTGTCATCACTGGTCTCTTTCAAAATACTGTTGGTAATTTTGGGGTTGAGAGGAGCCTGCAGGAGGCAAATCTCAAGTCAGATGGGTTTCTTAATGAACTCTTATGTGGCTTTAGTAAGGCACTTCTGGGAAGAACTGATTAGACATAGTAACTCAATTTCAAATACTAAGATTAGACAATGATCTAAAGATAGCTATAGTTACATGGCTCTGTGACATATCAAAGTTAAGTAAGGCAGAAAGGATATTTTTGTTAAAAATCAATATTATGACAAAGTGGTTAACCATAAAGGGACTGACAAAAAACTGTTCAGCCCTAGGATGCAGTGAAGGGGTTGGTAATCTGATTCCCTTCAGGGAGAAGGGAACAAAGTGATTAAATGATCTTTGAAAATATTAAGATCTATGGTCTGACTTCCTAGAATAATGTGATTAATAATTTTTCTTATTTATTATGAATATTCTCTTTGCGTCCTCCCCCCCCAACACCCCCCCCCCAGATACTCAATTATTTAAACCTGAAACATATAGAAAGGAATTTTAAAAAGTACACCAAGGGTGGGGGGGGGAGGAAGGCAGGAAGGAAGGCAGGAAGGCAGGAAGGCAGGAAGGAAGGAAGGAAGGAAGGAAGGCAGGAAGGAAGGAAAAGGAAGGAAGACTGGTGAATTGCAGCACTGCTGAAAGCAGGCCACTTCAGCTTTTCTCCAGAACTGCTGAATATTCTTCCCATTGCTTTCTGCTGCCAGACAAAACATCCTCTCTTACACCTAGAGGAGGGGAATGGCAGCAGTTGGCTGCTTATCCTAAAGCAAGCAAGAGAAAAAGCAGAATTGCAAGACCAAACAGAAACAAAAGCACATGCCCCTGAAATGCCAACAAGATAATATTTACATGCTTGCATGTGTGTGCCTGGGTACAGATACAGGTGTATGTGCAGCAAATGCTTGGACACCTGTACATATACACACACAGCACAACTAAACAGTACTGGATGCTAAATTCTCGTGCCACATGATGCTACACAGTTCTATATTTGGTCAAGTTATGTGATGCCCATATATCTCATGATTTTCCTTACCACACTTCCAAAATGAGATTTCTGGGTTTGTGAACACTCTTTCTGGTAGTATGACTAATGGTTTTATTAGCACAAATAAGCCAGGGTTTGTTTTTTTTTTGTACTCTGATCAGTATGTGGTCATCTGTGTTTGCAGCCTTCTGGCTTGGCTTCACCTTGTATTTGTTCACTCTAGTAGAAGGAATATATATTCATGCATGTCTATAATCCCTTCTTCACGATGGGCTTTTGATACCTATTTACAGCAATGTTAAGGGTAGTTACCAAGCATATTTACTTCGATTCATTCAATTGTTTTCAGACTACTACACCTCTGACAGCCTTGGTTGCTGCAAACCCCTCTGTCGTCTTTTGTTAGGGGGTGTCTTTTGGGTTTGGTTTGGTGTTTGTTTTTATTTTTTGGTTTTGGGGTTTGTGTTTCTTTTTTGTTTGTTTGTTTGTGGGTTTGTGGGTTTTTGTCTGTTTTGGGTTTTTTTTGGTTTTTTTTTTTTTTTGGTTGGTTAGTTGTTTTTCTGTTTTGTTTGGGTTTGGTTTGTGGTTTTTTGTTTTGTTTTGAGGGTTTTTTTTCATTTGCTTGTTTGGGGTTTTGAGGGGAAAGGTGGGGTTTCTTTGTGGAAAATTTATACAGCTTAATGAGAACAAATCCTTCCAGAGTGCTTCTGTTCCAGTCAGAAAGGAGTGACTGTTTACCGGCAGCTGAAGAGCTGCTGTGCCCGAAGTATCTCCGTGGGTGCATGGTCACCACCTTTGTGCACATTCATACCCATGCAAGGAGGCTGCTGTGTTTTCCATGGGCTGCACAGGCATAAACACACAGCCAGACCATTGCTGCAGGGGGTCTGACAGGCTGGGAGCCCACACCCTGCTTTACCTCACTGCAGCGTGATCCTCTATCCCTCCCTTGCCATGAAATTTAGCTTAAACAGCACTAAGTGTGGGAAGCAGCTTGCCCCGGTTCTGTCAGGGGCACTGGGGAACCTGTTCTGTAGAGACACAGAGTTTCTTGGTTGTGCTATCAGCACACACCCAGATTTCAGGAGATATAATTAGTGATTTGGGGATAGATTTGATTACAAACATGCTGATTTAGGTTTAGGTCCGATATTCATGATGGGAAATAAGAATGCTTTAAATAAAAAGGAGACTGTCTACAGGGGAGACTGCAGTACAGTAAGTCAGACCCAAATCACACATGAAGGCTTGTTTAACAGAGTGAAACTGAGCTGTAAAGCCAGTGCTGGGCTGTGATTCACCCTTCTTTTGTTTAAAAAAAAATTGCCTTTTTGTTTCATACTTCAGTTTTCATTTCTTCGTATTTGTTTCTTCCATCTTCCAATTTTTTCCTTCTTTTGCACTATTTTCCCCACAGTGGCTCACTGACAGGAGAAGTGCTGTGCCAATTATCTAATAAAAATCTGGCAGAAAGTCAATCACACTCAATGTGTGACATTTAGAAAAAAAATCTGAATTGTGATAGAAAAGTCAGGAATCTGGTTATCCCAATAATGATAAAATAGCAGACTTTGTTAGTTAACACTCTCAGATTCAGGAGGGAGTGGGAAAGGACATGAGGGTGATTTGAGTAACTGCAATTATCCAAATACATTTATAAAAGACAGATCTTTTTTTCCCCACCACCCACCTGTAAGACAGCATATCTTGAGCTCAGCTTGTCAGTACCCACAGAGTCACTGCTGACAGTGCAGATTACACCTGTGGAACCCAGAACTGTTTTAAAGAATTCTGTTCAAAGAACTAAAATCACTCTGGTGTAACTCACTACTAGGTGCCTGGCATACACTGGTGAGTAGGAGACAACCCAGTGTTTCCAAGTAGCTTCTGTGCCACGATGGGCACCTGGGGGAAGGTGGGGTTTGTTCCAGAAAACATTACACACTCAGGCATTCCATCACAGATTGTTATTTGTACTTGCATAATACTTCAGGCACAAACACAGCTTAAACAGACCCAAAGGATGCGTTCAAATGGTGCAACTGCCAGCCATCACAGCTTCCTGGTGCTGAACAGGTGTTCTGTCCCCATCCAGGTCTGGGTGAACCTGAGTGCAGGACCTCCCCAAAAGAACCCTGTTTGGATTCCAACCAGGGAAGTGTGAACCCTCCTCCATCCCTCTGAAACACTTATCCAACCACAACTGGCGAAACATGGCCTCAGACATCAAGAAGGCAGCTTTGCAGTCAGTGGAAATACATGTGGTGCTCAGGGATGCTGATGGTCCACCCAGTGCTGTGGAGGAGCTCCCTGCTTTGCTTATGGCACAGCTCTAGCACTGGGACTGACAGAAACTTCTCTACAAAGTGTAGAGCTGTCAGAAAAAGACAGCTCAGTGACCACATTTTTCAATCTTAACTTGCAAGTGAAAAGAAACATTAATTGTCTGTTTATGTCATCTCCTCCCACAGCTGACTGATGCAGAATACAGCTTAAGGTGGCATTAAAATGTAAGGTGGGTGTTGTAATTTGCCTGAAGTACTTCGGCAGTTTTTAGGTTTTGTTCCAGAAATTATCAAAAGATTGCCATCCTATCAATGTCCTTGTAAGTCACCTACATCCTCTGCCATTCAGCATGGGAGCGCACAGCCCCATGATTTACAAGCATTTCCAGCAATGACAATGCTCAGTACATGATGTTCATTTTTTTGCATTAAAGGCATACCAGAGGCACCATATCAGTCTGGTACTCTGCAAACCTCAGAGCCAAGTTCTGCCTCAGCTTCGCCAACGCCTTCCACCTCCACCCCACTTTCTTCTCTGTGGGAGCTGGGCAAAAGCAGTGATGCTCAGGATGCACGGGCTGGTGCCCTTCACGCCCCGCTGGAAGTAGATCTCCAAACTCCTATTTAAAAATACAGAAATTTGCTTGGTATTCCTTAAACACTCTTATTTCTGGCCTCTTGGCTTAACCTGATTAGTAGGAACGTGGCATCTCACCGCCTTTTTTGCCCGGCACTGGTGGGTTCTCAGAACTCATCAGAACTTCGCACCCTCAGAACAACTCTTGAAGAGCCCAAGGATGACCCAGCCTCTCCTGCAGCACTCAGGTGCTTCAGCTGAGTGCCCCAAAGCTGTGCATGCCACGGTGAGTGAGGAAGGTACAAAAGAGCAGCTTGCAGCAAACCAAATGTGAAAGTGCTCTTTTCCCGCCCATGAATCACCAAGTCCTGCCAGTGCTTGCACAAAGGAAACAGCTGTAGCCACAGATCAGGCAACCTAACAGGTCATTGCACTCTCCAAGTATTTCCCTTCGAGCTTTGCTCTAAACAATACAGAAAAAAATGTCTGATCACATTCTCTTCATTAAGGACCAAGTGGGTAAATCTGCCAAAATATGCCATCCACTCCCTGGTCGGTGAGGTGTAACATCCAGATCCTGTTAACATCACTTACAGTAATATTACCACCAAAATTGTTCAGGTTTGTGAACTGGCTGTTTTTTACAGGCAGACAGCAAGTCATGGGGAGATTGCAAAAATCCTACTTCATGCAAGCAGAGAAAATATTAGATCTAATTATCTCAGTGGCGATAGATCCACCACAGTGTACCCAGAAGGAGGAGGAGTGTTTTGCCCTGAGAATCACCTAGGGTGGCCCAGGGCAGCACTGACAGGTGGTGCTGTGCCAGCTGAACTGGCACTGATGGGCTACATTTATTGTACCTACCCTGAAGCTGTGTAAAATTTACTTTTGGCTCCCTGCTAGGCTGCCTTTCACCATTTCACTGCTAGGCTGGGAGCCACATTGGCTTTGACAGTTCCCTGGCAAGCAAGCTGCAGGACTGTGGTCTATCTCCAAGCAATTCCCACTCCAGGAAATGCCACACTGTCTCTGTGTTTAATAGGATCATAGAGTGTTTTGGGTTGAAAGGGACTTTAAAGGTTATCTACTTCCAACTCCCCCTGCCATGGGCCGGGATACCTTCCATTAGATCAGGTAGCTCCAAGCCCCATCCAGCTCAGCCTTGAATACTCCATAGCTTCTCTGGCAACCTGTTCCAGTACCTCACCATCCTCATGGTGAAGAATTTCTTCCTTATATCTGATCCAACCCCAAATTCAGTGTAAAGCCATTCCCCCTTGTCCCATCCCTATGTGCCCTTGTAAAAGGTCCCTTTCCAGCTCTAACTATCTGGTACTAAGCCCCCTGTCTGGTACTGGAAGGTGCTATATGATGTCCCTGGAGCCTTTTCTTCCCCTCTCAGCCTGTCTTCATAGCTCCAGCCCACTGATCATCCTCATGGGCTCCTCTGGACTTGCTCCAGCAGATCCATGTCCTTCTTGTGCTGGGGCCCCCAGAGTAGCACACAATACTCCATGTGGGGTTCCATGAGAATGGAGCAGAGCGGCAGAATCACCACCCGTGCCCAGCTGCTCACACTGCTTTTGATGCAGCCCAGGACACATCTGGCTCTCTGGGTTGTCTGTGCACATCACTGGCTCCTGTTGAACTTCTTGACCACCAAGACCCCCAGGTCATTTTCCCCAGAGCTGATCTTAATCTGTTCTCAACCGAGGCTTTACTTGTGGCTGGGATTTCCCCAGCCCGGGTGCAGAACCTTGTACTTGGTCTTGTTGGATTTTATGAGGTTTGTTTGGCACAGGCCTGACTCTCCAGCCTGTCAAGATCTCTCTGTATGCCATCTCTTCCCTCCAGCAAGTCAATGGCACCACACAGCTCAGTGTCATTGGCAAACTTGCTGAAGGTGCCCTCAAATTCACTGTCCCTGTTGCTGACAAAGATCCCGAACAGTGATGGTCCCTGAGGAACATTACTCATCACCATGCTCCTCTGAAATCCCCCTTCTTCTGCAGCCCCTGGAGGATCAGGCCAACCAGGGACTGAGGAGGAAAACAGAAATTTCCATCCCTCTTCATACGGTCTCCTCTTCCTGCTTGTGCCCCTCATTCTCCCCTTCCTGCTCAGGAACCCACAGGGCACAGGAGCTCTTTCCTCCACTGAGCAAGGAGCAGTTTGGGGGCACTGAGCAGAGCAGGGCCAGCCTTTGGTCAAAGCAAAACTGTGTTCAGCTGCCATAGTAAAAGTGTAAAAGAAGAAAACATCAATGTGTAAGTGAAATTCAAGTCCATAATTTCTAAAACTGGGAGTCCTAAGAGGTTCTTCCCAAGAAAACCTAAATCTACTACATGTCAGGGGGAGCTTTTTAAGTGCCAGGTATCCTGTTATTGAAACTTTCAGTTTGCAAAGGAGATCTCCACAACATGCCACTGCAGTTTCATACTCGTTATGGTCTAGCAGAATGCTGAATATTTGAGAGGGTGTAAAGTTATTATAAAGTGGCTTTTAAATACCATTATGCCTGTCTTTCTGGAAGTATCTCTTCATCATGAAAATATTCCCTGTGCCTTTTATATTATAACCTGGAGAGAGGTCAGTTTTATGCTCTATACTCTTCTCCTGAAGAATACTTTACTTTTTAAACCAGCAGTTATTATAGCGGAAATGGAAAGAAAACCAGACTTTTTATACACAGTGTTAATGAAACTGCTTACCTAGACAGAGATAGAAATTGCCACAATGACACGAACAAATGGTCAGCTGAATTTAGTTCTTTGTCTTTAATGGCAGTCTATGCTGGATGGATTCAGAAAAAGGCATGAAAAGCCTGAGATGTGCTAATATATTTTCCTCTAGTCTATTCACTGAAGGATCCCACTAGGATTTTTTTTTTTGGTGTTCAAAACTATTTTAGTAAACAAACATTAACACAACAAACAAATGAAAAAAAAGGCACAAAAATCCAAGTATTTTGCATTATATCTTCTTAGCACACAGCCCAGCCATATGGGATGCACAGAAGAAAGAAATGCTCTTTTCAGAGGACACCTACTGATTATCTGGGGTGCTGTGGTGCTTTCCAGTGCAGCCTTTCTGGTGATGTTTACTTCTGCACTGTGGGTGAGGATAGTTCAAAAAAATTCAGGGACTCGTGAGAACAGCTGAACAAGGTGTGAGAAGTTGGTATTACCATTACTGACAAACCACTGGGATTCAGCAGCAGTCCCAGTTTGGATGCTGAATGTCTGGGCTTGCCCAGCTGAGCAGTTCTGGTGAGGTAAAAGCTGTGTGCATTTTTGTCTCATGTGCAAGCATGGATTTGAGAAAGAAAATATCCGGGGTCCTGTCTTTACAACTGAGCAAACCCATGCACAGGGGAGGGAGAAAGTAGAATAGAAACATCTGTCTTCCTACTCAGCACCCAAAAATCATGAATCACCCCCCTTTTCCCTCTTTCCCTGTTTGCTATGTAGAATTAAAACCCAAGGTACTTTAGCAAGTAGCAGGCCAGGTCTTTTTGCAAGCCCCTTCTGCCTAAGCATGTAGGCATGTTTCTGTTTCCTTCACATGCAACTAGAAATATCCCTGCTGAGAAAGGAAAATGAAACAACTAATTAACTGGTGATGTTCTTCTGTTCCCATGATTTTCATAAATCCCCATGAATGCAGATGCAGGTGTTAGCTGGGCATTGGTGCCCCAATCAAAGGTTGGGGAAGGACACAGAAGGAGGGAGAAAAGGGCAGGAAAGAGGGCTGATGGCTGTTGCTGTCCCTACCAGTGACTTGGCAGCCCCTTGAGAATGAAACCCAAGTTCACATTTAGTGCGATTTCATCTTTGATCATTGCTGACTCTCTTTCCACGAAATATTCTCCATTTGAGTTTACACAGCCAAAAAGATGCATGTTCCCCAAAAATTACAGGACATAATCGTTTCCTAGAATAATTTTTTTCCTGCCTCTGATGTCTAGTGGGGTTCTGCTCATGAGGTTTCCACAGCCAGCACAGCTGCTGGCAGAGATGGGCCATGTGTTGTATTGAAGCTCAGAGCACCTCTGCTGGCCCCAACACAGTCTTCACTCTGAATTTCAAAGAGTTGCTAGCAATCTGCATCAATCAAAGTTATTCCTGTACCTTTGCAGTGCCAGCTGCCTGAAATGTGTAATTCCCGCTGGGAGATTAAGCCAAAATCTTGCTAAAACAGTAAGGTGCTCACCTTACACTGATCCAGTCCATCAGCAAGCTGATTCTCTGCTGAGTCTGGCAACCATCACAACCCAGCATTCAGCTTATGAATCACTTCTCACCATAGTGAAAAGAGGAAAACACAAGTTCGTAATTGCTGCTTGATATACCACACAGATCTCCATTCACCCAAGATTTTTGTTAAAATCTTCTACAACTACTTAAAAAAAAATTCCATTTGATTTAATTCAATGTCAACTATTTAATTTCTGATATTTCCAAATGACAATTTGCTATCTGATTTCACTTTTCTTCACATTATATAATTAGATTACCTAATGGGAATTGTCATAACACTGCAACTTTGACAGAGATGTCTGAGCAGAGCTCTCAAAGAAGAGGTACAACTTGGAGAGGGGATTATAATACCAGAGGAAAGCTCACCTTATTGCACTGTATGTGGATTAAGGTACTTTGAGTTTAAAATAATACGGTTTTAGCACAGAAATCTATGTGGCTGGCAAAACCAACCCCCCTTAATTCTAAGTAACTTTAAAAGAGGTTAAAAAGCAGAAGAGAAACACATACTTTTCCATATGAAAACTGCTTTCTTTGTTGGCAGGCCTGTGACAATGAACAAGGACAGCAGAGTGCTGGGTAAATGCAGTCAATGCCTGTAAGCCAGAGTTGTTTCACCAGCTATCCAGGTGGTGAAGAAATGAGAGACATCAATCTAAGGTATCTTAACTACATTTTAAATTAGAAATATACCTCAGGTGCAGTTGAAGAGAAGAGCTTGTAATTTTGCACATTTGGTTGTTGTGCTGTAAGGCAGCAGATATCTCTCTGTACAACTTGGCCTGGGGACAGCCAATGTCCCTTCAAAAGCTTTGAAGTTTGGGGTAGGTTCTCTATGAAATGATATCAAGGACAAAGAGACTGTTAACAGTCTAAGGAGAGAGGAGGATGACATGGTGATATCAACTGAGTGCTTAAATATGGCAGCACATTGTCTCAGCCCATTTCCGTGAGAGAATATTAGGCTGAACCTCTATTTTGTTGCAGGTGATTTTCAGGAGGGTTGGGCTTGTTGGTTTTTTTTAAAAGAAGATGGTAAATCAGACCTGATACATGCAATGAAAAAATATTTCTCCCCACTTAAATGGAACTTATTATTAATACCCAGTTCTGACTCAGAGAGCAGGAAATATATTTAAATCCTCTCAGGCTATTGTGACAGTCACGATGAGCACTGAAGCACAGACACTGTGACGTGTGCCGAGCCTCGGTGGGCCTGGGTACCACCGCCAGCGAGCCTGTGGAGAAATGTAAAATGTGCTGCTGGCTAAGACAGATAACACAGCCCATTTAAGATGTGGTTTTAAGCAGCTCCAAATGCATTTCATAATTTAAAGGCAGATTTAAGTTAAGGCCCTGGTGTAGCAACACAAAACTTCATGTCAAAAGTTAATAATATTCTGATTGCTGATTTGAAACAAATGATGCTGAAGCAAACAAATGATATCAAAGTTGAAATGTTTCAAATGTGAATGCATTAAAAGCAAGTCAACATTTCTGATTGATCTGATTATTTAACTTTAACTCTTCCTCCTTAGAAAAAGCTGACAATAACACAATGTGTTTGAGCCTCTGAACTATCAATATTCAACTGATAAAATTTATTTCCTGGTTTAGGTGACTTAATTAGAATCCAGTTTCAAGGCTTATAATGCAACTGAACATGTACTGGAGCAATTGTTTAAAAATATAAATATTTGCCACTGCTGATGAAACAGGATTTGGAAAAAGGTGTGTGGAAAGACAGTATTTTCAGCTGACTTCAGTGGGGGTGATAGCTGAACCAGAGTAATCATCAGAACCATGGCAGAATGAATGAATGGGTATAGTCAAGAAAATCATCCCTGGAGAATAGTCTGCATCATAAATGCGCAACAACACCAAATTGCAATCCTTTTCTTCCATATAAAAGAAAGTGAAACAAGAACAGAATGTAAAAAGATGCTTTTCAAAGGAAGAGAAGCTTGAAAATGGGAAGAGGTTCGTTACTGTGAGGTGGTGAGACACTGGAACAGATTGCCCAGAGAAGTTGTGGAAGCCCCATCCTTGTCACTGTTCAAGGCCAGACTAAATGGGGCTCTGAGCAACCTGGTCTACTGGAAGGTGTCCCTGCCTATGGCAGAGGGGTTGGAACTGGGTGATTTTTAAGGTCCTTTCCAACCCAAACCATTCTATGGTTCTATGAAAACAGAGCGTAAGAACTTGTGGAAAAACTAGTAAGAAATATCTATTAAAGAGCTTGTCACCTCTTTAGCACATAGTTGGCTAAACCCTCATTCTTAATTGATACAAACATTTATTTGACAAAGAGCATTTCGCACTCTTGTACCTCTGGGAGAGGTTGCCAATTTACAGCTTACCGGGAAAGTTGCTGTGGGAAGGCTGTTAGAGCTGTGTTCAGTACTAGTCACCATCAGCTCTGTCTGCAAGGGCACCTCATGGCTCTCCTGCTCCCATCAATTCTGCTTCTTCAAAGGTGGAATGACTCCAGACACATTTCCATAGAACTTTAGACACCTTGAGACTCACACTAGCAGGGCCTTGGCAGCCCACAGCCCAGGACCTTCTATTGAATGCACAGGAAAATGAGATAAAGAAAGAAGTCTGAAATCTCCTGAGCTGGGCGTTCATTACAGGCAGGTGGGAGCTGCTTGTAGCTAAATATAGCTTGGGAGCTCTCTGGGCCTGGCAAAGACTGGGTCATTAGAGAAAGGCAAATAACTGAGATAAGGGAGAGCTTAGCAAACACACATATTAACTGGAAACAAGGTAATATTGCACTACTTGTTTTATAGCACATTCTTAATTGCTGTAATCCGACAGTCTACAAGGGCAAGGCTGCAGGTGCAGTAGGATCCCTATAACTTACTAACCATTTTATTTATGAGCCCGAGTTTCCTCCCACTTTGTCTCTTTGCACATGGATGGAATATCTCTGTAGTCTAGATTTATTTTTTATTATGGTATTACAGACTGGAACACAATGAGTTCCATATCTGGAACCTCCAGGTGCTGCAGTAATACAGATAAATAAATGACTGATAACAATACAGCCAGATAACTAAAATACACTGACCTGATATGAATTACTGCATTAGTTAGGCGATTTCCACACAGTAGCACTTTCTTACTCAGGGTACTTACCTACCAAAACAAAGCAAGAGTATTTTTTTTTCATTATCGTGTGTTATATTGCATTTAGTTTGCATTTAGTTTTCTACCTTCACTGAAATCCACCTGGAAACTTTCTGTTTTCTTTCCTGAACTCAGTGCTTGTCACACCTGGAGTACTGTGTTCAATTCTGGTCCCTGCTGTACAAGAAAAGATGTGGACAGGCTGGAGAGGTCCAGAGAAGGGCGACAAAGGTGATCAAAGGACTGGACAGTTGGGTTGGTTCACCCTTGAGAAAAGGCAGCTTTGGAGGACCTTATCACTGTGCTCCAGTATTTAAAGTGTGGCTACTACTAAGAGGGAGACTTCCTTTTTACAAGCAGTCACAAGAAAGGGACCAGGGATAATGGGTACAAATTACTCTTGGGGAGGTTCTGATTGGAAACAATAATTTTCACAATAACAATCAGCCACTCATTTTTTACAAGGAAAAGAATCTCCACAGGGAAGTGGGGGATTTCCCAATGTTGGACATTTATGAGCCTCAGTTGGACAGGCTGCTGAACCATCTTGTCTGCACCATGCTTTTGCCAAGAAAGTTTGATCAGGTGATCCTTGAAGTTCTCTTCCAATCTGGTACTCTATGATTTTGTGATTGTGCTGATTTTTGATTCTGATTAATTTTTTTAATGTTTGTTGGCTTTTAATGACTAATGGTGATCAGGTGATAACACAAGGGTGGCAATGGGAAAAAAGGTCCGGTGTTGGATATACACAGGCACCCCTGAAGGTCATGTGGTCAGGCAAGACATGCAATCCCATGGGAAACACAGAGCAATGGTCAGTTCAGCTTGAAAACACCCCTCCCACATACGCCAAGTGCTCCTGGGCACCTCACCCTAAGGTGAGGGACCAGCAGAGCACCTTACGGTGACACAAACCACTATGGAAAACAACCAGATGCTGCACCTGAAACTTGGTATTTATTTGCCAGCTACCAGGTAAATCCCACCTCACCCCAACACAATGTGGGCAGCACTGCCCACACTGGAGTACCATGATGGAGGGTCTTTTTGGCATAGAGAATTTCAGGGCTGAAAGCATTGCAGTGGGCTAGGTTTGTAGGGCTGGAGAGAGAAGACAGAGAGAATTTCCTGTTCTGGAAGAGAAGATACGTGGGATTATCTAGATGTCCTCTTTGGTTAAATCAAAGTTGGGCATAACTGTGATGTATTTTACAGAAATTGCCAAAGGTAAAGGTGAACAGTCTTTTAAATGTTTGACATCTATTTATGTACATTTCTCATGATTTCAAACCCACAATAAATAAAGTGAAAATATTATTATCTACTTTTATGATTATTGCTTCTTGTTTTTCCTGGCGCTTCCTCAGATTCTAACATAAATTTCAGCCTTTGTTTTAGAAACAAAGCACTGTTTCTCATGGTTAGAGAGATAAAGATGAAAAACTTAACCCTGAAGTCAAAATGCAGAAGTCATGCCAAAGAAAACTGATATTTATCTTCATGTCACAGCTCATTTTTTAAGTCTATCCTCTGATTTGTAGAGCTGATACAATATTTTCAGTGTCTTGGCTTGTCAAGAATGGTATATGAAATACACAAGGAAGCTAAGAACTAAGCACACTGGAATTCCATGGCAATGTTCTGTCTGCCCCAGAGAACAAAGGAAAATTCTAGAAAGAAAATAATATCACAGTGTGGATAAATAAATATTGTGTGAGTGCTTTGCCTTGCTTCTGTCTTTGAGAGTTCATGAGGTAATAGCTTCTCTGTAGAGATGAACATTCTCAAAGTTCAGGAAAACTCAGGTAATTGAGCGGAACAACTCAGCACAAGTGTTTAGCGTGCACTAATTCTTTAACTCTCTTTTTCTCCCCTAAGGTACGTTTGTAATGATAGCACAAGCAACACCAGGTTAGTTTATCATTTTCATCATTACTGATACTGCAATTTAGTATGTATAGAGAAATAATAAAAATTAGCAGGAATTAAAGATATTGTGTATCATATACCTCAATAACTTTCAGTTTTCATTTTAATAATTACTCAAAGCAGAGTGTGTGATCTGCCCCAGCAGGTCCTGGCCTGAGAACATCTTCCCACTCCAGCAGCTGGTGGCCATCCTGAGGTCCCTCTGGATATTATTGCCTAATGCCATGGGTGGCAAGGGTTTACCCTGTGCCTTGGGTTACAGTGAAAAGGTGCAACCAAAGTATGTATTCTATGGCCATCTTCATAAGCTGTTAGAACAGGTGGGGCAGTGTTCTTTTCCTCTTCCATGACTCATCCCTGATAACTCCCTCTGAGGTCTCTCTGCTAATGGGCCATCAAGGTCTCCCAGCATGACCCATAGAATTACATCATCCCATTGTGAGATGCCCCGCCCAGGGGGAGGAACCAAGCATTCCTACCTGGATACAATCTGAGCCTTGGAACACCACGGGAGCACTACCACTGGATTCCCAGAGGACTAGAGCTTGTTACCCACCCCTGGACCTCCAGAGAAAGATCAGATCTTTCTGCTGGATCACTGCTTTGATGAAACCATATCCATCACTGCAATGGGACTCTAGACACCATTTAATCAGACTGCTACCATCAGGGTGTCAGGTCATATTCTGACTCTGTCAGTTTAAGTCATTGTTTCTGTACTGTTGCCTTTATCTTAATTTTCCTATTAAATTGTAGTTCTGAGTTGGAATTTCCCATTGGTTTGTTTTCAAACTAGTACACACCAGGGGCCCCAATCATTTTTGTGACTCTAGATTGTTCTTAATTGTCACAATTCCACATGTAGCACTATAGAACCATCACCAAGTCTGTAAGTTAACGTGTCGCTGCTGAAAGCTAAGTTTGGAGATTCCATTGACACCCGAGTGTTTTATGAAAGGGAAAACCACGTTGTGATTTGCTGAAGACAGTGTGATCACAAACGCTCACCAGTCCTGGTAAGCCAGTAACACTTAGCAAACACATTTATAGAAACCTGGAATTTGTTTGCACTGATGCATCTCTTCTGGGCACAACAGCCATGTGAAAGCGTTTCACATGGGAAGGACATCTAAACAGATTAAACCTTCACGCTGATTATTTTCCAGTTTGGAACTTCTTTATGTGCTTTATTATGTATGGTTTATTCTTAGTGTGCAAAGAAAAAAAGAGGTGTATCAGGAACCAGGGACCATCATTTGTGTCATGCACAGTCTGGGTCCTGACCATACAGCAAGACACACATCTGTGAACCACTTAAGAACAAGTGGAAAGTGCTGCCATTCTTATAATTACTTTGAGTAAAATCTTCAAGGGTGTCTAAGACTCCCATTAGGCTAGTGAGTAAATTTATAAAATCCAAAAATAAGAAAATGTAAACCTGTAGACAGTTCGCCTTGTCCCTGTTCTGTGGATCTCCTCGTGGTACAAACAGAAACATTTAATAACTCCAAATGAGAGAGGCTCAGAGGGCAAGGAGCCCAAGGTTTGGGATTTATCACTGTGCTCCTTTACAAGGCCTCAGGCAATGTTAGATGTCTCTTTTCTGGCACAAATAATTGCAGTCTTGTCTTGGTTTATGAGTTACTTCAGATGTTATTTTCTGCTATTTTGCATATTGCCAAAACAAAGATGTTACATCTGTTTCATTTAAAATTACTAGTTCAGGCTTGCAGCCAAGGACCAAACCAGTTTCAAGGAGTTAGCAGAATTAAGCAGTGACTTATTCTTTTGCATTTCAAAAATGCCATTAACTTTATTACATTTACCAATGTAAGCACTAAATAAGTTTTCAGGACGGCCATTCTGAAAAATCACCTCTCAGAATAGTGTTTTCCTAAGTTATGCAATCCGTGATAAATTATTTTAAACAGTTTTGAGTTGAGTCTGAGGCCATAATAAATGATGTCTTTATCCTACTTTGCACAGTAATTACAGTAATAAATGTGACACCATTGTTGTCCACACTACTTCACACTACAGGGAAGTTATAATTCAGTTTTAATAGTTTAAAATAATGCTTCGTTATACCAATGACATGGTTGGTTGTTTTCATTTAGTGTGTTACATTTTGGAATGCACAAATAATTTATTTAAATAAAGGCATATACAAATATGATGAAGGAGAGAAACTCTACAGAATTCAGTACAATGGCTGCATGCACTGGAGAGGACGCTATGATTTTCTTCAGAGGTGTGGAGTATGAACTGAAAACTAGGAAAAGTTTTGAAGGTGTGCTGAAAATCCCATCACCACATCGAAGGGTCTTCATACCTGCAACACATATTGTGAATAAAAACCCTCACATTATTAAACATATTAAAGATCCCTCTGAAAAAAATCAATGTTAAAATTGCCTAAAACGTTCACTAATAGCAGCAATGAGAGATACATATACATATTTGCAGCTGAAGATTGTATATGTGACTCCAACAAAACCAGATGTGTTATTAATTGCCAAAAACCCATACTTTGGTACTAGAACTTGCCTGTACATCCTGCTACCCTGGTGCCACATGTTACATGGTTGAGACTAGCTACAAAGCTGCTTTACACCATTAAATAGCACTTAGTGAAACTGAGCTAGAAAACTATGATGTGTTGAAATGCAAATTTCTTAAAGACATATTTTTCACTCTAACTCAGGCGTAAACAACTTCCAAAGAGAAGTCACTGAGCCAAAGAAAAATCACATCATGCTGTAAGCACCTTCAAAAAAAACCAAGTTCAAAGCCACCATCCTAAAATATTATTGTCGTCCACTGCCCAATATCAAGTGTTTGAAATGTATTGAAAGGGGTGCTGAAGGCAAGATTTTATCCAGAGATTCTCTGCTAGCAAATAGAAGTTCTGTCTACACAGGAGGAAAGGTAACAAGTAGGAGAGCGTGGAAAAAGGACCAAGAGAAATACGTTTGCCATAATTTTTCCCCTCTAAGAGTAGCACATCTAGTCTTGATTAAATATCTAATCTGCCTCCAGAGCCACTGGAGAGACACAGACACCTTCTAGGGCAACTGAGACCCTGCCCATTTTAGGAAGAAAGCTCATTCTGGAGTTACCCATCCCTCTGATTGACTGCAGAGGCAACCTAGACAAGTACTAAATTTTAAAGAGGCTGCATCAGTAGATATACATCCTATTACTAAGTATTAAACATTTTGTCATCACTCCACAAGAAGACAAAATCAGAAACGTGCTATGTCACACATTTCTGTCATAGGAACTTACTTGTACTCAGGTCAGGACACCTCCTTTTTTTAATCTTTAATCTCCTATTTTGCAATCAGTTTCTAAAAGAATCTCTCTAAACTTTCTTTATATGGTCAGACATAGACCCAGACTACAACATCCTTTGGGGCATATTTTACTCAGCAAAAGTGAAATGTCAAACCAGGCCTGTCAAGGTGAATACAATTAAGTTATTTATCATTATCTCAGTGCTTAGTTACAAAGTTCAGCTCCTGAGAACTCATGAGGTATCTCTCTCTGTCACTGATTCACTGAGTGCAAATTACATCTGCTCCATAGATAGCTTTTTGTGTAACTATTTCTAAAACATTTACTTAATTTAAGGTCCGAGTAATAGCAGCCTGCCTTTCATTCATTCAGCCTGGCTTCCTCCAGGAGGAAGGCTTGGGCAGCCATGCTGTGTGTCCAGCTGCCCCACCCTGTGTGCCTCTCCTAATTTCCCCCCAGCTTTCACACACTTTGGACAATTTCAACCAGGGAGAGGTACACTGATTTTAGAGATATTTAGCTCCTAATGTGAAATATCCCATGAAACACAGCACTGGATAGAAAGAAAATTTAATTGTGCCCTCACATGGTGGAAAAAGTTGGAGTGGGCTTCAAAATCCATACAGAGTTTTGTCCTAGAAGACATATCCATAGGAAACTAGGCATCATTGTTCCCAGTACTCCCATAACTGTCAGTGATGAGTGAAAGATACCATACTCAGTTTAAAGTGCTGTTACAGGGGGTATGAAATAAAAATCTGCTTCTCATCAATTCTTGATCTTAACTGCAGACTAGTTGGTTATTTTGCTCATGAATTTTTGCTCCCTGGTGTGTTATAAATAGCATTATTGAAACAATAATAATAATCATAAAGTTTTGTGATGAAGGGGTGAAAATTACAGAGAGTATTAGACTATTAGGGAGATATATTAGAGAGTATGAGTACCAACTACCCTGTGTGCTGCCTCAAATTCAAGACAGTGGAAATTTCCCATTATGTGAGGGCTCTCCCTTGTCATTACCAAACACAAAATAGTCTAACACATTTCACTGCACTCCATGCAGTTTTTCAGATAAGCATCTGCAGAGAAAATTGCATCCCCACAGCTGTGGTTAGTCATCAAACCATCAGACAACGCCCTCCCTATGAGCAGAACTGCAGGACTCATGGGCAACCTCCCTGGATGGCAGCAGGAATTTTGGGTCACCTTTCAGTGGCATGACCATGCTCTAAATTCAATGCTAACAGGCTATTATGTTTAAGTACTCAACTAGTCTAGTTGAGCCTTTGCAGAGCACTTGCTGGTAGACTCCTGAGAAGACAACTGCATAAAACATTTATTTCTGCAGCAGAGGTATTGCCAGCAAACTTCAGACAGTCAGTAAAGGCTTAAACTGAACTCACTCATGCTGGCTTGTGAGCAAAACCAGTATTTTCCTTCATAAGCCAAAACTCCCCTTGCATCTCACCTTTTCAACATACTTACTTTTCAGCTGTGTAAATTGCAGTCACTGCTACAGAATCTTACATTATGGCTAAAGTCTCATTACCTAACTAGATAAATACATTATGTACATTTGAAACCCCAGTGTTGTTTGAAACACCACTGTTACTTTAGCCAAGTGCAAATGGAAATATAAATGCCTTTCTTCCCTTTGTAAAATATTAGATAAAAACCCAATGTGAAATACTGTATTTTAAAGACAAGTCACCACTGTGCATTTGTGTATGAGTTAATGTAGGTGGATATTTACCACTTATACATCTTTAGAGGAAAAATTTAAACTTATGTGAGTAGCAAATAAGTAGCAATATGCCATCTTTGGAGCTCTAATATGTAAGGAGTCATCATCAGACATCAGCATACAATTCTATGTAAAAATGTGCAGAATGGGGCAAGTGTCATGAGAGTGCTTCCCTTCCTCTGAATGCAATTGATATTTACAATACCAAAGGTATGGTCTGCTCTCAAAAGCAGGAAATGAAGAGTTTGGACTATATCATACCTGGTAAGACACTTCTTGCATTCATAGATGGTGCTATCTCTTAAAAAAAAAATGAAAGATCTTTTGTTTTAAGGACATGATTAACCAGCTGTTGGTGGCATGTTTTCTCCCTAAGAAACATATTTATTGATAACAAATGAGACTGTTAAATCCAAATGAGCTCTTCATACGTACCTGGATCTAGGAATGTTTTCTGTGCTTTCCCTCAACAAGAGGTCTGACATCAGTGTGTCTGGGCTTGATCTCTTTCCATATCTGAAGAAAAATTTTTAAAAGTTATATTTTTGTATATGTCGCTTTTTACAAACAAAGACTGAGCACAGAACCATTAGTGGGGTTTCTTTCCCAGGGAAAAAAAAAAATTGAGTAGACATAAATACCACTTTCCAGCAAGAATTTTAATTTGGCTTACCCACGTGAGCAAATGTTAATTCTTATTTTATTTTCATATGTTTCTACATTTTTTTCCATAATTATTTTATATTATAATATTGAGAAACTCTGAATATTTCTCAATTTGATGGCTGCTCCTGGATATTCTAGGATCTTCCACCTTACTGATGAGAGCCTGGAGAAAGAGGGAAGAAGCTGTGCAGGATGTGACTTCCAAGCATGTCGCTCTTGCCTGCAAACCCAGTTCTATCATCCCATGAACTTTCTCATTGGTTCAGATGATACTTGTATTTCATCAGAAATTTTGGAAGACTTTTTAAGATAGCCAGCACATTTGGGGCTGCCCAACAGATAGCACATTAGTTTGCAAACACTGAGCTATCCCAAGGTAATCATCTTGAACTATGTGGCTATAAGAATGAAAACTTGCTCTTTCAGAGTTCTCCTTCAACTAGAGGGGATATCAGGGGCTACCTTTGTCTGATATTTGCACAGCAGCTGGCTTTCTATTTGCCTTTCTTTCTTTTTTTTTTTTTTTAATCCTGAATACAGTACATCACTCAACAGTTAAAAGTACTGCAATTTCCATTACTTGGGAAGGAATTTGATCTCTTTTCCTGGGAAAACAGAAGTGGCAATGAGCAGCCTGCTTGGCAGGATTTCATCACTACAAGGATTCCTTAGCCTAAGAGTGATAACTATGAGCAAACGCTCCCTTGGTTGGAAAGAATTAAGATCATGGTTTAACTTGTGTATGCAATTTCATTCTGAATCACAAAGTACATTAGCAGCTTTTCCGAATGCTGCTTCAGTGAAATTCTGATTTCATAAAAATCAAAGGTGTAGTGAAGGACTTACATTTTATCCATTCCTATCATGATGTTTCTCCAGTGACTCCAGCAATTTCAGTGGTTTAAATTAGGAAAAAAAACCCAAACCAAACCAAACAAACAAAAAACAAAAACAACCCCCCCAAATCTTCCCAATCTAAATTCAAAAAACTAACATTTTTAAACTGTTGATTGCATAACTTCCTTAAAAGTGGAAACATATGTCACTTTTCAATCCTTTTCTTCAACCCTTTGTATTTTTACATTGCTTTAATCAATTTAGTGCATCACCTTTGCTCCAGAAAGACAAAGCATCGGTTCCAGAAAGTTAAATTTCTTAATCTGAGCTGACTGAAAGCAGGTATTTGAAAAGAACCACCCAGACACAGTAAAATGCTATTACAATAGTGCAATCAGGCGTGATGCTGAATCAAATCCCTTACACTCCATCACCACAAAGGGATTTCTTTCTTTCTAGTTCCCTGCTCCAATTAATATGGATACGACCTGGACTTCAACTGAGGAGGACGCTAATCTTCTGTTATGTTAAAGAAACTGATTTAACAAGTCAAAACTTGCTTTAGCACCTCACACTTGGATAAATCTCCCACTAATCTCTCAGGAAGTTTTGCCTGAGTAAGAAATAGGTAGCAACCACCTGGAGTGCAGAGATCCAGTCAAATAATGAGGATCACTATGTTGGGGACATATATTTCATATGAGTTCCTTCAGCATCTTGGCTACTCCCTGCCACTATCTGTGCTGGATGGACCCACCATGTCCTCACACAGCAAAGCTGCACACAAGGTGTTTGCTGACTGCAACCAGCTGGGCTGCCCAAATTCTTTGTCAGTCTCCTGTCCAGCCTGTCATTTTGCCCCTGGGAAACATCCACACTACTGACTTACTAAACAGGGGTCACAGACAGAGTCTGTTTCTTTTTCCTGATGCAAATGCCTTGATATGTCTTTGCTCCAGCTGCTTCGTGCCTTGCTCCTTGCTCTGAGACACACGTTTATCAAAAATCACGGCAGTTTTAAAAGACTTAGAAATATCATGATTCCAAGCCAGGTGGAAACACCTGGTCAGTTTTTATACTCCATCTGAGACATCAAGGCCTACTTTGGGGCATACGGATAAGCCACAGCTCCTGCTGAAGTCAAAGAGATTTAGGGAGTAAACATACTTATTCTGAATAAGGAGATAGTATGTCAGGCTCAGCAAATCTCAAAGCTTTCTATGCAAACTTGGGTCTTAGGACTCAAATCCCATCGGTGTCCAAAGCTGGCAACAGCTGCTAAGTCATGCCAGAAGCATCTGTGGGTCCGATTCAGAAAACTGTCAAGAAACCAAAGCAAAGGGAGGTCTGCTCCCTTGCCTGTTAAAGGGTGTTGACATGAAGCAGGAGCAGCAGCACTGCCCAAGTCATGCACACTTTAATACTCTCTCTGCCCTGCCTATAGTTCAAGTCATTTCCAGCAGGAATGGCCTGACTGCTTTGCTACAGCACAGAAGAGCCACAGATCCATGGAGAAGCTGCAAGTGACAAGGAAAGAAGATAGTTTGTTAGCAATTGTGAGCATAGGTAGCAGCAAGTAGCAGGAGGAGGATGAGTGATTCAAGTAAAGACAGACTCTGAAAAAAGCCTCCTGAACAGTGTAGTAGAGAAGTATGAGACAAGGACCACAGGACAGCTCAGGAAATGAAGGTGGAACTAATCCAAAGACACACAGACATCTGTAGAGCAGGAGTCTGCATCTGTGCTGGGCTTTTAAGTTATAAAGACTTGGCATATAAGGAATGAGGGATCTCACCAGAAACAAGAAGCAGACCTGAAACAGGTCTCTTGACCTGCACCATACAAGCACCCATTCACCTCGGGTAACCTCGAAGAGGTATTAAAGGCACTGGTGTCTAAAGCTGAGATGGATCTGAAAAAGAATTTCAGAGGAGAGAGGGAGCAAACAGATGGATGGGCAAGGTCTAAGTACGAGAAAGATGGTCTAGAAGGAAGAAGCTCATGGAGCTCAGGTGAAGACCCTGTGGGTCACAGTAGCTCACAGGGGAATAGCACCCAAATGCTTGAGTCAGGACAGAAGCAGAAGGGAGAAAGATGAGCCAGGATGGGGGGAGAGGGGGGGTGGTGTTTGGGGCTGCTGGTATTCATAATCACAAAAACATCAAGCAAGGCAGGGTAGATGAACCTGAAGAAAAAAAACCACATCAATCTCCTCATCTCCTCCTTTGCCAACATGTTCTTACTGCTTCACCTCACCAGCTACAGGCACCAGGTCAGGTGAGATGCTGAGCACAGCTTGCTCACCCACCCACAGAAGGAGCAGGGTGAGCCCCTGGACCTCATCCTCCCCCTGTCACAGGGCTTCCAAGTAGTATCATGCACAAACAGCAGCGATAAAAATCTGTAAGAAGAGAGAAAACTTTGAGCACATCTGCAGAAATAGAGCGGTCATCCTTAGACCGGTCCAAAATGCTTCAAAAGTTATTGATTCATTTTGCAAGTGATTGTATCACTGCCAAAACAGGAAACCTCCAGGAGCTCAGTTAAGCTTTCCAAATGGAGGTGGCAATTGCTTTAGTTGTGGACTGTTAATTCACCACCGTGGAAACAGCACACCTTTTTGCTTTATTAGTTAACCTGTGCGGTCAACTTTCAAATGTGTATCACAAAGTTGTCATTGTAGTGCTTTTTTTAGCCAACTTTCTTGTACTTCCAGCTCTGTTCCTTTAAATACAAGGGTGGGTAGGAAATACAAGGAAAATCTAAAGAACAAAATTTAAAATTTATCCATCAGAAACAATAACTATTTCAGTTCATTTCAGGCTCCAAATCCACACAAAAGAATGAAACTGGTTTCAGTGTCTGTGTACTTACAACTCATAAAATTGGAATAAAAGCTACACAGTCAAAATTAAAGCAAGCACACAGGGCATGAACCAGAAGTGAAGGCTGAACAGAGAAAGGGTGGGGGTTGTTTGGTTGGGTTTGGATTTGGGATTTTTTTGGTTTTAAATATGACTTGGCTTTGCATAGGAGCCACCTTTGAAATGGGAGATGAAAGAAAGAAAAGAAGGGATGAGACACCAGCCTGGAGATCCTACCGCGTGCAAGAGAAAACGGCAGCAGAGGCAGAATTTGAGGATTGAATTATTTTAGCAATAATTTAGACAAAAGGCTATTTGAGTGCAGACCGCCACACAGAAGCATGCCTCACACACGAACCAGTTGTGAATATTGGTTTAAAAGTTCAGGACTGAAGAATGTATTTCTATCAGCCCCTTCATCCATCTTGTGCTCTTAGTGCACTGGCAGATAATGTTATGGGCTTGCTGGGAAACCTCTCAGATACATGACAGCCACTCTTCTAATTTAATTCTTCAGACTTCTAGGGGGACAAATGAAAGCCTAATTTTAGACCTCTCATCTAGTTTTGATAGTAAACAAATAAATAAATGTCAAAGCTGTTCTGGGTCACACACTGTTGTGGGACCTCAGCAGAAACTTCTATCAATCACACAGCCTAACTGGACAGATGATTTTTTTAATCAAAGGTGATTTTTTATAATAACTTACCCATTTTTTTCCAGACTGAGTCTTTACCTGGACTTTAAGCACAGTCAACCCAGAAAGCCAGTTTAGGGCCATGTAGGCTCAGGTTCACACTTCCTCAGATTGAGCTCGAGTTCTCGATCTTGAGAGAGGTTTTTGTTAGGACTAGTGGGATTTTTGGCACTCCCAGGTGCATAAAGTAGCCTACAAACCACAAAGCAT
The DNA here is from genome assembly GCA_013398615.1 of Brachypodius melanocephalos. Taxonomy (NCBI): domain Eukaryota; kingdom Metazoa; phylum Chordata; class Aves; order Passeriformes; family Pycnonotidae; genus Brachypodius; species Brachypodius melanocephalos. The sequence goes on along the minus strand of VZSR01001283.1, from coordinate 27,243,635 downwards.
CTGGACTACTACATCTCCACAACGGGCACTTTTTCTTACCAAAATCTTCACTGGACTCAATGGTAGCAACAGAAGTGGGAAACTGCTCCTAGTGCCCTGTCTAGCTCTCTCCAAGCTCCCAGGTTAGTTCTTTCCCTTTTGGGGTCTCTCCCTGTGCACGCTGCTCATGCTCCTGCCTGCCAGTCTGTCTGTGCCACAGCTAGAAGAGGCTGAGAGAGCAGAATGCAGCGTTGACACCCCTACCCCTTCTGCCAACTTGGGTGGTGGAAATTCTGCTCCGGACCCGTCGGCAACCCGGAGTTTCACGGGCATTGCTCTCTAAACGGAATTTGTGCATCACGTCTTTCTCCGTGTCCTTAGGGAGAGCGACGAGAGACACCCAGTGTGAGGGAGCACCCCACCTCCCTCCGCCAAGCCTCGCCAAGGAAAAAATCAGCCCGGGGAGCGGGAAAGGGAGATGTCTGCCGTCCCGCTCTGCCTACCTCTGCCTGGTGATGAGGTTGATGTAGTGCCTCAGCGCCGAGTAGTATCTGGCCATGTCCTCTGCGGGGGCGTCCTCTCCGGGGCTGTCCGGTTTGGAGGGGTACGCCTCTGCCAGCGTCCCCAGGCAGACCAGCAGCGACAGGGCGAAAGTCAGCACCGACACCCACAGCCTCACGGTGCCCTGCATCTGCACGGCGGGGCGGGATGGACGAGAGCTGCCATCAGCACCTGCCCCGACGGCCGGAGCAGCGCGGCCGCCCCAATACAGCCCCTGACCGGCCCGGACAGCCCCGCGTCCCCATCCCCATCCCTATCCCTATCC
>VZSR01001283.1:27226269-27242730 GCA_013398615.1 Brachypodius melanocephalos | reverse complement strand
TCCTTTCCCGAGCGTCCCGGACCGCCTGTGGGAGCCTGGCTGTCTGTGCCCGTGGAGCCGCCGTGCTGCCCGGTGCCCGAGTTCCCAGGGGAAGGGGAACTCTGCGGAACGAGCTTTCCCGCACTTACGGCACTGGAGGAGCCCCAGGCTTGAGCTTTGTAACAGTGCTGCTGCCGGACATAAAACCAAGAAAACAGGACGGTTTGGGACGACCAAAAGTACCAAATCAGTGCTACAAGCTCAGACATCACACCCAGTAAATGGGTAGAGACTCACACAATGGTTTGTGTTGGAAGAGACCTTAAAGACCAGGTAGTTCCAAGCCCTTGGTCCATGGACAGCGACACCTTCCACTAAACCAAATTACTCAGAGACCAAGCCAACGTGGTTTTGAGCACTCCCAAGGCATTCACAACAAATCTTGAGGCTCAACTTCCTAGGGAATTGGCAGCAGGGCTGCAAATCTATCTCCCTCCAGGCCTACTCTGCCCCCCAGTTCTGGGCTACCTTCTGAATATCTGTCCTAAAGCAGCTTCATTCTGTTTCATTTCTGTGCCTGAGCCACGTCACAGAAAACAACTCACCAATGCCATGGGATCACTATAGCCTTTCCAGTAGCTATCCTGACCCAGGGGAGCCACCACTGAATCTGGGACACGGAGCTTGTCCTAACAAAATGGGACTTACTGATTCAGCTGAGGTGTCAGACTTACATGTCTGCTGAAACTTGTCCACATCTGAGTCAGTGGGGAGAGACAGGCACCCTGACAGTGATCTGAGCCCTCATACAGAAGAGGTCTGAGATAAAGCAGAGTGGGGATCTTCTGGTAACACACCCTTCTGATGACAGGAGCAGGCTGGCTGACTAGGCTAGGCTAGACACCTGACTACCAGAGTGCCCAAAGTTGGGTAAGATTAATCCACCTCAAACAAAGCTTCAGAATTTGTCAAAGCGTTTGGTAGACTTGGAAAGTATCCTTACATATTAGTAAAAGAAGGTTAATTCTTCAGAAACAGATAATTCTATTAGCATCTTGATGACCAGTGACTAATTCCAGTTGGAATGACAAATCACGACTCTCATCGTATCTTACTTTTACTTTAATTTGAAGGCAAAATAGCAAATACCCAAGTAAGAACATTTGATATATTGACAAAAACTTCAGGACGTATTCTAAAATGATATAATTTATATGCTACTGTTATTAATTTCTGTAGTTATTATTGTATGCAGTTATTGGTTTAATAATATTCCAGCACATTCTGAAAAACGATACTCAGTTTGCAAAGCAAAGCCAGGAATTGTTTTCATCACTCCAGAAACAGAATCTCAACATTATCTAAGGAAAAACAAAAAAAAACTAGCAAATAAATGGCTCTTGTGCTATGCAGCTAAGCTCATGAGACTATGTCCGTTTCAATCCATGAAAGCAAAGAAAATTCCAGAAAGCTTAATGTCAAGAGGTATTTTGAAATCTTCGTGACTCCAGAGTGCACTGGCCACAGACCTAATAGCCAGACTACAGGCTGCCTTACATCACACACTGACTGAAGAATTTTAATGTGTGTGAATAATCTTCTATGCCACAGCCAGCAGCTCTAGCTCCTAATTTCTGCAGATGTGTGCTCAGGGTGACATCACATCTTACAAAGTGCCCTCACTGCGTCCCCACGCTCTCTGTCCTCCCACCAGCACACTCCTGCACATTCAGTGTTCACGTTGTCCTCACGTCAGCTCAACAGATGCAGCTGATGTGACAGCCAGATGCCTGTGATACTGCAAATGCTCTGAAGAGCAGCTGTGCTCTGGCTCCATCACTTTTCCTTTGCTATGCTGAATCCAATAAGATGCCTAAACCAAAGCTTGTATTGATCCAGTTTATCAGCTTTTATGGGGTGGGGGGGACAACTGGTGACAGCACTCGAGACCTTCCCAGCATCTGAGAAGGTGTGTCACAATCACAGCTCTCACCAGCTTCTGCATGATTCTGGCACAACCATCTCCCACCAGTTCACAGAACTGGAGGTGACTCCCTCACCATTAAATTCTTTCACCACTTATAACTGAGGTTGCTTCTTTCCCACTACGATCAGTCTTTCCACACTATCAGTCTCCAAAGAGGAAAAAGCCAACAGACTTGCATCAGAGCAAGATAAACATGAAGTCTGGAGTCTACATACTTGCTTGGGCTCTAAGGAGACAACGCCATTCCCCCATCACCACATTCCTTGGTGTGTGTGACTGTATTCCCTGCTGCAGCACTGTCACACTGCTGTCTTGGCACAGACCAGCACCCAGGCAGTCGGCTTGGAACTCCAGTATCCCTGGACAAATGCCTTCTCTTTTCCTAGTGATGAGGTACAAGGAGTAAGCTGCTGTCTCACAGGAAATGATTAAGGAATCTCACTTGCTAAGTTCTACAAAATTCTGTGTCTGGAGCGGCAGCTACCCAGAAAGACAAGGTGCAGGCCACACTAACAGTCAGTTTGCTTCACAGCATGCAAGAGAAGGAATCAATTTTGCCTCCCATACAAGACAGCAGCTCTTGCAATTGCAGCTCATTCAGCAAGATCTGGGGAGAATTTTTTTCCCTGGAGCATCGTGACCCCATCAACTCGTTTGCTGTGTTTTCCCTTTGGATGAAGTAGTGCCTCCCAGCTTGTGTTGAATTCCAGTCCTGGGTGGCCTCAAGGTTTATGAGATGTTAAACTTTACCAGTCCCATTGCACCTCCAGAAGAACACTTCTTTCCGTACAGTTCCAGCATTTAATATGGGAAGTCCAGAACACTGAACCCACAAATTTGAATACCCTACTTTCCACAGTGCCTATTTCTGTAACAGTATTGAGGCACTGCTCAGCCCCAGATATGTGCCATTGCCCCATTTCATCATCCAGGAAAAGCACACACCTTGTATCTTTCTTGAATTTGGAAACTTTTGTGTTTGGAACCATCCTGTTTCAAAAAATTCCTCTCTTTTATTTGGAAATACTGCAAATCCATTCAGAGTCATCCAGTTTCTACCCTAATACATATATTAACCTTAAATAAAAGATAAAACATACTTTGGATAACATAATCATCAGTATAATCTCAATGCAAAAAATACTGGCATTTTCATATTAATGAAATAAACCCTATACCTTACATTACAGACATATATATGCTCTGGCATACCAGAGGGACTGAGTGTCCCTGGGTCTCAGCGATCTTAATGGGTGTTTTACATCTGGCTTCCTGATTCAAGGTCCCCTGCACCTTTGATTTTACCTGTTGGCGATTCCTCTGCCTGGATACTTGCCCAGTGTTGCTGTCCTTGCACAAAGCAGGCAGGCATTTGTGTTCTGGCAAGTGGCAGAGCTGCACTTTCCACAAGCAGCTTAAGATGGGCCATAAAGATGAGCAAGAAGGTGGTGAGGGTATTTGGAAAGAAATGAGGAAGACTCAGAAAAGCTGGTGGAGGAAGACAGCAGGAACCAAATGGAATTGAAGAATGTAGCCTGGGAGAGAGAGCAGAAAGACTCAGGCATGTCTCGGGTGTAGCAGCACTTAGATATCCACATTTTCTTTTTGCCAGATATTGTGGGCTTGCAGATGTGCATCTCCTAGTTAACACCCTAGCTAATGAATCAAGAGCTATTTAACTACATGCAGAGGGAAATGGGTGCTTCAGAGCTCTGAGCAGGTATCAGTGCCAGATACTGAACAAAAAAGTGAAAAGGAACATGACAGGTAAATTTTGCCTCCGTTTTTAATGTCATGACACTTAAAGATTCAATAGACAGCAATTTATTGTACAAGTTTCAGACTATACTAAGAATGGAAACGCTTCTGAGATAGCAACATATTACAAGATAATATTGTTCTACCAGCAGTATAAATGTGAAAGAAAATTCAAGTCATTTATTAATTGCAGTGTGTTCAGTTGCACTAAACAGGGGTGTGATATTTGCTTCAATTAAAAAAAAAATTAGTGTGCTTCACTTTGGACAGAGCATTATTTATCGTGTGCATTCTGTAGCAGGCATGGAACTAAATCTGTTCTTTGTTATTACAAATATGCATAATGTCATTTTCTCTCTGTTACAAAGTAAGACCATGTGCATCAGTGATCCTAAACTACCATTCCATAATATCTCATTAATAGTCCCTGTTTCCTATATGGGAACAAGATCAATCTCCTAGTAGGGAGAAAGTGTTAAAAACTGGATCCCCAGAAAGAAAAGATTTATGTGGTACTAGAGACATGGTAATGTCAGATCTTATCAACTAATATTGCCTGTGCTCTTGCAGTTAAAATGTCTCACTAAAGGATTCCATAGCTGAGCAAAACTTGCAGAAATGCTGAATCTTTAGGACTGGAAGTTCAGTCAGATAAGCAGTGCATAATTATTCAGTAGTCACATGAATTTATCTGAACCTATTTGGACAGGAAATGGGGCTGTTAATCTCACAGAATTAGGCTCTCACAAACCTTACAGTATTGCTGATTTCAGTCTTCTTAGCAATACTTTCAGAAAAACTTCTCATTGTGCTTTTTATACATCACACCAGTAACCACATTTTTGAATCCTGAGTGCCCCTTTCAGGAGTTTTATTCACCTCTGCCTGTACCTACCAGTCAGATTTGAACAGAACACCCTCTAATACTAAAGCAACCCCCTCTCCTGTCTGCTCAGGAGTAGTACTGCTTTCAAGAGGCATCCTTGCCAGTCCAGCAAGCATTATGCAGATTTTTAATACTCCACCAAATAGTACTGGCTAAGTACAAACAACATGAAAATAGAAGAGAAATGAAAAAGTTATTGTACCAAAACAATGGCACATTTATCCTTCCCTCACTGAGGTATAAAAAAGCTGATTTCTAGAACTGTCAGAACAGGAAAAGCATTTAAAGTTATTTCCCCAGTAAACTTTTCCCAACATCTATAAAACTGGTTTAGGAACACCCAAACCAGCAGCTGAGGTTTTGTATCTTAGGGTAAACTATGAGGATCAGCAGTGTCCTGCAGCAGTCCCACAGTATTCCTGCTGTGGACTACAGGGCAGGAATGGAAATCATCCACTGGCCCCATCTACCACTCTGGGGTGACTGCCTGTGCCTCTGTGTCACCTTTGCTGCAGCACCAGGAGAGCCCAGCTCCGATCCCAGGGAGATGAGTGGCAGGACAAGGGCTTAATGGTTTTAAGGAGCAAGAGGGTAGGTTTATATTAGATATTGAGAAGAAATTCTTCACTCTGAGGGTGGTGAGGCACTGGCATAGATTATCCAGAGAAGCTGCAGATCCTCCATCCCTGGAAGTGTTCAAGGCCCACTTGGATCACACCCTGAGCAACCTGGACTAGTGCAAGGTGCCCCTGCCCATGGCAGAGGGGTGGAACTAGGTGTCTTTAAGGCCTCTTCCAACACAAACCACTCTGTGCCTGTGGTTCACACCCCGAGGCAGGGAATGCCTTCACATGCCTGGTGATGGGACACCACAGGCACCAAGCTACCCCAGTGAGCCTCTGACCTGTCTGTGTGACACCTCCTGCCCTCCAGCAGAGAAGGGAAGGGACAAGCAACTCTCCTTGGCTTGAACTTCTGCTGGTGCTGCATGAGTGGCTCCTGTACAACTACCTGACTGTGAGCTGCAGATCCAAGACCTAAAACAAATAAATTCTTTGCTATTTAAAGCAATGTTTTTCATAGCTTTACAGCAAAAGCCCTGGAAGCATTTGACTCACAATCACAGCAATATATGACTGGAAATCAGAAAAATAAAGCCTGGTGGAATCTCATAATGAAAGTTGTTGGTTTTCTTTTCCAGAAAACACAGCCAAAGAGACTTATAAAATGCTGCCACAAGGTCAGAGGGGCATAAGCAATTGTCCTCAGGACATATGGTGCAGTGCACAGTTTTGACAGTAACACAGTGATAGTCAAATAAGCAATGAAACCAAACCAAACTCAATATTTGCAACTGTAATGACATTTGTTTTCCTATACCTTCTTCCCTTTTCCATTCCCCCAGGACTACAAAAATAACCCTGACAGATTAGTAGGATGGAGATCTGAATGCTACCTCTGGCAACTACTGCTGAGAGCAAAGTCAGTATGGAACAGCTTACAAGAAGGTAGTCATTTAAAGCAAATGAATTAAGCATCTTAAGTCTTGACTTCAATCCTGTTAAAGATGGAAATAGGAGGAGAAGTGAGAGAAATCCAGACAGGCTGTACTGTGAGACTGTGCTCAGTGACTCTGCCTGAAACTGAAGCAACAAAGACATGCCTGAAACATGAGAGATACCAGAGGCTGATGAGGTTGTGGCAAGGACTGAAGAATCCAATCACACACACACAGAGAACTGTCACACTTCTTACCTGCAGGGAGTAAATCAGAGAGGCAGATATAAGAAAGACATCTTTCAGAAGCAAAGGCTTCTGAAAAAACCTGCTATGTGTGCTCATTTGCAGAATATTACCACATACTGATATGTGTACAGAAGTGAATTCATCTACATCCTAGGCACTGGAGCTGAAAAACATCCATCTGCTTAAAATGTGGATATTATACTCAAAACCCCCTATCTTCTCTCCTGGCAGGTTCACAGTCCATGCACAGTCAGAATTACTTTTGCTTCCTGTCCTGCAGCATTGACACAGCTGAGAGTTAACTTTCTCCTGTATGGTTTCATAATTTTGTATGCGTTGTATGCTTTATTTCTTGTCATGGCAGCACAGGAAACCCTAAGTGCCAAAGTTGCATCATTTTTTGAAAGCAGATCTAAGCCTGGAGAAGGAGTGATAGATTGTTTAATTTCAGGGTAATACAGGATGGGATTTCCCTCTGCTAGCTTTGGTTATCCAGAAACAAAGTAGGTTTAAGGACTGGTTCGGACACTGCTAATGATCATATCAAAAAGATAGGAGGCTGCAGAGCAATTTACCTAAGACAGAGCTCTGTTATTATAACTGGGAATCCTCCAGGAGATCCTACTCTCTCAATGTCATCTTCAAATATAGAGGTCATACATTATTTTATTAAATTTTGCAGTGATATTATTTATGCAGATAGAAGACATTGAGGTGTGACATGGTGTTGCTGGGTTATCTGTGGTCTCACCTGTTAATTGTTGCCTGCTGAGAGATTGTGTAAGAGAATATGGCTCTGTAATCATCATGATTATGTTTAAGACCGTGCAGAAATGTCTTTCTTGCTACATTCTCCCCTGAGAGAAGGAACAGACTGAAATACTTTTGGCTCCCTTTAAGCAATATGCTGACCTCCACCCAAAGCAGGAAAAGACAAAGGCAAGCTGTAATGCTCAAATGAGAACCAAATTTTGGGAAGCATCAGAGTGGGTCGAATGAAGGGACCAGCTGTAGGCTGGAAGCCAAGGGTGGCACGATGCCAGCCCTGCTACGTGCACAGCACCAGGGCTCTGCAGCCAGCTGGGGGGATGGTCTACAGAGAAGAGAGCAGATCAGGTGTTCACCCTGCCCAGATTTCCCAAAGTTACAAGCAAAGCTTCACGGGAGAATATATTGGTACAGCTTTTAGCCTTTGCTCTGCAAAATGCATCTGGCAAAGCACAGACTTGCTGCACAGGGTGCCCATCCTATGAGTCCTGAGTGGTTTGGATGTGAGATAGCACTGCTGTTGTTTATACAGGTTTAATCCTTCCCTTCCCATTTGTTGCCCATGTATGTTTGAAGCAGTTGATGTGATTAAGCTGTCTACATAAGCCTCCCCCAAAATTTTGTGGCCTTTTGCTAATGGAAGACTGTCACCTTGATGCTAAAGAGTCAGCAATCATTCACAACCAACATATTGGCACAAAACTCATCATCTGTACACACAGATCAAAGTATCAAATAAATAGAATCAGAAATCAGTGCAGAAAAATGTACTTCATTGAGGAGGGGGAAAGACATCCACTATACCCACAAACCTGGTTTTCCTAAGGTACCCTTATGTCACTGTAGGACACGAAATGAACAACATGCACACAGTCAAGTTGTCAGGGCAAAAAGAGTGAAGTTTATTTTTCCACTTCTCTTATATAAATTTTTGACAATGACCATGGATTGCAGGATGGGGTTGCCACCTCTTCAACCACACTGGTTGAACCAGAAGTCCATCATTTGTCTCCTCCTTAGAGAGAGGAATGATAACAAAAAGGAACAGTTACAATAACAAGGGCATTGTTTACATGAAAATCTGTGAGAAACTCTATTGCAAAAATGCAAATATCAGAAGGCTGGAAAAGATCAGGGTGACACCCATACCTTCAGAATACCACAGTATTTTCTGCAACTATATATTTTAAATCAGTCGTACATCTGTTTCTGGTTGTATGAGAACTTGCCGAACCTGTGATCATTTGCAAACTTCATTGTGTTCAAATGGAACCAACAAAGCATTGTTCTCAAGAAACAAAAGCTCAACTGCAGAGTCCAATTAATTTATTTCTTTCATAGAAGACTCGATGGAGTTTTGTAGTCAGATGAAATTTCTCCAGTTACATTTGTGACACGGTCACAAAATTCATTGCAAAGATTTTCTGGCATTTGCTTGGATACCTGTTCAGTATGTTTTATGGTCTTAATTGTTCAGAGAAGTTCCACATTTCTCAGAAGTTTCCAGACAACTATTTTTTTTTATTGAGCAAAAGAAAAATCACATTAAAAATGATCCAGTTTTAAAGGCCAAACCAATGATCAAACCAGTCCCTTTTGTAGCTTTCTTACACTCAGCAATGCTGTCCAACTGTGGTAGCTTCACCGTTGTAGTGAAATAACACATTTGCTTTTGATGTACTGACCTGGCAGTGCAAAATTCATGTGACATTACTTTTGCATTGCCATGATTATGTGATCATTGAGTTTATATTCCCAGGTTTTAGATTTTTTTTTTTTTTTAAGTACACGTAGCAACAATATGTGGGCAAAAGTCAAATAGAGCCTCCCTAAATCCAACCAGATAGTTGGAAGCACACAGCAACTACAATGACCCAGGGCAGTTCTCTGTCCATGAAGGCAAGGTACCAGCACAGCTTTTGTCAACACAATAAACTGCTATCTCGTCCCTGGGGCAGGGTACTGTTGTCTGAACAGTCACTGATGAACAGCCTCTCACAGGTGACACTCCTTGGAAGCTTATACTCTTTACAGAATTCTTTGCTTTTATTTCACTTTCTTCATTTTATTTAATTTTATTTTACTTATTTAATTTCTTCATTGGGATTACTTTTGAAGGAAGTTGCCAGACCTCACGAGCCCAAATGGGTGGGGATAAAAGTGTGAATGGGTGACTGACCACTGACATTCAAGACCTGTCCAGCTACAAAACAATCCTTGCTTGTTATAAAAGTAAAGGTCACATGTGGGAAGAAAAAAAAAAGAAAAAAAAAAAAAGAAAAAAAAAAAGAAGTTGCTGATTGTGTAGACTTGAATAGAGATTACAAACTAGGACTTTTAAAACAAGAAAGCTAATAAGCGAAGTAAAGAATGCAAATCTGTGGTAAATAGGGTTAACAATCGTCAGAAAGACATTTTGAACGTAAAGGGAGGAAAAGGAATACTGACAGTGGGACTGGAAATTGTAAAATTGCCAAGAATAATCCAGAAAAGGCAGAAGCGCTCAATAAATAACGGGTGTATCTTTGGCCAGGGATCAGATGATGTGATCATTTCATAAGAAAATCATGAAGCAATTTTCACTCCAACAGTGCATCAGAAGACGTCAAATAAGAGCTACTGATTTTAGACATATTTATAGCACTGAGTCTCAAAATGAATATATGACAGTCTAAAAGGAGTCTACATGTAAACCCCTCCAGACCATTAGCATTGATCTTTTCAATAAATTTTGTAATACCAGGAAAGTTCAAGAAGATGAGCAAAAAGTAAGGTAATACCAGTATTAAAATCAAAATTAAGAGAGAAGAAATTATACAACTCAGGTAATTCCTGATTTTCAGACTGACTACCATCAATCCCAGGTGAAATAAAGGAATGGCTGATAGAGTAACAAATTAGTAAGGCATAAGAGGGAGGCAGTGTAATTATTGCCACTCAGTGGGGTTTTTTGGCAAATAGATCCATCAAACTACCCTGATATCTTTCTCAGAGGAGATTACAAATTGCCTGATAGAGCTAATGGTGTCACTATATTTGGGCTTCTACAAGACATCTGACACAGTCAGTACCATATATTGCAAAAAACGTCGATTAAGGATGCCATGAATCAACACCACACACGTTAAAGGCATTAAAACTGGCAAGTGCTCACATACCAGAATGTCACTGCAGGGATGTGTGCTTTCAGGGAAGTTCAGTGGGGATCCAGTCCTACACCAGTTAAATTTTTTGCTTGAGACATGGAAGGAAGCATAAATCTGTCATTGATGAGAACTGTAGATAACACGCAGCCTGGGTGAGGAATATATAATTAAGATGATGGATGGCTGATGCAGAGGGATTTAGAGCACTTTATGATGCGTCAGAAGTGATGTATGATGTTACTGCACATCAAAAATTGCCCACTTTCTCCCACATATGCTTAGGACAACAAAAAGGCATGTAAAAGGGGAACTATAAAAGCAAACATTCCATGCTTAGCCAAATTTTACCACACAGCAAGGTGGACATAAATAAAAACCACTTTAATCAGACCAGCTGGTGGTCATATCTGTTTGAAACAAAGTAAGGGATCTCTAGGGATTCAATTTGGAGAAATAATGTTCCTTATGAATATGAGATCTCGTCTAAGCAGGAACGTAACTCCTAGGAAAGAACATGTGTTCTCAGTTCAGTTCTGTGGGCAAAAAAAGGAGCCCCAGATCTCTTAAAAAGATGTGGAGCTGGTCCTGGTTTTGCACTCAACATTGATGTAATCACAACTGGAATATTGTGTTGTGGAAAGGATGTTGGTAACTGAGAGGGAACAAGGCAGCACAGAGGAAGATTAAAGAACAAGAGAAAGCATCTGTTAGGAGCACTGCAGGAACCTAATCTATTTAGTTAATGAAAGAAAAGGTTAAAAAGAAATTTGAAGAGTTCGTGAGTACTTACAAGGGAGTACAACTTTCTTAATGGGTTATTCAGCAGACAAAGTAAAGCAAGTTAAGGCTAGAGATACAATGGAAATAAGATGCAAAACCTGGTTGTGGTGAAACCACATCTTACGACGAGATCAGTTTTTAAACAAGGACTGAATATAGTTCGAAAGCCAGTACTCTGCATGAAACACAAATCAGCTCAGGAGAGTTCTACAGCCTGCAATACACAACAGGTCAGACTGTAGGAGCTACTGCCCTTACTACATATTTATGGGGCAAAACTGAATATAACTGGAAGGCAAAATACTGTTAGATCTGTGAGAATAACATGCAGCAGATAAACAAAGAAAAAAAATTGCACTGAAAAGTGTAGAATGATGTTCTTAAAAAGCACAGAAATCATGTGAAGATAGAGAAAAAAAAAGCAGTAAGAGGAATAATTCCTCATAGAAGGAGTTTCTAATGAAAGGAGAAGCCGTATCTAAGACTGTGTTGCATGGTATATAATCCAAGATTTAATCTAAATGTACCGATTTCCTTCACAAAACAATAGGTGATATTCTAAACTGTCAAATTAAACAGAGGGAAAATACTATCTGCCACCTACTGCTTCTGCATTTTGATAGTTAAAAACCTTCACTTTACTTGCAGAGTGCTTTAATTTGAGCCTTATGTTTTCAGTTTCTCTCAGATCAAGCTCCCCATCTCCCCAAATTCTCCATAGATTTGAGGCTGGCGTGTGAATACCAGAGGCACTCACTTGCTGTTAACAATGGCAAGTACAAAATAAGCAGGAAAGAGATATGTGCCTTGCCAGGCCTTATAATTGCAAATTTGGCTTGGTTCATGCGAGTTCAACTCAATCCAGATTCTTCTGTAAATGTTGAGCGTTCAAATCCAACAGAGAAATGTTGCTGGAATGACACAAAGGACACATTTAACTCAGACAGCTTAATGCCTGTGTGTTTCTCATGTGCACATCATATCTGTTTGGTTTCATCATGCAGGAGGCAAATGCACAGATTGTAAACCATTGACAAAAGCATTTTATGAGGAGCAGCTGAAATGTTTGCCAGTTCCAAATACATTGCAGGTATGGGTCTTTTCAGTCAACTCACAGATTTGATTTTTTTTTTTTTTCATTTTTTTTGCTAAATGATTCAGTGCCTGGGCACAATCCAATTATAAATTTTACTTCTTTCCCTTGGTTCTCCTTGGTGGGTTATTTTTCTGCAGCCCCACCAGAGTGAAAGTCTCCCTTACCCTTGCCCCAGCAATACTCAGTGGAGCAGCTGATGTGAGAAAATAGATAACTGAACTGGTGTTCAGTGGGAAGAATTTGATTCAGAAGCAGATGCTAGATACCCCCAAAAAAGGACATTTCCAGAGCAGCACCAGACTCTAGAAACATACAAAGGATGAGGTGAGCCAGGGGTGTCTCCACCCCAGAAGTGTGTGACTCCCAGGCACATGACATTTTTCAGCTGCAATCCAGGAGGTTTGGTGCTGCAAATGAAGGGTGCAAGCAGACCTACAGCCAGGATACAAACAGACAAAGTGCACAAGGGTAAAGTCAACGAGTCTTTATCAAACATACAAAGGCAAAGCCTACTTTAGTCACTTTATATACCGTGCACCTTTCCTAGAGTTGCACATTGCTGGAGTGTGGGCTTATCCATGCACTGTTTAGCACAAACAGTGTCAAATTTTTGCTGAATGCATTAAAATACCATGATTCCTTCCTGTGCATGAGCTATTTCTTTGAAAGTTTTCAGCTCCTTTTTGACATTGTCACTCTTTTTCTTTGACCAAGGAAAAATAACGTTTCCACCCTTTCATTTGTAGCACTAATGCATTTTTTAGAAAAAAAACTACTTTTTTTTCTTTTTTTTTTTCCCCAGGACCAATCCAGCATATAAATTACCTACTGGATGAGAATTTTACAAAATCAATTAACAAATAATTGTTTTTTTACTAATAGGGTGTGTTTTAAGTCCTTAAGCTAGGACATAAAAGGCCATGATATTTAAGGAAGTAACCAATTTCCACGGTATTAACTGGTAATTCAAAGTGTGGTTCAGCTTCTTTGTATTCTGGAGAGATTCCTTAATGCTGTGAGAGTCTTCAGATCTCCATACTAGAGACTTTTCTTAGAACCTTTGTGGTTCTCTATCACAATTCTAATGCATTTAAACTTTGGAGAATTTCTTTATCAGTTCTTTTTTATGCTACGTATGTCTATAATCATCTCCGTGGCCTGTTAAATCTTAGAAGTTATGAACACAAAACAGGGAGAGAGCTTCCTTTATTCATCTGTTTTTGCAGCATACAAATCTCCTTATTCTAGCTCAGTGTGAGTTGGTTAGACTGTCTCCCAGAAATTTTAGGACAAGATTAATTTTGAGTGAGTCACAATCTTCTGGTGTCTTGAGAAACTTAAGGCTGAGGAGCTGCACAGAGCTATAGGAGAAGTATCCCCGCTTCTCTAGAAGCTCTACAGAGCTTCCCTGTAGTGGTGCCACCCTGGGACCCCATTATCCACTTTTGGCCCTGCACAGAGGCAGATGATAAGTTAACATTGCAGATTTCAGAGGCCACAGTCTCAAAAAACAGGGTAGTGAGTGCACGGACAGCTCCATCAATAGTCATTACAAAGAGGGTACCTAACTGATTCTGGGAAATAGTATTCAAATATTTAAACAAGACTCTTACCATCCATAATGATCATAAAAACCCCTACAACGAAGCACTACCCACTTGTAATTGCTGATTGTATGCTGGGGTTTTCAACCGAGGCTTTTTCCTTATTTGCCTTATTATCACAAAATTGGGCAGAGACAGTTAATATAATGCACACAAAAAAATTAGACCTTGCACAGAGCAACCTGTACTTTCATTCCTCATTTTCAGTTTTATTAGAGACAACACTAAGCAATTTTATGTTAAGGCAGAGTGAGGCAATTGAATACATTTTTCTGTCAGTGTTTTGTATAGCAAAAATATGAAGAATATGTTTTCCTTGAACAAAAACAAGGATCACTTCATTAACATCTTAAAGCTATTACCAAGAGCAAAGGCAGATATGAACCTGCCCAGATTCTTTGTTTTGGTTGTTTTGTTGTTGATTTTTTTTTTTGTTTGTTTGGTTTGGTTTTGGTTTGTTGTGGGTTTTTTTTGTAATTATTGTTGTGCGTTTTTTTTCTCCTCATGGCTTGTACATCCACTTAAAAAAAGCTTGAAAATCAGCTATGCTTGCAAAACATCTCTTCCAGAACAGAGTTGTTTACATTATAGTGATGTTTACCAAGGCAAAGTACTGTGACACTTCATTAAGCCACACAGCAGGAGCAGCAGTATCCTGGCATTTACCTGCAAGGTGCATCAGGACCAGGCTGTGGTCCTGGTGCTGCAAGAACCTCCGTTTCACCCTTACCTTTACATTTGGATGTTCCTTCACCATGTCCTCAGTGGCTGAGCTTTGAAGGCAGCCTGCAAGAGACAGGTTTAAATTTGTTTAAACTGGGAGCTGCTTTAAACTTGATCCCAGTCCTGGCCTAAAGGGTCTCCCTGTTCTTTCTGAGAGACCTGTAGAGTGGGAGGCCATGGTAGAAACCACAGGCTCCCCGTGTGCTTTCACTGCTGTGCTGAATGCTACCCTTTTAATCAACTTCTTAGCGACAACTCTTGGGTTCCAGGGTTGCAACTGGCAGCCTGCTAGCTCTGTTGTGCAACAGTGTCTGCTGGACAGATGTGTTTGGATATAGCAGTACCAGAATGTATTTTTAGTGAGTGTTCATGAGCTGTTTTCTGGATGCTAGCCCAGCATGCCTTCAGGTTCAGCTCAAATAAAAGAGAGAAATGGGGTGCTTCAGCAATATCAACAGAAACATCCATGAATGGCCAAATCCTCAGCATGAGAAAAGGGAAGAAAACACAGGCATTTGGTTTTAATCAGCGTGTTTCCATTGGGAGTTCTCCGCATCGTTGTCTGCTGTCCCCTTGCTACTTTGACCTTCAAACAAGTAGTTGGAGAGCAAAAAGCTCCAACCCGAACAAAGTCACTGTGAAGCTTGGTCCAAGCCTGACAGCAGGCAGAGCCTCTGATCTCTGGGTGTCCCTTTCTGAGAGCCAGGGAAGAGGTGCAGGTGCTCTTTCCCTCCCATCACTAGTCACGGGCTCGTGAGTAGAAGAGGAAAGTGAAGCTCACTCTCACAAGGGCTGCAGTAACTTGGTTTCCTTCCTGCCAACTTGAGAAAGGAAGACCTGTGCCTGAGAGAAAAGGCTCAGAGAAAATGGGTACTGTTTGTATGTGGATGAATGGCAAATGGATACCTTCCCTCTTTAGGATGGGTAGTTGTTTTGCTGTCTTATGTTGTGTACCTTCACTGAAGAAAATTACTATTTAAAAGGGATCCTCAAATGCCATAAGCAGATGTGCACAATGTATTCATCTTCCTGAACTATCTCAACTGGTTTTCAACCTCTCTTCTACCTATTCTTCTAGATCTTGCTCACCTTTAGGTGCATAAACAAACATATTTGCCAAACACTGGATGTGATTTCCCATCAGGGAAATATTTCTCCTTTGCTTCCTCTTGATTCTGTGACAGAAGAGACTCTATTATCCATGCACTGAAAGAGCACCTGAATTCTTTTTTGCAAGTATAATTTTCTCAAATAAGTCATCTGATGGGTGGGTAAACCTCTGTTGTTTAAATTATTTAAGGACTAGTGCCTTACCATACTAGTATTACAAACACGCAGGAGGAAAATAGCACATTTGGCAGTAAAATGTTCTAGTAAGCTGCTAATAAAAAATAAATTAGCATGATGTAGCAATTTTAATTTAATAATGCTCAACTTGCTATGATATGCAGCAGAGTAAGCAAGCCTCATTTGTGTCTTACACATACACATTTTATGTGTATAAATATATTTGACATCAGCTTATATGCACAGCTATGTTCTTTCCTAAGGATTCATATATCAAATGATATTCAAATTATATCTGGCACCAAAAAGACCCTGCTGGGATATCCAGCAACTAAATGGGTTCATTCAGAAGTAATAGTGATCATTTTCAAACAGGAGTTACAGAAATAAGGGACTACATATATTTTGTGTGATTAATCAGGGCATTTTATCTGCCAATACTTCTTAGAATAGCTAATTGGTTTTCCAGTATCTGTGCATGGTAGTTCTTGGTTAGCTGTGCATTAACAAAGGCCAAGTCACTGGCCCTGCACTGTCAGACATCATTATTTTCAATCAGACCAGTCAGTTTCTAGGGTAAATTACAAATCCACTGAATATTTGTTTGTTGTGCCAGACACAGAGCTCATACATTTGACCCAAATGGAACCTTACTTGCTTTCTGGCCTTAAGAGATAAAAATTGAATTGAATTTCTTGTTT
>VZSR01001283.1:27130640-27226169 GCA_013398615.1 Brachypodius melanocephalos | reverse complement strand
CAAGAGAGTATCTCCCTACCTGTTAAAAATATACCACTAGAAAGGGCAAACTTAGCCTTGATTAGTTGACATAGTTGAAATGAACTATTCCTCTAATTATCTGTTTAAAAATTTGCATTGAGTGAAGTAGGTCGGGAGCAGATTCTGGCTTGGAGCAGGCGTGTGTGCCTGCAAAAGTGCATGAAGTCACCACTTCCACCATCAGGAACAATTATCCTGCTGTTTTGGCTCAAGTGAATAAAAGTAAGTGGGTTGCTTATGTCTGAACTCTTCCTGGGAGCAAATAAGCAGAGAAAATGAAAACATCCTTTAAAACTGTTCAAATCATAGAATCATGAAATGCTCGGGGTTGGAAGGGACCCTTAAAGCCAGTCTTATCCAACCTCCCTTGCAATAAGCAGAGTCATCTTCAACTAGATCAGGTTACTCAAAGCCCCGTCCAACCTGACCTTGGATGTTTCCAGAGATGGGGCATTTATCTGAGATGTATCTGAGCGGCCTCTGAGCAGTGTTTTTACCCTCAGTGTAAAAAATTTCTTCCTTGTATCTCATCTAAATCAACCCTTCTTCAGCTTAAAACCGTTACTCCTTGTCCTATTGCAGCAGGTGCTTGATAAAATGTTTGTCAAGTCAACTGCAAACCTACTCTTTCCCTCCCATTTCTCACTTTTCCTTCATTTCTTATTTCAAGGAATAATCAGGAAAGAAATTATGGGGAAGGCAGATATTTGTTAGGCAAGAAATGCCAAAAAAATTCTGTTTATATTGCTAACCTTGGAATAAAAATAATGGTGATCATGTATTAAGAGTCAGCTGGCTTTCCTCAAGCACCTGGTATGATTTTTTTTCACTACTTGTTTTCAAGTATTTACAGATTTTCTTTAGGCATATTAAGTAGCCCTAGGAAATAAAATATGTGGCTGTGGAATGTGGAAAATCATGCTGGCTTGCAGTCAGAAGCCTGAGAACACCCAAGTGAAGGTTTTGCTCTCTCAGGTACACACAAGGTGTTCCCCTCACTGTGTCACTGTCAGTGTGATGCAGGCGTTTGTGGTGGGGTGCAATGTGTATTTCCAGGAGTCAGGATGCCAACATACTTGGGGACAGCAGAATCAGGAAACTGAATTTTGAATTCTCAGTCAAAAAGAGACACCAAAGTACTTTGACTGTGGATGCATCAGCCATGAAGTTTCAGCATACAGGCTGCTGTCATCTCTCCTGTTTTCATCCCAGAGAGAGCTACATTACACACTAGGGAAAGGAAGCACGTAACACCAACATCACAACTTATGCAGAAAGAAACCTATTTCAGCC
The DNA here is from genome assembly GCA_013398615.1 of Brachypodius melanocephalos. Classification (NCBI taxonomy): domain Eukaryota; kingdom Metazoa; phylum Chordata; class Aves; order Passeriformes; family Pycnonotidae; genus Brachypodius; species Brachypodius melanocephalos. The sequence goes on along the minus strand of VZSR01001283.1, from coordinate 27,224,855 downwards.
ACCAAGATGTCTGTGCTGCAAGAATCTTGTGTCAGCCATGCAAGGATCAAGAGAGGCCCCACAGAAAAAGGTGGACACACCTCTGCAGGTAGTTAGGGCCATCCAAGTTAGAGGTTCACCTCTCTCCAATGACTTCATAGAGAAGTTAGACTTGAGGTTGCCATCTTCCAGCTTCAGGCAGAACTTAAGAAAACTGGACCACCCAGTTTGTTGTTCTAATAACCCAATACTTCTCCCTCCTCCACCCTCTTCACCAAGTTACATTGAGGATTAGCTACCTATGAGCTGCACACAAGGCTTCATCTGCCAGGGCAACCCCTTCCATGGCTTTTAAAATATTTCAGTTCCTTCAGAGCCTGTCCTCTTGGTGTAGGTCAGGAGAAGCTGCCGTGTCACAGGTGGGTATTATTGGCTGCAACACGAATGAATTAGAGCTAAAGAGCAGATCCAGCAGTTTTCCAGGGAGACAATATGGCCCTGCTACCTGGGCATGAGCTTGGGGATTATAACAGCCTGCCTTCCTTCTCCATTCCACCCCAAATCTCCTCTGTGACCATAAACAATCTGCTTGATCCAAATCAAAGGCGTTCAGCTTCCCTGTTTTCAAATTCCCATTGGTAAAAAGAGAGTCATGGCTCTTCTCCACTTCAGAAGGATGTTGCAAGGATATTACAGTAAAAATTTTGAAGCACTACAAACATGAGTATTTAGGAGAACATCAGAAGGTGTAATTCCCTCCATGCTTCCAGGGTAGCCTGCTCCTTGATCTTTTCATTGCTGATGAGCTGAAGTAGAAACTGTAGCTGACAGATATATTTCCCTTAGCAAGGTGTTAAACCATTTCTTTTAGAATGATGATTCCTTCACAAAACCCATTTCCAGACTCCCAGCTTAAGATCCATGAAATTCTTATTTTTGTGATTCAATTTCTTTAGGACTTGCAACTTTCAAAGGGCTACAGCTTTGCAAAACCACTTTTACTGGAAAGATTTCATGTTCCTACCAGGAACAAAGGAAGATTTGTTTCAATGCAAACGTTAATTTCCAGTAGTAACAGCAGTTAAAATGTTGAGAGATTAACACAATACCACAAAAATTACAATGTGACATTGTTTGTCAAGCAAAAAGTTAGACTGATTCAGCTTTTAAAATTACTTGAATCAGAACCTAAGTTGCTGCTAATAAAACATTAATCTATTGCATAAATATAGAATTTTTAAGGCTTTCCTCCCATTTTATCAATATTTAAAGTTATTTTTATAGCTCAATTCTTTTTTTTTTTGTCTAGACACATCACCCCTCCAAACAACTGTAGGACATGGCTCTTCTGTAGGGTCTTACTCATATTTGCCAGCACTGTGCTTCCATCCAGTGATGGAGAACATGGCCCACTCTTTCCTACTGTTGTATATATGCATTAAGTGAAATTATTCTGCTTTTATGACCTATTTTTAAAACGTTCAAAATTATTTACTGTTGTGTTTATAAAATTGTGAGTAACAAGGCACATATTTTGAAAGGAGATGAAGAGTAAACAGGCTTGTTAGTGTATAATTATTGTACATGAGTTACTGGTTAGTTGTTTCTATTTCACAAGCAAATAGGATGCACTTGAAAGCCTCAGCATCTATTAATCTCCAATACTGGCACAGCAGATGAATGCCTTCAAGGAGGGGGAGAAATGTCAAGTCCAGTAACGAATTTACACTACACTATGGTGAAAAAGGAAAACAGTGTTTATGGGTTGCTTTCTCCAACATGGTACTGTTTATCCTGCAGAATAACACTTTAAAAGCATATTGACAAAATGTTTCTCTTCTCACTGAAGAGCCTGTATTCTTATATTGTCTGCTTATTATATTTGTGTATTTAGGTTGATATAGCAAAACTGCACAGCAAATTACAGTGAGAAAGGGGTAGAAGTGAGGGCACACTGCAAAAACAGAGTCTGATTCTCTAAAAATGGTTTGTCCAAACCAAGGTCACCAGCTTGAGTCTTCTCTTAGCTGTCTGGTCCCTCAGCTCTGTGCAGTTTTCCACACTGGCTGCCACTCTCTGGAGCAAGGGCTGTCATCTCTGACCTGGCAGGTGCAGACCAAGGCTTGGGCAGCTGCTCTGTCAGATGCTGCATGCTGCTTGGGCACAGTGCTGCACTCACAGTTTGGCTCCTGCAGCCCCCAGCCCAGCTGCAGCATGGGCAGTGCTCAAGGAGCCCAAAGCCTGATCCCAGGGATGTGCCCTGCCATTCCCTGGCTCCAGGGATCCTGCTCCTCATCCATGTTCCTACACCAATGGTAAACTACTGCAGCAGCAGCAAGTACAAAAACCAGAGGGTGCACGTACTTAGAAGAGATGAGCATATGTCAGCCTCTTGTCAGGAATGACAGAAAGCATCAGACAGGTCTCTCCATGCTCTACAAGGTAAAACTCCTGCATCTAGCAGCTCAGCAAATGAGCCATCATCTCTGAGGGCACCAGGAGAGACATGAGATTCAAGCTCCACAAAGACACTGAATCCAGAATGAATTTGTCCTTGTGGGGAGCAAAACCTCATTGCTCTTGCAGTGCACAGCCCATATTATCCTGCCTATATTTGAGATTTGGATAAACACTTGGCAAACCGGCCATCTAGGTTTTGATCATGAAAGTGTGCTGAAGAAACAGAGCAAAGAAATTTAATCTTTTGAAGTCCTCATCACATTGGATTAATTTAGCAGGCCATGCTTCAGTTCTGTTTGCATTATCACAAAGTGTTTGATTGACTTTGACATCAGAGTGAAATAGATGGATATAGAGATAAGGAGCTAGAGAGACAGATACTGGGATCAGATTGTTAATGCTCTTACACTCATACTTGTCTATATATAAAAAATTGCTTTTGCAAACATCAGAATGTTCATTACACTATTCAGAAACAGTTTTACTGTGACAATCTGCTGAAAACTGCCTCTGTGATGGAAATCAGTCACTTATTTTGCTGGATTGTTCATAAAACTGACAGGCAGGCTCTGACTGAATCCGAGAAGCCTGCACCTGGTCAGAAGACTGAGATCTGACAACAGTCTCTCTGTTGCTAATAATTATGCACCAGTTTAATCACCAACCTCATGCTTAGCAAATTGAAAGCATACAACTGAGTAAATGATGAAGCTATAGGTATTTAAATCATACAGCAGTTTTTGTTCCATTGGCATGGTGATGAGTTGCTCTTTTTCTTCTAAATTCTAGATGATGCTGACAGTGTTTAAAACTGAGGTTAGAAATTACAGCAGAAGAATCTGACTTGTGACACATCTTGTAAAAGATGTCATTGTGCCCTGAACCAAATATAGATTGTTGATCACTTAAATCCATAGCTCAAGGCACCTGCAATGCACATAAAATTAAATCTCTTTTTTCTTTGCTATGCACAATGGTCACTACTTTGATTCCTCTTTCGCATTCAAATTAGTTCAGCTGAGAAACGTGGAGTACGGATGCAAGTTTGATTAAGTCATTAGTAAGTTGTCCTGGATCAATTTTAATCTATTACTCTTCAGAAAGAATTAAGAGAGATCTCTTAAGGGAGAGATAAAAGGTTATTTTCAGGCACAAGTCTCATCTATTGTCAGATGTGTGTCTGTGTTCTGGTTTGGGTTTATTTTTGCTTTCACCTACAGGGGCAATGCACTATTGTTTCTTTTAAAACTTAACCATGTTACTCCATCACAGCAAACTGCCTTCACTATTGCCATGCCTTTCATTTGACTGGCCTTTGGTAATAGCAAATAGCCACATGGAAAACTTAGGTAAGTACGCTGGGAAAACTTAGATCTAAGTACACTGAAAGTTTAAGGGATCTAACTTCAATCTTAGTGTTAGTTGAACTAACACTAGCAAGTGTCCAAGTGCCACTTCCCTGTGGCTTACAGAGATACCAGAGTGCTCTAGTATTGCAGAATGCACTGGGAACTGCTGGTGCAATTCCCATTGCTGGAAAAGGCTGCTAAGAGAGGCTACCCTGCACTTGAACTGCCCCCTTCCTTTGAATGTCATGTACCTGGTACTTCCCGAGTTCTGTTGGCTTAAGGGGAATTTAAAAGCTTCCAGGAAGGAAGGGGGAGAGGAAGGGGTGACATAAGACCTCCCATGATATTCACTGCCCCTGGAAATGATGGGAGGATAGCTGAGCCAGGCTCTTCCTGCACCAGATAAGGGAGAAACAGGAAATACCATGCAGCGTCTGCTGTCAGAACAGGCTAAACCCATAGTCTCAACTCTCCCACCCCACCAAACACACAAAACTTCAAACAGCAGCAGCAAGACAGGCTCTGCTCCAGGCTGTGACAAGCGGGACACCTTCAGCTGTCCTAGCAGGATTTTAAAATAATCTATCCATGCCTCTAAGACAGGCACATGTATGGAACTGGGGCTATATAACACATCCACAGAACTGGGGCTGTTTGTCACTTGACAAATAGACAGTTTGAAGTTTAGATAAGCTACAATATGCATGCCAGATGAGACTCATTTTATTCATCTTAGGCCTTCACAATACACAAAATAAAAACCTAAAATAAATGAAATTAAAATACAGCTGTATCATATGATAAATGTCTAAGTTTGCCTGATGGCGTCCTACTGAATTGCCTTGCAGCTGACTACCCAACTCTGAAGAGCTGCTGGGCACAGAGAGCAGCAGAAATCCATTACTTACATAAAATTATTCTTATTCTTCTGGAGTAATGTGTTTCCCTGGGAAAGTGAGGGAGAAAATGGCTGGAGGTTTCTAGAGCACCATGTCAGAGAGCCAGAGACCTGCTTGCATATAAGAGCACAAACTGAGCTAGAAGGACACACCACTGCCTCATGTCAGAAGGATACAGGGATGCAGGGCTGCCCAGGCACTCAGGAAATGAGGAATAACACTGGATGGCCTCCCATCTCTCAGTATTGTCAAAGATGTTTAACTATCCATGCTTTAAGCATAATGCCTTTGCAGCACAGAGATACATTTAATTGCATCCTTTCTGTTCTTTTTTGTCTTACCAGTGAGGTTAAACCACCAGCACAGAGACTCCCCAGCCTAGAAAATTCCCCAGGTATGTGCCTGAAGTGATGGCTGTGAACACTGTAGGATTCTGGGGCAGGATGCACTGAGAAATCTCTTCAGAGGAAAAGGTCAATGGTGGATGATTCTCTCCTGGTCTTAGGGTGCCTGATAAACTGTCAGAGGTTGAGAGCAAATCCTGTAGTTTTAGTGCTAGAAAAGGAAATTAGAGTAAGTAGGTGTCTCTGTCTTGGAAACACATGAAACCAGTCACACCTAGAGGTGACTATTCAGAAGGGCAGTGCACAATTTTTTACCCCACATCTGCACTGAAGAGGAAGGTTACGATGTTGCACTAAACTACTAATGACTATTTTCCATCTGGTTCATCCTTGTTAACCACAGCATCTGCCACAATGGTAAATATATCAGAACTGAAGAGGACTAAGAGGTGTTTAACCCCAGTTTAGTAAATACACCTTTTTAGAACATGGGCAAGACCCAGTGGATTTTTCATTATTCACTATATTTCATGTTATTAAAATCTTCATTGTTTAGGGGAAAATCCTGAAGGTTTGGGAAAACCAAAAGGGCTCACACAGTACATTCTTTTCAAAAACTTCATCTTTTTTCGCATGGCCAGCATGAGGCTTTTACAGATGTATAATGATGTATCAAAGTTAATTATTGTTATCAATAATTAGAACTATTTAGGATAAATTTCTTTAAAGGGGTGCTTTTGTTTTAAAATAAGGCTGCTTTCAGCCCTCTGCACTTCTATTTGAAAGTTACTATTAAATGGCCAAATCGAGTAGAGCACTAAGTTTTAAAGACTTGCTGTTCTATGAATTATATTGCGGTATGTAACATTTCTGCACAGGGACCTTCTTCTAATATCTCCTAACCCACTATTTCATGAATTTTAATTATGTGTGGTTAAGAAAAGCCCATATCATAAAGACCATAAAAGATGTATTGTATCAGCCCCCCTTGCAATGGCTGACCACAAAACAGGATCTTGGAAAAGCAACAATCTCCCCTCCAACTCCAATTAATTAAACTATCAGCATCTCCAGAATTATTCTGTTATCAGCTGGTGACAGATGATAGCAAGAAAAGACAACAGAACAGCTGGGTGTCTATGTGAGAGGTGCCACAGGCAATACTGCCCTTCATTATGTTGTTTTCAAATGATTTGTGGACATTTCCTTTGACAAAAAAAGAAATGAGGAGGGATTTACTGAAAACTTAAATAAGGGCAAATCTGAGATATACATAAGAGCAGGTAGACAACACATTAAAATTATTTTTTCAGTTTTGCAAAACCCTTTCAAAAAGGCTGTACTAGTATCAAAACAAAATAATGCATTTTTTTCCTGTAGGACATTTACAGGGACTACAGCATATGACAGAAAAACTTAGCAAGAATGAAGAGTCCTTTCATTTTTTCTTCTGCAACAGTGTTTCTTTGAGAACTTTAATGTAAATTATTTTATAGTTTTAATAACCTTGCCCTCTTATACATTTATATATATGTGTATTGTGTATAACTCTAACAATTTTTGTGAGTGAACCAAGAACAGACGAATGGCCAAGGAGAACATGTGGTATTCTTTTAAAACAACTTATCTCCTACAAGCTTTGGTCTACCACTTCTAATGGTTATCTATAATGATATTTTTACATATTTCCCATAAAGCATTACAGCCTTCCCTCCTGGGGATACTGCAGAGCTTTGTGACTAGCTTTGTGAGCCAGCCAAGGTGAGTCCCTACTTCTAGGCTCTGTTTTCCCCAGTTTTATTCAGTCATATTAAGGACAACTCTGTTCCAACACCAAAAGACAAGAGCTTAAGCAAGCCCAACGTTGTCACATACAACTGCAGCATGCTGCAGCATCAGCAGCTCATAGAGGGAAAATTAGACTGGGCTCCTCAAATTAGCCCAGAGTTATTTATATAGATACACCTTGGGATTTTTTTTTTTTGCCCTAGTATACCTGTGCTAGCACAGCAAAGACGTGTCTTTTAAACTCTTACTCCTGCCCTGTGCTTATGGAAGAAATGCCTCCAGAAATGGCAACCCACAGAGAGTTCAGTTCTGCCCTCCAGCCTTCACTCATCTGCCGTCAGTTTAGCAGGACATTGCTTTATATGATGTTGATCAGACTTCTGCCTCTTGTACTGGGAAAGGAAGCAGGGTTTGTGAAGAGTCTGAGAGGAACAGAGTAGCTCACTTGTAGGTATGCTGACAGGCAGAGAGACCACCCAGCAGGTGTAAATCCCTGCTATCAGAACAGTTGAGGTGAGGTTGTCTTTACAAACCAGACATTTCACAGAAGGTGCTGTGTGGGCAAGCTACGTCTGAGATTGCTGAAAGGATTTTAGTCCTCAAAATCTGTTGCATTTCTGCTCATAATGGAAGCGTAATGTTTTCAACTAATGGTTCCATTTTGCAGCTCACATAAATTAAGTGTATTCAAGTTCCAGATAATTAATTGTATGGCACATTATAACCTCTTCAAAAGAGGTACGTAGTAGATTTACAGCCTGGGTGTTTAATGGATTAATGCTTAATGCCACATTACTAACCTTGGCTTGCTTAAAGTTCATTGATTTAGTGTTCAATGAAATAAATGAGAAAAGGGAGACATGGAGCTCACATGGTTAGGTGTATAGAGAGATAATATGCAAAATTGCAAAAAAAAAAAAGAAATTGTACCCTACAATTATGACAATTACTAAAAAAGGTAGAGAGAAAGTGAGTTATACTTGCAGTGAAACAAATGCTGGAAACTGGCACTTTGAAGTGTAGATATAATGAATGTTCATTGTATAAAGCCATCTTTTAAAAGGTCTAAAGCATCGAAAATGAAAGTGTGTAAAGACAGTCCCTACTTTTACATATTTGGAAGTACAAGACTTTGAATAAAATCTTATCTGAAGCATCAAAACTGTTTGCTGTGCAATTATACGGTGCTGCACAGGGCTGGTGAGCAGAAGTCTCCCCAAGACATTTTTACACCAAAGCTGGGTAATAAGAGTGCTAATCAAAGTCAGCCCAGGGGTTAAACATCTGGCCCGTAAGTGACAGCTGTTATTTACAGCATGCCATAAGACCTGAAAGTAAGGTCTTAATGGTCTTATATAACTAAGAAATAAATGCCATCCCAAGAGTTCAGAATCAAAAAGACAAAATATTTATTATCACCATTTAAAAATAAAGCTGTGATTAAATGAGGCTGTAGCACATCAAACTGGACTTTGAATCTCCCCAGCTCAAGCTCAATGTCATAGCAGTACATTCATCTTTTTACAGGACGGAAAAAGGTGCCCAGCTGGAGAAATACAGAGGATGTGCAGATATTTAGCTCCAATCTGGCAGCTTTTTTCTGAGCATGATTAACATTAAGAGTTTTGCTTGGAGAATACAGTGCTCAGCACTTTGTAAGTTCCAGTATGTAACTACTACTTTGAGAAAAACAAAAAATAAGGACCAAAAAAGATCAACAAGTTGTAGGACTTAGCCATTTGCAAGATGTGTTAATGGATGAAACATTCCATTTGAAGATTTAAGTGGGTTGGAAGGAAAATTTTGATAATGTCCTGAGAAAATAATTTTCTTGTCTTAGTGAAGGGCTAAAACACTCCTGTTTGAACAACTCTGTGAAGCTTTGATTAAAAATACAATAGAATATTTGGAGAAAACATTTTATATTTCTATTTTTTTATATTTATATGTATATATTTATATTTTTATATTTATCTAGCAGCATATATATTCACAGAGTCAATTAGGTTGGAAAAGACCTCTGAGGCCATCGAGCTCAGCCTATGACCAAACACCACTGTGCCGACTAGACCATGGCACTGAGTGCCACATCCAGTCTTTCCTTGAACACCTTCAGGGACAGCAACTCCACCACCTCCCTGGGCAGCCTATTCCAATGCCCAGTCACTCTTTCTGTGAAGAAATTCTTCTGGATGTTCAACCTCAACTCCCCCTGGTGCAGTTTAAGACTGTGTCCTCTCCTCCTGTCACTGGTTGCCCAGGAGAAGAGGCCAACCCTCATTTGGCTACAGCCTCCTTTCAGGCACTTGTAGAGAGTGGTAAGGTACCCCCTTGAGCTTCCTTTTCTCCAGGCAGAACAACCCCATCCCCCTCAGCCACTCCTCACAGGGTTTGTGTTCCAGACCCTTCACCAGCCTCGTTTCCCTTCTCTGGATACATTCCAGCAGCTCAACATCCTTCCCAAGTTGAGAGGTCCAGAACTGGACACAGCACTCAAGGTGCTGCCTCACCAGTGCCAGGGGCAGGGGAAGAATCAATTCCCTGGTGCTGCTGGCCTCACTATTCCAGGATGCCATTGGCCAAGGCCTTATATTCACAGCTTCTCTTTAAATGCAAAATCATATGTGAGGATGTTGCTTACTGTCGGCACAGAAGGAGCCAGTGGTTCTTAGATCAAACACTCAGATTGAGCGTTTTCTTTGGCACACATGAATTTTCCAGGCTACAAACTCAGTAAAGTATGTCTGGAGCCAGGTGCTAGAACATCAGAACATCGGCATGATTGATTTTGCAGTGTCCCTATCTCTCAGGCAGAACCATGCCAGGTGACAAATAGGAAGCGCTTTACATATTTCCCTACCTACAGGCTATGCTTCAGGTCCTGTCTGTCAGTCCTTTCTCATGACAAATTCCCTAAGAATTCAACAATTTACCTGCAGAGTGCACAACTGGAGTTACCAATAGCATCAGTGAAAATAAAAATTATATAAACCTCACAATTTTAATTTTAAATTCCCAGACACCAATTAATGTCCACCAAAAGAACTGTGCTTTCTCCCCATTTTTAGGCTCCAAAAAGACTCACCCTGGCAAAATTAATCCTAGGCAGGGCAATGTTGTTTTCCTTACAGACTTCTGTCATGGTCAGTCAAAAAATCTGCAAGGTTTGTAACACTGGCCCAGAAAATAGTTGCTTATCACATGTCCCATAGCAGGTAACTGCCCCATGATCATAACCCAGAACTGCAGCATAATCATGGAGCAAACTTTGCCCCATGTGCAAAGCACTAGATATGCAAATAGGTATTGTTAGGCATAAAACAGTTCTGGTTTCAATAGACAGGATTGCAAAAAGCAAATATTCCTAAATATGAGGTAAATTGTGTTGCCAAGCAATTATCACTAAATGTTCATACTGCCACTAAATCTATCAGCGAGAGAGACTTGCATTTTTAAAAAATATACATGCCAGTAAAAACAGAAAACTAATTTTAAGATATTTTCCAGACTCTGTAGGCCTTTTTTTAAAAGTGAAATAATCTGGCTTCTTTGACTGTTTGAGTATTAAATTTGATCAATTAAAATCTCACCAGACATAAACCAAAACCACCCTACAAACTCTGCTACTGATTTAGTTTGGCATTTTGCTGTGTTCTGATGTAAAATACAACCATTCGTTAAAAAATACAAACCATTCTCTTTGTATATTTATATTGTAAAAAATTGTTGTATTTCCAGATGCAAGCAAAGAGGTGACTATGATTGTTTGAAATAATTAAAGTTTGAATGAATTTTCAAATTTATTGGGTTAGAAGGGTTTGACATATGCACAGGGAATGACACCTGACTTTGAAGTGAAGTATAATTTTTTTGGAAGTACTTCACTTAACAGATAAAAGAATCTGAACCTGTCTTGAAATATGTATCCTATTTGGATAGAATAGAGACATCAGCTTATAGGAATGTCGTCAGGATACTTTCTCATTTTAGCAGTATTTGCAACTCTCTCAATAAATTCTCTCCTGTATTACCTGGAGGAAACAGCTCTCTCTCACTGCACTGGTGACCAGCTCCAGCTCCTGCAAAAGCAACATCTGATTTTCCCCAGAAAACACTCAATCCTGCCTGTAGGATTGAAAAAACGTGTCTGAAGGTGAAGAAGTAACCTGCAAGTTTTCCCTGGGGCAAAATAAGGCGGAACATTTAATTTCTGTCAGACTGCAGCTTGTGAGTCCTACTACATGTACAGATCTCACTTAAGGTTTATGAAGCAAGAACAGGATGTCAGGAGGGACAGGAACCTCCCAGTACACAACCATTCACTTCCACATGAGCTCTTAATGAATCACAGAATCACAGAACTGCTTGGGCTGGAGGGGACCTTTGAAGAACATTTATTCCAACCCCAAAGGAAGGGTCATTCAAAGCAAGTATCTGTAGAGATGAAACACCACAAAAATTCTTTCTAAATCTCCATCACCAATGCAATAGTACTTTCAACTTGTTGGCCACACTCCTTTTCTTGAGATCTTTAGCACCATGACGACCATTTATCTGTCAGAGGCTTTAAAAACAAAGATCCTATGCTGCTTTTTAAGCAATGAGTTCAGGTTTAATTTAAAATTATAAGGTTTTACTAAAATATCAGGATTATTGCTGCAGCCTGTAGGAGTTGAGCAAAAGCAAAGTGTTATCACTCGTATCACCTCGGCGTGCAGAGACCCTGCCCTCAGCAGAGCCCCGTGGTGCTGGGTGCATCCTGTCCTTGCATGCACAGCCTGAGACATCCACTACAAAACAACTCCTGAAGGAACCTGCCAGCAGTGCCAGAGGGAGTTTGAAGCCCAGTTAGGAGCAGTACCCCATACTCTGCATTTTTGTGAAAATCCCCTTCTACAGAGTGCTAACAGAGTGTGAGAGAACAACGCCTTTTCACAGCTATGCTCACCTGCAGAACAGTTTGAGTGAAGAGCAAATCACCACCATCTTCCAGGGGGTGTTTGAGCCCACCACCACACACAGTCAATGACAAGAGCAGCTGCAGCACCTCCGCTGAGCAGTGCCCACTAAAGGCACAGACAATGCTTCACCCAGGTCTGCCCAGCTTTCACCTGAAAACTGGAATCACAGCAGCAGAGTACATCAGCCCAGCTGAGCTGCTTCTTGCTCTCTTGGTAGCAGATGCCACAATGATCCCAAGGCTCAATCTCACTTGCAAGGAGTACATCCTTAGTTGACTTCAGGAAATTCAGAGGATTCCTGTGACAGGAATTCAGTACAGCCTTCAGCCCAGCGAGCAGATGGGGCTTGAGCTGTTAAATATGGCTACCAGTAATGCTCACTTTTAAGGGACAAACTTTTATTGTTTAGATCTTTATCACTTTAGTTCCTAAGGAAAAATATTTTTTCCAGGCAATTTCTTATTCAGATTTAAGATTGGCTGTTATTTCATGACTGATGTTTCTTTTGAATTGCTGTCCACAGTTTTATGTTTTGGTCTTTTTTCTTGCATGGCTACCATTGAGATCCCACCATTCACATGGGTAATTCAGATCATAGATCTGTCCTATCTTTATCCAAAATTAATCTTCATATACCATAAACGTTAAATGTCACTGTGATGCCCAAATCACTCAGTCCTGATTAGGTCTCTAGGATTCCTCACATCCTTTTGTAAATTCTACCTAAATAACATTATACCCTCCTCACAATAATGATACATGATCATTTATGCTCTCTTGAATTACAGGAATACAAGGCATCAGCTTTAATACATGCTGTTGACTAGAATTATCCATCTCTGCAAGTCTTCGACTTCATTCATAGGAAGCACTGGAATTTATCCTGGAGCTAGGAACAAAAATCATAGGGCATTTTTTCCTGATTTTACATTAATTAGTACTCATATGAGCATCATATTCCCCTCAGAACTAGTCTACAAGGCACTCCAGACTCTCTTTCATTTTATTGCAGACCTGCTTTCATTTCAAGAGAGAAGTATACCAGTGAGTTAGCTGTAAATTATCACCCTGTACCCCAAAAAGCTGCTTTGCAAACCCCATTTTGGTTTTGTCCAGCTCTTTGGAGTAACTTCTTCCCTCTCTGTTTGGAACAGTACTATTTCCTGTAGAAGCAGAGGAGAAATGGACACTGATAAAAAGCTAAGAGTTCTTCATTGAACAGTGTTTTAATCTTGAAAATAATTTGCAGTAAATTGTATATGCTCAAGCATGCTGTCAGGTGTGAGTCCAAAGACAACAGCTTTCCTTCTCTAGCTAACAGTCACAAAACCACTGATGGTCCTCATCCCACAAAACTGTTTTTGTTTTTTTTGGGTTTGATTATCCTTGTACAAAGAGAAAAATTTCTTCTCTCTTTTGCCCCATTTTTTTTTTTCACTGAAAGCTGAATTTAAAACAAAGTTAACTGTGTGTTTCTGAGAGCACTTTGTTTGGAATGTTGGATGTTCCTTTGTTTTTAGCATCAATAAAGGTCAGCCACTCCATTCCGTCATTGACAGGTTCCAGTTCCATTTGTCTAATACATTCCACTTAGCATCACATACAACAATCAGACGTATTCTTAACACTAGGAAGTTGCAGAAGAACAAAAGGCATGTGTGTGCTATCCAAGATTTCCTTGGAATGAATTACACTGGATGAATTATTCGGAATTATTCAGGAAAAGAAATTGTTTACTATTCTATCATAACAGATGCTCCAGACAAAGAAAAGAGGAAGCTGTTGCAGCCTCTGACTGAGCCATAGCTTTTCACAGCTGAACATGGTTGTGCAAATTAGCTGGTAAAGTTTGTGGAAGAACCCAGAAAGAAGCAATTAGAATTACAGTGCTGGTTTGAGAATATGTAGTTTGTAATCAACCAAAATTGTGCAGTTTTCCATATTCTTTGCTGATAATGCAAATGCAACCTTTGAAGGAAACTGCTCTGTAGCACATCCTCAAAGCAAGAAAAAACACTTAAGTCCAAGCAAATACCTTTGAGGACAGTAGGTTGAATAGGTCTTGGTCAAGTAATTTATGGCCATCGCACAGATTATGAACAGACTCTACAAAATGTGTGTTTTGGTCATTGGCACAAGTTACAGGGCAGAACAAGATCCTGAGAGCGAAAACAAGAACCTGGAGGTGAGAGAACCTGGAATGGCTTTGGACAGGGGAGTAAAGAACCCTAGAAAAAGACCACAGTGCTGAGTTTAGAGAGGACTCAAGGGAGATGTGACAAGAGCTTTCAAAAATGTGAATGGATGCCACGAAAGAGGAATGCTACAGATACCTCAGAACTGCTTGGATGAGAGAGAGCAATGAACTTGAAATGCAAGCAGAGGCAGCATGTTGCTGTTGGGAAAAACTTCCTAATAGGAAGAATGGATAAGTGTCAGAAGAGATTGTCTAGGAAGACTGTAAAATTTCAGGCACTATGGTCATCCAGTGGATCATATTTGCCAGCTCACAGTTATGTAGAGGACATCCTCTATGCCACCAAAGTGCCATGGAACAAGGGATTGTGTGAATATCTTACAGATCTCTGGCAGATTGCCCTGTTCTATTTTCTTGTGTTGCACCAGATAAAGGGAAGAGAAATCATCACTGAGCTTGTCTGATTTCAGTCCTACTGAAAAGCTGAAGTTTAATCTGAATTTTGGCTTTGTGCAACACCTTTGTTCAAATGCAAGACGGAAAGTACTGACACCTTCCTAGGCCATGTCTTGGAAGACAAAGATGATATTTAAAGATAATTGTCAGTATTTTCTAATAATTAGGCTGTACTTCCTTTTGCACACACTGAAGATTCAGTTCTTGATTTGAGGTCACACTGACACAAAGTAAGCAAGTGGCTTCCCATCAGAGGAAGCATTCCCATTCTTCAACCTCTTATCCTTGGCCACATTCTTCTGGCACATTTCTAGTATAAAATCAGCTGATTACAATGTCCAGTCCAAGGCAAAAAGAGTGGATGGATGGATGGATGGATGGTTGGTGGTGACACGGTTAGTGGAACCAACCCTCTGGTATCATCTCAGGATGACATGCAACTACACAAAACATGACACTGCATCTCAATATCAGCTGACACTACAGCAGCGTTACTCATTTGAAAGGCTGTCCCGGACTAATGAAGTTCACAATCTGCCCATGAAAATATGCTGTAAAATTTGGAGACTGGAAGTTCCTACAAGTACAACATAAGTTGTGCAGCAAAGTGGCTAGGATTTCCAGGTAACTTCAATGGGAAAAAACCCATGTGGAGATCTTGAACTGAGTCAAAGCAGTCTCCACTGTATTGTTTTAGATGCATTTGACCTCTGCCACCTCCAGGGCTCATTCTGAAACAACCAACATTTCACTGATAGTAGTTAAGTCACAGGGATGAGGCCAGGTTGAAATAGTGTTGTCACCTGCTTTGAAACCAGCACAGTCCATTAGTAATCATTATACGAAAGTATTTTATTTTTCCATACCAAATAACTTTCCAGGTCATCAAATTATTGGTGTTTTACAAGACTCTGCCTTACAGCATGCAGGGGTTCACTTTGCTTCGTCATAAATTAGTATAATTCAAATTCCTGTCCTACTTATAGAAGGGACAGATCATACTGGTCTGTCTTCCCAAGATTTAGGGAATTTATTTTTTTGGGGGGAGGGGGGGAGGAGGGGTGAGGGGTTGAATTGGTTTTTTTAATATGACTCCATTGTCTGGGTTTGGTTTAGGTCCTATTTATTAATTTTTAGAAGGTTTGCTCAGTTGCCCAGAATACCTGTTGGAAACTTATAAAGGGAAGTGAACATTCAGCTACATTATATGGCACTGAGATACAAGGTCCCTGAAGCAAATTAAATACAAATACTTACTGTCCTTTTCACAGTCACTGTTGCAAGTTTTTTCTCTCCTCTGTGTCTTGATATATGGTACTGGATGCAACAGAACTTCTTTGGATGAAGAAGGATAAATGTCAAACACATAATGAAAATACATTCAGATGTTGCACAGCATTAGTATGTGTCATTGCTTTGGCAAAGAAAGAATATTTGCTATTGGAGTATATTGCCAATGCCCTGAAAAACTGGCTGGTCAGTAAAACTTTTTCTTATTTTTGAGATACCTTAATTAAAAAGTGTATAAAGACAAGTTGCAATAGGCAGCATATAACCACAGCTATATGATATGGATCAGAAAAATATCCATAAATATTTTTTTCTGTAGTCTGGGTCTCCAAAGATTAGAAATACATCAGCATAAACCAGCAAAGATTAAGCTGACAAATGGTGAGGCCTTGATATTCATATGTAATTTGGCTTACTATACCCTATACTATAGACACTCCCTGAGAAACACAGGTACTGTGTTTATTGGGAAAGATTTGAGATTTAAGACAATTCCTGGGATTCTCTCTCATTCTTGCACTGGCTGTGAAAGAAAGTGAAAATTATAGAGTATTTCCAGCAATTAAAACACTTCAGTAGTTCAACCACCTTCAGAGGCAGGCTGCTACTGCTTGCTACACCTTACCCCCAGACAGGTGTGTTCTCTGGAGAAGTCTTTTGTTAACATCTCTCTTGTACTTTCAATTAAAACAGAAACCTCCAATTAAACCTGCCTGCAGGGTGTTATAGGAAGCTAAAAATGCTGAGTACCTCTGCTGCAAATCTCTCCCATTTCCCTGTTCACCCACATTTCAGTCAAGCCTGCTCCTGTTTATGGTGACTGGACATTAAGGTATCAAAGGCCAGTAAGGGGAGCAATCCTGTCCTTCCCCATGATCCTTAAGCTCTCTTAATTCACATGCCTATTGAGCTCATTCTACACACCTTGTTCTCTGCCTGGCTTCTTCCATTATGACCTGCAGGAAACAGCATTAAAAATGTCGTAAATCACTCATCTTGGGAAACAATAATTTTGTAATCACCTTACTGCATTTGTAACATTCGTTTTCCTGAGAGTTTAATTTAAAAGCTAAACATGACACAACAGATGGCAAAATTGGATTTAGATGCTTAAATTGAATAGACTCAAACTAATGCCCCCACCATATTTTGTTCATAAATATTCATTTGTTTAGGGTGACCCCATCACACTGACAACACAGAGAGATTTGTTTGAAGTGCCTTCTACATCACTTGATACTTGGCATGAAGGAATAGAAGTGAAAAGTAAAATTTTAGATACTTTAAAGCTGAATTAAAGAAACTAGCACTGTTGAATAAATATTTATTCATAATAAATATGAATAAATATTATAAATATTTAAAAATATTTTAAAATAAATAAATATTGCAAAAAGTTATGTAAAAGTCAAAATTCTCTTAGAATCGTTGGAGCACAATGATCATTATATAGTTATCTCCAGGCTGGAGAGTGAAAAACTTTTAAAACATGCAATTTAACAATACAAGCAGACCTTTGAGCTCAATTCCAAAATACCCAAAGGAAATCTCCTTAGAGACACAAGAAGTCTGCTGAAGGAGTGGATGAAGCTAAACTGGGATACAGGAAACTTGGACACAAGTTTTGAGCAGAATCAAGGTTTAACTTTGTCCTCTTTTGTTTGAGACCTGCAGTCCCCAAGCAAGGAAGTGAATCCACATCATGGGAGGTACACAAGGAGGAATCAGAGGTGCCAGTGACTCAGGAGGAAGGCAGGCTCAAGAGATGGATTGTATCACACAGCTCCTCTGACTCCATCCTCCCTCAGCTGGGGCAGGACCAGCACTGCTATGGGAGGCACACAGCATTCCAGGAGCTCCTTAGGATCCCCATTCCTGGGTGCTGTAAGTGGTGTTAACACCAGGCACGTGCTGGGGTGCTCAGTGACTATATGGAAATTTAGGGCTAGGATTAGGATTTTTCCATTAAATTACATGCATAACACCACAAGGGAAGTTCGTTAGGAAACATGGCTGTGGATATGGTGAGCTGGTAGGCAAACTCTGCATTGGCATAACTGTCCAGTGGTGCCTGTGTGCATTCTCCTCTTGACAAACTTTTTATTTGGTCTCACATAGCCCCCAGTGAATAAAGGAATAAAAAAAGAGAACCCCTCAATGCCCTGTGAGGCAGATTCACTGCTCACATCAGCTGTCTTCAAGTCATGAAAAGACCCACCACCTCCTGCACTCCACAGCTCATCACTTATGTTGTCCCAAGTGCAGACAGGTGAGCAGAGGGCAGGAAACCTAAGAACTAAAAAAGGAGTGCTGGTGGCCAGGTGGTCAGATTGTCAGCATCAAGCACTCTTGGCACAAGTATTGCACTCGTTACAGCATTCAGAAACCTTTTGTGCTGGTCCCTTACTCTCACATGTGGGAAAGAGGAGCAGCAATGGGCATACTAACAAAAAAATCTGAGGATGTGGGTAACATGGCATTATGTCTTCCCATCAAATAACCACAGCCTCACTGAGAAATGGGCACTGAATAGGTAGAGAACATGCAATTCAACTCTGTAATTGTACAAGGCTATTTCCACAAGAGGTGCCAGCTCACATGCAGCTTGAGGAAATTCATTAGTAAAGTAATGGGAACTTGCTTCACCTTAAGGAAACTTTCATTTTGAAAAAGAGCAGAAAAAGCAGGAAGGACCAGGCCTTCAACACCTGAAACTGTTCTGCTGAGATAGAAACTGTGACAAAAATTAAAATATATTTAATAATATAGGATCCATGGAAAAATATATGCACTTCAGAATCTGTTGGTCTAAGCGTGAGGTTTTTACCTGTGGCTTTCTCTGTGCCTCCCTTTCCCCACCTTCTCTGCTGTAGATCATGTGCAAATTGCTGTGACCCGTGAAACAGATCCATGAAGAGGAAATTTAGGGGCCAGCATAAAGGATAAAAGAGGACACAAAA
This sequence comes from Brachypodius melanocephalos, assembly GCA_013398615.1. Taxonomy (NCBI): domain Eukaryota; kingdom Metazoa; phylum Chordata; class Aves; order Passeriformes; family Pycnonotidae; genus Brachypodius; species Brachypodius melanocephalos. The sequence continues at coordinate 27,206,172 of VZSR01001283.1, read as the reverse complement.
TTATGACGATGTCCTACTAAACCATCCAGAGAGGTCAAAGTGAGAAGAACAACTTAATCCTTTGAGCCTGCTTGTAACTGCAGGAAGCTCCATTAACTCCTGATGGTTCATCATAAAACATCAGCTCTTGCACTGTGGGATGGATGCAGAGCTGGCTCCTGCCAGGAGAGACAACAGCCACTCTGTGACAACAACCACAGCACTACCCCTGGGTCACAAAGATGCTCCGATTTATCAGCAGAATTTACAGTCACCTGGGAGTGCACCAGTTGCAGAGTCTGCCACAAAAGCCAGAGTTAATATAAAAGATCTGTCACAAGCTGCAAAACACCCTGGCCCTTGCAGGCATTAATCTCAGGCTATTCACACATGCTGGATATGGCACCATAACTTATCCTGGGTTTGCAGCTCGGGACTGCTGGGGCTGGCTCCTCAGGTCTTCCTAACTAACTCACCAAGGCCCCTCATTACGAAGCCTTTGGTTTAAATCTAAGGCATAAAAAGGACCATAACAGCAGCTTTTAGGAGTGGGATCACACAGGCTTCAGCCTGTAGCTGGGACAGTTCACAATAAATAAATTCTCATTCTGGGACAACTAACTGTCATAAACTAAACTATGACCAAAAATTCACTGGAGCAATCACATTCTCGGGTCCCCCTAGGTTTCCATAAAACCTCTTCAGGGATTTTTTTTGGACCTAAGGTGTTCCGATATTTCTGTTTAAAAACCGAGCACATAAAAATAGTGCGGAACAAACTGCACAAACAGGATACATCTAAATTCTATCAATTTTTTATGATGTTGAGTAACAATTGTTTCATAGAAATCTGCGTTACTGAATGTTTGTCACGCTCTATAGGAGTTGCAGTTAGACTCAGATAAATTCTTTTGCAACCAGTTCCTTCAAACACATGATCTGCTGTGTCCAGGAGAACTCTGGGGCAGCTCTGGTAAATAAAAACCCCTTAACTACACTACATCACAAATGCCTGAACATTGTTATCATGATCACATTTTAATCACCCCTCTGGTATTTTTCCCTCATAACAAAGCTCTAAAATCACGCAAACTGTCTTGTTAGTAGGCCACAAAAGCAGGAGAAAATGCTTTTTTATTGGTGAAGTTTAGTTGCAAATCCCATCTAGACCAGCCCTGTCTGTTATTTATCATGTGTCCCCTTTCAAACATTTCCTGTTGACAATGTTTTTCCCATATAGGGGCACAAGAACTGAAACAGCACTTCAGAAATTGAAAATTGATTTTAGACCCAAAAATCTGACTGTTCACAAAAAAGAAAAAAAGCAAAGGAAGACATCTCTATCTCTAAAGGCTGCTTTAAACATGAAAAGTGTTTGGGGCTTTTTTTGCTGGGCTGTTTTCACATTGCTTACATCTCTTCTTATTTCTCAGGATGACGACAATCCCTTTTAGAGATACAATTTGTCTCTCATTGACTGCTGTGGCTGGCTGCTAAGGTCTGCATAACTAACTCCTGAAACCTCTCATTACAAAACCTTTGGTTTAAATCTAAGACATCAAAGGAAATTAGCTAGGCAGATGCAAGATAGATGTTAGGTGCAGCTTATGAGAAAAAATACATTTAATAGTCTTAATAGGAATAAAGTTCATTATCTTCTAACCCACAGATGGCTTTGGCACAGAGCATAAAGGGTTGTAACAGGGTTGTCACAGGCTTAGTTTCATGTTTTTAACTGGATTCAGCAAATAGAAGGGGTCAGAGAAAAATTCAAGGTAGCTTTAACTTATATATTTGTACTGCCTATATGTTCCCGTTAGGATGATAAGCAAAATGGATTAGTTGGGCTATAAAAGTTGTTTAAATTACATTTTACAATACAGCATTAATGAAAAATACACATCAGAAATAGGTCAGGTTTGGTTTGGAATTCAAACAACATAAGCAGGGTTTAATTAGATATTTATCGTATTTTTTTTAATTTAAAAGGAAACTGGGAGTGATCTGTGCACTTAACCACCCAGGGGCTGTGGTTATTAACCACTGGCTTTACACAGCTCCAGCCCAGGGATTCCAGACCCCAACTTCGTGTGAGTCCCCAACCTCCTGCAGCCAGGACTCCTCACACAGTGAGGATACCTGCAGCCAAGGCTTCCGTGCCCCCAGTGCTTCCATGCTCTCCTCAACAGAGTCATTGATTCCATCAGTTAGTGACCACAGGGATGACAAAAATTTTCAAACATCCACTAGTTTTCAGGGCCCTCATTTTCTGGGTTCCAGTAAAACATTTCAGATGGAGCAGCTAGGACTGGAGGTACCTAGAATTCCTGGATGATGTTCTGAATTGGAGTCTTACATGTCTGGATCAAAATACTGCGTTACTTTTGAGTCCCCTGCCCTCCCTCCACTTCCCAGGTTGTATTTCCTTGCTTCACAGGGTTTTACAAACCCTGGTGATTTTGGGTGTTTGGCAGTCACTGGGCAGGATCCAGCAGCCATGGGAAGAGGTGGGTGGGTGCCCTGGGAGCTCCCTCCTGCCTTATCACTGAGCTGGAAACACACAGGCATTGCCTCCTACCAGTGGTTAAAGAGCTGTCTCCCCCTTGCAAAACCTCACCTTCATGTGCAACAAATCTTTACTCACAAATATTAATTCCCTCTAATGGCTTATTTCAAGTTACCTATTACTTTGCCTTAGAACATTTGTTTTCCTTTTCTTTCTGAAGAAAAGGCCTCAGGAGCTACGTCTGTTGAGGATTTATGGGTTATATATGCTCTGATCTATGACACTGGGACAATTATTTTTAGCTTACAGGCATTTCTTGGAAGGCACCTCTCTCCTGAGGACTATATGAAATTTTGTTAAAACAAGGAAGATGCACTAATGACAAAGGGCAATCAACAATACTGTGTTACAAGATTAAGGGCACCTTTCTTGCTTTTCACTGAGCCTCTTTCAAGTCCTATTGTTCAAAAAAGCCTGCAAGAAATTCATATCTCTCTCCCACGAGAATTAGTCAACAATTATTCTGCTTCCAAGAGAAATTTATTTTGAGTCAATGTTTTTTAAGTCTATCTGTTCATCGGGCTTACTCATGCATTAAGGATGATTTTCAGTGTTCAATAGCAACTCTTGAAACAAGGAGCAATTAGAAACATCTGATTGCATGATGCATATTCTCTCCAGCAAACTGAGCCACTGTTTCCACAAGGAAAATGCAAAGGCTCTCCATCTTCCATGCAGCTATTGAGAGTACAGCAAAAACAGCTAAATTTCAAAAGCTGAAATACAACAATAGCCTGGCTCGTGATGAAAGTTTTCAAATGAGTGAATTTAGTTGTACGACAGTAGAATAAACATAAACATTAACTCAGCCCAACCCAGTCAGGGAAAAAATGGCCAACAATGCAAGCCAGAGCACCCAGCTGAGAGCACAGGTCAGAAAGTCCTCACTTTGCCCTGGGCTTCTTGCCTAAACCCAGGCAAGCTCTGCAATTACTTTGCTCCTGTCCTGCAAACCCACAGCAGCGTCCACCCTACAGACACAGCACACAAACTCACCAGGTAACTTTTGGGTGATGTGGGATGATGTAAACAGCTGCTGAGTGTTATTTAAGAGTGAACATTAAGAAGTTAATGGCGCCTTTTAGAGGCACTAAAAATTAAGTGTTTAACATTAAAATAGTGAAGTGTTGCACTGCTGCCTTGAGCCCATCTTCTGCCTCTGACCCCCTCCCACAACCTCTGGTCTGAGCACAGCAGAAAAGGCTGAACCACCCCGGTGTGTGTGAGTCCAAACTACACCCTCTGATATGTGGGAAATGCCCAGTCTTAATGATTGAAAAGCAATTTGTTTGGCGTTTTCCATTTGCAGACAGCAATGGGCTCACCAGATTTGTCTTAGTTTAAGAAAGATCAGACATTAAAAGCAATTTATAATTCTATTTCTAGCAAGAAAATAAGTGTTAAATAGCACTTTCCTCAGTGTCCTCGATGGAACTAGTTAAAAATAAGCAAAACAGGTCTCAAAAATATCCATCCTTTATTGGATAATGGCTTCTGGCACTATAATTTCTTAGACATGGCCTGTAACTAATAGTTATAAAAGCACAGCTTTCCTCAGTCAAATTACACAGCACAGATGAAAGAGAGCTGATCCACAAGGCCATGAGAATATTACATTGCAATTTACATTGAAAACATGACGGGTGAACTAACCAGGAAAAGTGAAACATTAAAGAGCATGGCTTGCTGATCCATTTTTTCCTACTTGCCACAACCAGGAATAAAAAAATGCAAATGGGGCAAAGGAAGCAATCTCTAGCAGGGGTCTTGGAAAAGAGTTCTTTTTTCTTAAAGTTTTCTTAAAACTTTAACTCTTGGGCTCTGCCACACAAACAGATGCAGAAATGTTATGGCACAAAATACATCTACTTCTCCTATTTTCTCCTCCTGGCTTTCTTTTGTGATTTCATTTAATTTCATTTCTGTCTTCTCCAGATGCAGAGAATTGGCCCTGTGGACACACCAAGGCAGGTAATGCTCATAAGTGAACAATCTGTCTTGCAGTGGCATGGACGAGTTTTCTCGAGGTGGAAATGTCAGCATAATTCATCAGCAAGTAAATAAACAGGACTAATGGGCAAGGCCTAAACACAATATGTGCTTTCTTCTCATCATCACTAAGAAAAGAAGCCAAAGCAAAGGGAAATGAAAGAAGGCAGCAGCCTAGAGTGCTAAAATAAATATAATACTTTAGAATAGAGAGAGAGAGAGAGAGAGAAAGACTTGGAAAAAGATAAAGAGAAAATTACTCCAAAAGCTAATTTGGAAAGAGTATTATTTTTACAGAGCATCCTGAACTGAGATGTGCTCCATCTGAACACAAGAGTGGAGTATTAAGCTTTCTTAATTTGGTGTCTAAAAAGCTAAACAGCTCCATCAAGAGGGTGTAATTCTGCAGTAGTCTCTGCAGTGGGAGTCACAGGGGCAAGCATACTCACTGACTGCAAAATGAGACACTTCTCAAAGCCTCCTGTGATATGCCTACTGAGAGCATTCATGGACTGCACCCAAGAATCCCAGAAAGCTTTTCCATTTCTGCATCCTGGGAGAATCCAGTGCTCGACTGATCTGCACATGTAGCACCACAGTAATGCATGTTTGATGGAACAGCATCCAAAATGAGCCAAGACTTTCCTTACAGGACAGTAAGAAAGAGAAAGCTCTCCTGGTGAGTTCTCAACCTCGACATGTGAACAGTGTTGTGGCTTCCCAACAGCAGGCGGAAGAGTCATCCAAGACATCCAGCCCTCCTCAGTGAGCACCATCTGCCTTTTCAGCTGGGATTTGCTGCTTTGTCACCATATTCTTTATATGTTTTGCCCCTTGCTTATTGAGAAAGGCAGAAAGGGCTGTTTTGCCATACAAATGAAACCTCACCTTCTGTGACTAAAACACATTAACATCACCCAGAATTATTCCCACTTGCTTGTACTGTTTCATACTCCCTGTATCATTTACTACCTGAGCATCTCACAGCAGTTTAGCAAATTGACCACTGAGTTAGGGAACCAGAAACATCACCAGATGGCTGGGATGGAAGTGTTAAGTGACTGATTTAAAGATGCATGGCAGTATGCAGCAGAAGCCCAATTCTCCTGAGTAATAGCCCTGTGAGGTCACAGCCCTGCCATCATGTGAGAGCAATTGAATAATGACACCAGCAATGGGGTCAGGGTTCCTACTGATTTTTTCTCTCCCCTGTACATGAAGGCTGCTCTTTCCCTCTACTATTCAGCTGTTGTTCCTATGCCCAACAACAACTCACTCTTCTGAGAAGTCTGACAGAAAGGGAGTAAACAGCACTGTTATTCACTGAAACAAATAAATCTAAACAATATTTTTTCTCACAGTATCACTCTGCTGTTGCCTCACTTAGACTGCAGACTCCTCAGAGCTGAACCAGACAACATTTTCCTATCTTATTCAGCGCGCTGTGGGCACCAGTAACGATGTTTAAAGACTGTTGCAGTGTTCAACCAGATAGCAGCCAGAGAAATTAAAGGGACTTTTGCAGCTGAATCCTTTAGTCATTCATTTATGCTTCCCCTTCCTCATAAATCAAAGGACAGGAAAGCAATTTCATCAGAAATAAACATAGAATTAGCAGTACAATTCAGCGCCTTGTGCTCTTTTCTCATTGCTTTTGATAAACAGAGTCAGCGAACAACCATACAGCAAAAGAGAAAAAAGAAATGAAAAATTAAAACCCCCACTGGTATCACCGTGGTGCAGATTTAGTGAAGGCCTGTTCTAGTCTTAAACTTAATTTTCTTCTGTCTCCTCTTCTTTTAGTCCAGTGCAATCTGGTTAAATAACTGAATTTTCAGCTTCTTGTTAAGGATCTGACACCATTTGTATTATTGCAAAGCTCATAAATTGCAGAGTGTAGTTAGTTGTTTTGGTTTTTTAATACAAATATGGAGTCCAGTGACAATGATGTGGCTGGATGTCCTTTCCCAGAATTCTGTTCTGGTGTGATATGTAGATATACTTGCTAAAGGACATGGCCAGGAGGTCACTGAAAAAGCTTAGTAAAAATGTAATGGAAACAGACAATGGCAACAAAAATTAAAAAATGAGACAACTATTAAGAACATGGCAATTAACACATAAAAACTTGCTGAAGACTCTATTGCCTTATAGAACTGTGTTTCTCTATGGCCCTCTCATCTCACAAAAAATGCTGTCGGAAGAGAATCCATCCTATAAGTACAAATAAACACTTAGGAACACAGAAAGCCTATAATGAAGAGTTGGAGACATTAGAAATAATAAATAATAATTAATGGGAGGATAGAAAAGAGATGTGTGAAATCAGCAAATGCCATGAAATTAGCCCTTTACCCTCACTGAAAACATCAGGATATAGAAATAAACTAATGAAAAGAAATGTATTCCGAGTAAGTGACAAAATGTTTCCCATGGGATTATCTTGGGAAAGATGATGCCCAAAGACACCATAAAGGCTAAGTATCCTTAAAGGATTCGTCAAAGACACCATTTTCACAGAAAAAGAGAAGCTGCTAAGTAAGATTTGGCACTTTAAAATATAGAGAAGAGATTAAAAAAAACAATTTTTAAGTATTTTAGTGACTAAGCCAAAGAGTAATTGCACAGAATTAGAAGGCAACTTCCCATCTAGGAAGATTATTCCACAGCATCTATCAGTGGGAAAGTAAAATTTCCTCTTCAGCATCTGCCAGCAGTCTCAGCCAAAGAAAGAGCTGGTCTGAACCCCCTTATTTTACAGCAAGTCTTAGTAACTGCACTCCTGGGTGTGAGAAAATTCTGTACCTGCGCCAAGGTTCACACCAAGGGGATGCAAACAGCAGGCAAAGCAACACACACTCTGCAAGAGGCTTGTGAGGAAGAGCCAACACACACTCTGCAAGAGGCTTGTGAGGAAGAGCACATGTGCTGTGCTTTCAGCCTGCCCAGGCACGAGGGCTGGCTCCAGTGCACGTGATGTCTCCAGCAAAAACCACAAAGAGCATTGATCACCCCTAAAGCAGCTTTTTGCAGCCCTCTCCCCTCCCAATGCTCCACGCGCCCTGACGGCGCGTATCCATCACGCCCGACCCCGCGGAGCCCTCTCCTGCAATTATCCTATTACACCTAACACACTTAAAAATTAATTAATGCTCCTCTGCACTAAGATGCCATAATTAAACTCTTTCTCTTTTCATTTAAGGCTGAATTTAAATGAGGGTTTGGTGGCACTGCAGTACACTGACGCTCACGAAGACAACACTGACCTAAGATCTTTGCAATGGGTTTTGGCCAAATAATTGCCAAGGGCTTCCTAGAACATCAAGATTTTGACCTTCAGCAGTTTACATTTATAATCACTCCAGCTTTCAGCAATATTGGCTGAAACATATGCATGGGTGATGATAGAGATCTCCTCAAAGAGAAAAGCAAAGTCTTCAGGACATTTTCCCTCAAAATGAGCCTCTCTTTCTCTTACACATGCAGAGCAGTGACCCAGCCTTTGTGATTGACAGTGGAGAAGAATAAGATGACATTTCCTGACCTTTAAGAAGCATTTGCTGATCAGCACTAACTGCACAATTTCACTCATCTTGTTACTTAGTAGTTTTGCTATAAAACAAAAAAAGTGAAGTAAAGTATTTTGCTCTTGATGGAATATCTCAAACACTGTCCCATTCTCAGTGCCATCACCACATGTCTTGAAAAGAAGGAGGAAGCCCTGGTGTGTTGTTTGCATTCAGCTCCTACCCAAGACAGGAGGGCTGGAAATACCTGACATCAGATTAATGCACATATATAAGAGAAGTAGATTTGGTAAGCTCTGCTTAAAGTAAAAAGATCAGGTTTTGGTCAAAATGGACACCGCGTCTTTTTTTCTTTCTTTCTTTCTTTTTTTTTTCTTTTTTAATTAAAGTCTGAATAAAACAGCAGTTAAAAACAGATAGTCCAAATCTACAAAAGGTTTTGTTTGAATCCATGTAAACAGTCTAAATATGTCCACAGTCAGCCACACTAAGAAAGTACATCTTCAGTGCATGGGACTGCTGATTACCTGCAGGCATAAAGGATCACCTGGAGTAGGTCCTGACCACACTGTGGTCAGAGCAAGGTGGATATCAGTACTGACTGGCTGTCCATGTGCTCAGCCAGGACCCTACATAAGCTCTTCAACCTGCATAATCACAGCTGAAGGTCTCTGTGCCCCTACCCACAGCTCTGGGCCACTTGGTGGATGCACTGATTCACCTGGACACAATGGACCTCTCGGCATCCGAGGGCACTAACCCACTGGAGGCACTGGTATGCCTTCAACTTACTGCAGGAGAGATTTTTGGCAGCTCAAGCAAAGCTTCAGGGAACATAAATGTCTAATTTCTTTCTCAGAAAGGCTAACCAGCTGGAGATGATGCTGCTGGAAGTGGCTCCCAGTTGCTCCCAGGGAAGGTCTGTTCTCACAACACTGCCCGTGGGCAAACAGAGCCTTGTGAAAGGCCTTTTAATGTCCCTGTGGCACTCACCATGCTCTACACATCCTCTCAGCACTTCTTGAAATAAACAAATAAGAGAGAGTTTGAAAAAAACACTGAGCTTTACTCCAAAACCTACCTGCACCACCACTGCCTGCCAGTGTTACATGGGCATTCAGAGCCCTGGGAAGGGACTCGCCCCAAAGAGAGCAATGCTTTCAGCCTGCAGGCTTGAGGAGGAGTTAGGGAGGACAAGAAGTACAGCTGGGTAGGATGGAAGAGTATGACCTCATTTTTTGATGGGAGATTCTCAGGAGTGGGAAAAGGGAGCAGTCTTCTTGTCTGGACAGCCATGGGAATAGTGCATAAAAGAACACATTTTGTCTTCTGATCCCAGGTCTTGTCTCTCACATGTACATCTGGATTCTAAATAGAATAATTAGGAATTTATAGGAGTTTGCTGTGACCAGAATATTCAGCTTCTTTCCCTCTCTGGTGATCACTATACCACCAGTAATTTATAAGGGTCCACAACCAAGATAACTCTATTAAATAGTTGTGGTATCAGGACCATTAATTTCCATATTTTCACACTTCTATTACTCCACAGCTCCTTCAGTACAGACAGACTCTTTTACCTATGTCATAAATTTTATATATATATGTACACCCATACACACACACATCCCTTTTTTGTTTTACACATGCCACACACTGATATCTTTTATGTATCTACTGTTGCATTTTAATCAAACAGCATACTAGCAAAACCAACTTTGTTGATTTTAAAAGTATGTTGTAAAAAGTTGAGAAATAAGATTCAACTCCCAAGCAGTGGGCTGGAATACTTCGGAGTGGCATTTACAAATACTAGATTTGGAACAAGAAACCCAAGCCAATAACAAAATCTAGGGATTTAGAGTTACTTTTCAGTAGTTCTGCTCTGTTTTAAATTATTTGCAGTTCATTCTTACAGGTCTCTATTGCCGTTCCTAAGAACGTACCCTGTATTCACACTTAATGAAAACAATTTGTTACAATTTTTTATTGAGCAAGGGTGAAAAGTCGCACTGTCCTTGAGGAGCTAAAGCCTGCTCTGGCTGTAGCCCTGTCAGAACAGGCTCATCTGCTCTGGCTGCTTTCCTTTGCAGACACCCAGAGAGAAGTGGGACTGTGCCAGGCTGCAAAACACGCTGGCCTCCCTCCTGAAGCTATCAGCTCCATGCCATCATTTGGAAAGGCCATTGCAGTGACTATTCACTGGTTCATTAGCTGATAGACGAATCCAGTGAGGATTTCTCTCCTGTATCCATAAGAAAATCAGATCCTTGGATTCATCCCCTTGTCTCAGTATATTTCCTTCCTGTTTTCCTCTTTCCTCTAAAAATATATTAAATATCTTTCTCCATCTTCACCCCTTCATCCCATCAAATTCAGGTCATCAGAGATTATTCCTGCACTTCTTAGATGCACCTGACAATGCTACATTCACAACATTTCCATTTGCTTGTCTCTTAACAAAATGGTTCAGGTACTCAACATAGGTTTTTATCTAATGAACAAAGGAAGAAATCAAGTCTTTCCACTACTTCTTCAGTGGATGACTACCTGCATTTATGGTTTAATATTCATGTTCACCTATGCTGTGCAGGTTTGTTGACTCTCATGTATTCCATTATTGATGGGTTTGGTGTACAAGATTTTGCTACTTTTTACACAAATCAGTAGAAACTTGGAGCCTAAATCAATACGGAACTAAGAAAGAAATTAAATTGCTATTTCATGGTCGCATGGACTGGAAAGTAAACAAAAAATGAGATTAACAGCCTTAAAAATGAGAAGCTGGAGGCACAGTAAACAGTACAGATCCATCACCTCTGACTCGTGACACCTCTTATAGTGATGGGAGGGAATCAGAAGAGTGACCTTGAAATATAACGAGGTAAAATTATCAGAGAAGGCAGGGAGTAACACAGACACATACCTGTGGAAAGGAAGGGAAAGGAAGATAAATCAAAAGTCCATTTCCACCACTGTGACTGTCACAAACCGTGACCAAGGAACAACCCAAGACAACACAATTTGTAGCATCAGGAGTGTGAAAGCCCAGAGGGCACATCTCACGTTGGTGAGTGAACAACGCTCCTTGGTCAGCTGCTGTGGCCCACCAGGCACCACAGCAAGCTGCAGTGAAGGTTCTGGGTACTTACTGGATTTCAACAGAGAATTAATGTTCCTATTTCTCCATCCCTTGATTTCCCATGAAGACAAAGCATTCCAATCTCATTCCGCATTTATTTCCACTCTGTTTGGGGGATTGGTTTGTATTTAAATAGCAATGGAGTAATTGTAACCAGCAATGCTAGGATGAAACTGTTGCATCACACTGCTCTCCTTGATCTTCTGGCTTAGCTCAGCCTCATGGCTTTTCTCCAGCATTAACTGTTTTTCCCCCTTATTTCTTCTCATTTCCTTCGTATTCTCTGTTCACAAAACTGTAAATGATTGTTTTGAAATAGACTTTTGCAATGCAGCGTCAACCCATAACTGCCCTAAAAGTCACAAGGAACTCGTTAAACAATGCACCTCTCACCCAGAGCAAGCATACCATATTCTGTCTCATTTGATGAGTCTAATTAAAGTTTTCAAAGTGGAATATGCAAGCTGATTATCTGCTCTACAGGGTTTCAGAAGGAGCAGAATGTAAATTTTGATTTATTTGATTAAATGCCTTAATTGTGCTTCAATTTTGAATTTCCCTTTGTTAAAAACAATATATATATATGTCTGGGGGAGGGGGTGTTTGGTTTTTTTGTTTTTTTTTTTTAAACAAGATAGCTGTATTATTTGTAACTATCTGTTTTACACAAATATTTATTTAGAGATAATATTCTTCTTCCCATTAAAAAAAAAAAAAAAAAAAAAAAAAAAAAAAAAAAAAAAGACCCCATGTACCAAGCCGATTCCTACTTTGACTGTCAAGGGAACTTGCTTGTCATACTATTTTTCAGCATATCCCTTTTGTTCCAAATTTTCAAGACCTGAATAAAAATGACAAGCTATTATGCAGCACAGAATAAAAAGAGATTGCTCTGTAAATTTTCTTAGAAATTACAATGTTTTAATGCAAATCAGCACATTTCAGCCAACAAATTTTTTTCTTCAGCTTCAGCATACATAATTTGATTCCACGTCAGCTTGTGGGCATTTTTCAGATTAATCTCCCCTGATCTTTTGGCCACATCATTTTAGTGTACAATAAAAATCACAGTAAAGCTTCAGTGGAGTCTAAGCAGTCCCAAAAGGTCACGGTTCTCCCTGAGAACCACAGTCCACATCTAATTTCAGAAGAAACCAGATAGGGTTTACATTTCTGAATGTACATATGAGAGATGTGTCCATTCAAGTAAAATCCCGCAGCTTCTTCCAGCAGTATTTTCTCCCATTTGTCCTGAAGCATCCTTACCACCAAGATACATACGCAATCAAAAGAAAAGTTTAGGGAATGGGATTTTTTATTTGTTTGTTTTTAAAGCACATATCATGTATTCAACCCATAGCACAGTTCTAATGCTTTAGAGGAAAATTAAGTTTTCTCTATGCATTTTGTCTTCTACACCTTTTTTTCCCCAAAAACTTCTCGAGGAGAAACACTTTCTCTGCTGGGTTAAGGACAGGTACAGTTACTGTCCCAAGAGTGCTCCCTGTTTGCATGCATTCCTGTGAGAGAGAACATCCCTTAAGAGGGACAGGACTTCAGGCTAGGAATCTGATTCTCTTTAACAAGAGATTCTCCTTAACAGGACATGGGTCTCATGCCTCTGACACACAGCTTGATTTCAGCTACTTTTCAAAGAACACAGATTAAAGGAAAAACACAGCAAACAACAAATACATCAGTGCCCATAAAACACTTCCTTATCACTGCATTTCTCAACTGTTACATTTCATAGCATTCATACCATCCATATCATTTCCCCCAGGCTCAGAAACACCCCCTACTACTTCCAGCTCCACATCACAGCAGGTTTTGTTTCAGAAGAAAGTGCTGGGTGAGGCAGAGTCAAACTTTTGTCCTTGTTTGATTGTAAAGGTCTGAAACCTTTAAGTTTTCCATTCCTTAACTGTATACTGGTGAAATATTTTGATAAAGCTGAATTGAACTTTGGTTCATAGACTATGGTTAATTTGATCTTCACTCCATCACTGAACTCTCAAAAATTAATTTTCTTATCTCTAAACCACAGAAATATGAATTAGAAAATTGTGGAGCAATTTATCTTGTGTCAAGATAAACTAGCAGTCTGAGCAACACCCTTTCTTCTTTTGCTACTAACACCCAAAAAGAAATCTGCTGACCTGGTGTCAGGGCATTCTTCCTTTTCCACCCACCAGCTGAACCATTCCCTGGAGCCTCTATTTCTCATTATCATTGAAAATTGATTTGCAAAATCTCTGGACAAAAAGCCTGTGCAAAATCCACATTGATGTATTGATTCAATAAACAGAAGTTTATCACACAAAAGCAAAAAATTTACTTATCATAAAGTAAATTTTACTGTCATTAGCCAGTTTTAATCAAGACCTTTTCAGGAGGCTGAATGGAGCCATTTTCTGTAGAACTGCTTTGGCACCTTCTCTTTAACAAAGACTTTACACCACAATACCTCAAAATACAGCTGAAAATGCTGTATTTTATTAAGACTAGAAGTTCAAAGTTATGATTAGGCATAGGCTTCCAGGGAATAGTAGGAGCAGGATGTCAGGCACCTTCATTAGCATGTTCCAGAACAACACACAAAGACATATGAAAGTGGATGACAACACAACTGTGCAGGCACATTGCATAGAGAAATTACTGCAGGTGAAGATACAGAACTCCAGGAACAAATTATACATGAGATATCCATCCACTACATTTTTGCATGTATGGACACATCTGCATCTGAGAAAATTGACTGTAAAGCTGATGTGACACTTATCCCATAGATACAGCTGATGTGAAACTTATTCCATGGATACAATGAAATTCACACTACAGGGTGTATTTGAAACCCAAATAGCCTAAAATGAATTATGTGTGATATGAAGTTAACCATTTTGCCGTAGGAACAATAATTTCTGAATTGTTTGACATATCCCTGTGCCTGAACTCTTCATTTTCACTTTGAACACAGCACTAGTTGGATTCGTGGCTAGGTTTGGTATAAAGACAGCTACACCATCTCAGACAAGAAGCCTGTGTATCTCTGTGACAACAGACACCAAAAGAATGTGAGAATACTCTGTATGTGTCCTGATTCTCCCTGAATGTGTGTTTCCCACTTTCTGCAGTCAGTACCACAGGACTTTCCTACAAGATCCCATGCCCTTCAAGAAGCAACAAGTAATCACTTGCCTCTCCACCTCTTTGTTATTCCATAGATACTTCTCATTTCTGCCTTAGTCTCTTTACAAGCTGAAAGAGACAAGCTCCCCTAGCTCAGCTGACTTTCTTTTTAGATAAGGTAATGTTCAAGGTATGAGGGCAGCATGTGCTTATACAGTGGCAAAAAGATGTTTCCTCTTCAGTTCTCACCTTCCTTCTTGATTAATTTTGTACAGCTTATTTGCCTTTCTGACCACCGGAAAGCACAGAGTTGCTGTTTTAAGAAAGTTTTCCAGGATAATTCCTAGTAATTAGAGCCCATAATTGTCTAGGTGCACTGTGGATTTTTTTTTCCTCACACGTATTATTTGGGATTTAGTGGCCTGGAGCTCCACCAGGCACTTCTCAGCTTTGCCCATGATCTGGTGACTCTGACTGACCATATTTGTCTGCTCCTATAAAAATGCCATGTGAGGTGTTCTGAAGCTGCTGTAGCTGTGTGCTGCGTGGCCACCAGCACTGGGGAGCTGTGTCCTTTCTCATCAATCTCCAGATATCAACCATCTCTCTGCTATGGCCTCTTGCTGTTGAGGGAGACCACCACAGGGTTTGAGATGCTCTGGTTCACCATGGAAATCACCAAAGACAGCTGAACCAGAATTACAGGGATCCTGACTTAATAAAAACCACTGTGATATGGCCTGTCCCCATCACACTGTGGGAGGTTCTTCAGCCAGCTCTTAAGACCCAAACTATGGCCCCAATTGTATCTTTTCACAGACTCTGAGCCACTGGAAAGCTAGAGCTGAATTAAATTGAAGAACATAAATATTTTTCCCCTGGTACTGCAACAGCAATTAATTTCCCAAATTTTTCCATGAGTCTTGTGTCCACTAGGCGTGTGTATATATATCATTGCCTTTTTTTCAAAAGTATTCCACATTTTTTAGAGCTCAGCAGACTTTTATTAATCTCCTACCACGTCATCTTGCCCTTGAGATTCCCCTGTTTAATCAAGGATTTTTAGAAACAGCTTTTTAGAAAGCTCTGGGAATAAAAGTTCAGCTTTGTCACAGGCAGACATTTCAAAGCCAGGGATACACCTGCACCTTCACACACGTGTACATGCACATACACATAACTGCAGTGCTGTGTGTACATAACCACACAGCAAATCCTAAAAGCTTCAATATTTAAAAATACACTCTTCCCTGATGTTTTTTGTGAGTGTTTTATGGGATGTAATTCTAAGTGATCTGAACATGAAGGAAACATGGCCAAGATGTCTTTCGTTTTCTCCTTCTCCATTTCTCCAAGGTATTTTTCTCGTGCTCTCTTCAGCCAAACAGAATTGCATGGACTGCTATTAATTTGAAAATCCAGCAAGGAACTTCCCTCTAGAGCTACCACCAAAAAATTATCTCCACACGGGGAGTTTCATGTTCTTGTGAGCTCATAAAAGGTACAATATTTACTCTTGTACTCTATAACATTTACTCTTGCTTTAATTTTTTGCCTAAGCTTAAAATACTAGTTTTGACATTTTTCCTCAAGAATATGTTGCTTAGCCTGCCAAAAGGGAACTAGCATGAGCTCAGGCATTATTGAGGAGGTGAAATTTTACTGTGTTTCTCCCACCTTTAAAAAAATTCTGTGTTGTAAAATTTGGCATTGTTGTATATTCCAAATTCCATATGTACCAAACAAGCTAATTTAGACCAATGCAGAGCAGATAGGCTTTTAAGCAAAACTATTCCCGGAACAAAATCTGACAGGTCTGCACAGCTGGAATAGGTTTAAGACCTGGCTCTAAGATATTTTGGAGAGGTTTTCTCTCACCATATGGACTTTAAGAACAAAAATTCTCTGGAGATGATGTAAAGTTCGAAGACCAGATCCCTGAAATTTCAGCAAAGAGGCTGAAAGCTAATAGCAAAAGTTGACATCCATAGTGAAAGAAGTCTTGTGGGACTCCTTTGGGATACATAAATATATATTTCCCCATATCCATGAGTATGTGGAATGTATATTCAGAATGGAATTTGTGGTCATTGCTTGTGGTTTGCATCATTGAATTGGTTGTCTGCAGCCAGAGCCCTAAAATCTACACCCTGAACGCTTTCTTCCTGCAGCCTCTCATCATTTACTCTATACCCCTGAGAATTCTGCACCACTTACTGTCTCTCATAATATATTTGTTTACTATTCAGTAAACTTCCTACCCTGTTTTGCTGTAAAAGCAGCTAGAGCCCTCCTGATTGTTTTGTGGCTCCTGTACAAACAGCTCTGTTGGAGCGTAGGAGATTTCACAATGCATCTACGTAACCTGTATTAACATTGCTGGGATGCTCTTGTTTTTGTCCAAGATATAAACCCACCCTTTCGATAATGTACATCATGTTCTGTCTGAACACATCCCACTATAAAATACAAAGATGTGATAGTCTGGAACCTGTAAACTTGCAGACCCGTATTGCTCTCTCCTTTTGCACACGTTCACTTGTCCTTCCCAGTGTACAATCTTCTGTGCTAGCCCTCTGAGCCATCAAGGACCAAACATAGGGTGAGATGCCTTTTGTGTTTCATTGCCTCCCCAGACAGCACATTACTCATGCTATAGAAAGCAGCACCTTTAAGGACTATGTTTCTCCAGAGACCCTTGCAAAAATAATCAGTAGCGTTGAGTTTTATCTGTGTAATCATTCTGTAATCTGCATCAAAACCAGAAGTCTAAATGGTAGGCTCCTTTTCTGCTATGAAAAATGCTCACCTTCCAATCTGGAGTTAGAACATTTCAGATCTAAAGGATCTGTCTCACAGATCTATAAACACTTCTCAAGACCCTGAGTTTGGGTGCCCAGTGCTCCTACTCTACCAACAGCATCCTCTTGTCAAATTATCACTCCAGACAGCACATGAGAGCCTCATGGCCAAGGTAGTCCATGGGAAATAAAGTACTGTTGGTTACTCCCTTCCCAGAGGAGACAGCAGAGTGCCACAGCCACCAGGAAACACCACAGCTTTCAGCCAGGGATGGTTCTGACAGAGCATTTTTGACCCACACTGTGTGGGGAGAACTGAGTCCTGCTGCCTCGCTGAGGCCAGCAACTTTGTTGACTCACCCTAAGCAGCAAATACATGAGGAAAAACTTCTTAAGTGATAAGCCTACAGCTGGGCAGAGACAATGTGGGAGATCTGGAAGAGCTGTGCTAAGGAGAACACTGGGAACATAAAACATCCGAGCCAGCTTGCAACACAAGGGCACTCACAGTGCCAGCCCTCCAACAGTGCAAAGTTAATGGGAAGCCGTTACACACTGCCTCTGTCTCTTTCTTGGCAGCCCCTCGACTTCATGATTAAGAATGATGCAAGTGTGATTAGAATATTCAGCAAAATCTGAATAGTTTATGGTTTCTACTAAGTTATTTCTCATGAATCCAGAGAGCTCATAAGATCCTTCTGAATAATAACATAAGTTATTCTTATAGGGACAAGGTACCATTATTTAATATTCATCATGACAGAATATAGTCATCTCACAATTTATGCTGCAGTATCCAAGATATTGGCTAACATCCATTATCAGCTGTGTCTTGAATTGCCTATATTACATTTATTTAAAGAAATTCAGACAGGTGAGATGTTCTACAAAGAAGCCATTTGCAAACAAGTAAATGGGGGAAAAGGTACTGACTGCTATAAATGTAATAAACTCCTACTGATGTCTCAAACTCGTTACAGTTCACTAAAAAGTATAAAGGCTGATTACATGATAAAATAAATAGAGAGAAATAGCTTCCTTTCCTTTATAGGAAAGGAAGTGCAACAGCTACTCCTCATCTGCTCAACATGCTTCCCATCCTTTTTGTTAATGCTGCATTCATAAAAGAACCCATTTTTCTCCTCGATTTTGTAAAGCTAGGCTTTGAACACAATTTAGGATATAGGGAATGCAATTTGAGAGCTATATTTACTGTTTCTAGGGAAGTAATTTAACAGATCATTTCTTTTTCAGATCCAAAAAATTAAAGAAATTTTGCAGTACTGTTGATATACCCGTTCTTCCCTCTGTCTTGCTGATAATCAGATGCCAATGAGATGAAATTTAGCATCATGCAACTAAGCAACTAGGGTACCAAACAAGTTTTAAAAGATTTAATCCTGTCAAAATCCTCCCAGAAATATAAAGCCCACCAGGTATGTAATCAGTGGTAGAAGAGTTAGATCCTTCTAATTAATCATCTTCTCAACACAAACTAGCACACACAAATCCTCGTGATTTGATAACCTTGGAGAAAAAAGGTATTTTGGAATAAAAATGGTTAATATCATTTCAGGCAAAACAGACCAGGATCCTGGTGTCAAGATTTGGAAAAGACTTTTTGTGGTGAGTTTGCTCACGTTTTCTCCCTTGCACTTCATGAGGATTTAATAATGCCTGAAATTTTCATCACCACTTTCTTACTGATGATGAAAAGACAAAGGCAGGCTTGGTAGGATGCTAGAGAAGACAAGGCTTCCCTGGAGCCTGGGAAGGGCTGAGCCAGTTCCTCCCAGCCCATGGATGAGCTTCAGTAGCTGTGTGGGAGCAGGCAAAGCAGGCAGTGAGGCTGAGTTCTTCCTCCCTTCTCTCCACTCTGCTTCAAAATCCTGCTACTGCCACTGTAAAACTCAGTTTGCTACTGGTGCCAAGATGCCTGAGGAGCAAACAGGGCAGATTTACCAGGCTGAGTGCATTTATTCAAAGTCTTTCTGGTTTTGTCTTTTAAGTTATTGAACAGCAGAGTGAAGTAAATGAAAAAGGGACATCAAAACACAGCTGCAGCCAGACATCATTTAATGTTTGTTTTCCTCAAGGCCAAACACGTATCTTGATGTTACATAATGCTGCTCTAAATTGATTAATAGATTTGACAAAATAAATGATTTTTTGCTCATTTAAAGATTGCTTTTTCTTGCATCAGTCCCATTTTGATGATGAGGCACATGCATCAAGTCCTTCTTAATCTCAAGCCAGAGCCATGCTAGGATTTTTCTAAACCAGAGCATTTGGAATCAAGGATGCAATACCTAGGTGAGAGTGCATCTCAGAGCAGTCTCATCTGGATCATTAGCCTTTTAGCCTTCCCCTCTGAGAAAGAAAAGGAACTGAATAATTTTTTTAAAAAGAAAAAAAAAAACCCAAACACGCAAAACCAAGAATATTGGGGTGATTTGAAGTATTTCGTTCCCTTCTTAAAGTCTTCAAGAAATGACTGTGTGTGGCACTATGTGCCATGGTCCAGTTGACAAGGATCAGTCAAACATTGGATGTGATTATCTCAGCGGCCTTTTCCAACCTAAATGATGCTGTAATTTTGTGAAAAGGCTTTTGGCAGTGCCCCAAAAGCAGCACCTGGCCTAATGCCCTAGAAAGGCCAAGGGAGTGCTGGCCTGCCAGCACCACCAATATCCCAAGCATTTTGAAGCAGGGATATTCCATCACTTCTTCCAACAGCCATTGCCAGGGGCAGGAACCCACAAAAATACTGGATCTGTTTGGCCATAGGATTGGGTTTCACATATCTCACAGAACTAAAGAGAAAAAATGCTGCAGGGGGTGTAAAAGGAAGGCTCCAGCCCAACAAAGCTTTGCATGGTGGAGGGCCCCTCAGCCCACAGTGCAGCTTAAAGGTCTGGGGTCAAAAGACATTTAAAGAATCCCTCTTCCCATTAATTCAAGCCATTTCCATGCTGTTTGCAATTAAGGGATAATGCATTTAATTACAAATTGCACCAATCAGTCACGACTTCCAAAAAAGTCGAGGGAAAGTTGCTTTCCCCTACTTCCACTCACATAATTGGCAAGCACAAGGCAGTGTGCAGACTGAAGCAGTAAAAGCAGTGGGTTTATCAATTGGAGTGTATATCTTTCTTCACTTGCAGGCTGCTTTGGTGACAGTGATTCTGGCTGGACTTCTGGTCTCTTGCTGCACAGTCATTCTAAACTGAAAAAGAAAAAAAAAAAACCCAAAACAGATCAAACTTTGCAGAGCCAGCATGTCTTTTATGAAAATACCATCCTATCTTTAACAAATAAAACACAAAGAGGAAAGCAAATAAGTAAAAGAAAAGGAAAAAAATGTTCAATCTCTTAAATACAAGAATAAACACCCAAATCTGTCTGTGAATTATTTTGGAAATATGTGGTTCAAGTTTGGCTATAGGACAGGAAGCTAGTCATTCCTGAGGACAGACGCCAAGGATTTTGCAGCGAGCAGTGTCATTCAAGTCTTCTGTGGGAGCTGCAAGCCTTACAAAGGAGCTTTGCGGTGTTTCTGAGCTGGTGGTGTTTTTAGGCAGCAGCATATGTAAGCATCCTTGACACACACAGCTTGTCAACACATTTCAATCTCAGGAGGAATCTAAATAAAATCTTTGCCTAGCACATTCAATACTGATCTCAAGAGGCATGAAGGAAAGGGGAGGGCAAGATTAACGCATATAAACTGTGGAGATCTTGGATTTTGAATCATCCAAAGCAATGAAAATCAGCAGTGGCTTACTTAATCTTTTATTTCCTTTCCATAATGAGCCTTCCTCTATGAATGCAGTTCTCTTGCCTCTCAGCTGTTTTCTGCCACTTTATAAAGCAAACACAGCTTCAAATTTGACAGTTTTGTTGTTGCTAGTCTGTGTTCTGGAACAAAATCTCCTGTTGATCTAAAAAGCCAGCAACTCTCAGTCTCATCCTGCCCTCATTACAGTCTTGTCTCTTCAGTGCAAAGACTTTCTTCAACTTCTTGTTTCTTCAATGCCTTATATCACCCACAGACTCCCTCCACATCTGCATTTCATCCTTAACCTTAAAAAGGGAAATCAAAACCAGCAATGCTGCAGGGCACCAACACTGCATCCTGTAAACTGCCTGGTCCTCAGCTGATAGGAATTCTTCCGACAAAAATTCAACTGCAAAAATTTTTGCAGGACAAGGACAGCCAGTAACGAATTCTACCAGCCACAGCAGCATTACAAACACCCACAGAAAAATTGCTTGCTTCTTCTATCAAAGAGCTTCTGAGGGAGAACACATTTTGGGAACCGTTGCTTCTTAAAGCCTGCAGCGTATAAGCAACATTAGCTTGGTTTGTAACCTCTTGCTGGAACAGCTCTGTTTAATAAGAACAGACCCTGTGAGTGTGACAGAGGAGCTGTCTACTTCACATCCAGACTCTCACAGCAAGGAGCAGCAGATGCCTCTGATACAGAACTGGGCAAGTGTGTCAGGATACCTCCCCCAGTGCAACTTCCCTGCTTCAAACAGCCTGAAGTTTGGGCACATCCTCAAACAAAAATATCATCTACTGCTTAGCAGGCAAAGGATTTTTCTTCTTGTACTTTGTCTATGTTTTGGCATAGATAAGCCTTTGCAAATAAAGCCTTCCTTAACAGTGATTTTCACTGTTGGCCAGATGCTGTGTAAGGAAGGACCTCTTTTGGTTCATTTGCAGTCTTCACAGACCAATTCGAGACTGCTTGTTTTTGTAGTATAAAAAGTTACAATGACAAGCATTACCACTGCATTGTTCAAATCATGGCATGTGCAGCATTTCAAACCTGACCATTTTTTTCTTTTACTCTTCAATTTCAGTTAGTTTTGTAATTCAAAACACTAAGCTCATTTGAAGGATCCTAAATACTTACGAAAACAGCAAACTAAGTTGTGCAGTTTCCAACTTCTTCAAATCCATGAATTGTTTCATTTTAAACACATCCTCATTTCATTTTCTTTTTTTCCCTTTTTTTTTTCCTTTTTTTTTTTTTTTTTTTTTTTTTTTTTTTTTTTTTTTTTTTTTTTTTTTTTTTTTTTTTTTTTTTTAAGTAGGTAGGAGAAATGAAGACATTTACATTGGCTTACTGGGAGAAAAATATTTTTTACTGAAAGAAACTTTTGGTTTTATGCTTGAAAGTCAGGCATTCAAGAATGATTTAATTGTGGGTATTTTAGCCCTGGTGACTGGCCACCAAGTTTCATGTAGATCTGCCTGGGTGTATACACTACCACACAAAAGCCTTCTGGCCATCCCCTGTTAAACAAGGCAGATATTGATGTGGCCCATCAGCCCTTCCACACACCATCTCCTCTGCAGAACCTCAGTCTGCACTCTTGGGCCTGCTCCAGACACAGCCACAGGATGAAATGAAGGGAACATAAGAACATATGGGAAAACCAAATTTAAATGTGGGTTTGCTCTTCATCTCAGGGTAAAGTCCCAGCACAGGCAGAGTCACAGTTACTTTTCCCTTACTCATTTCCTGGGGTGTTCAGCATAAACAGCTCAGTACACTGGGGTCAGACATCCCTACTCCCTAACATGCTCATGGCTGCTTCTAGCTCTAAACAACTGTCACTAAAGCAAGGTTAATAATGCATGCAGCCCATTTGTGAATATACACTTTGCAAAATGCTTCAAATCCATCATCCCTCGTGTTTTAGTGAAGAACGCACAGCCATGCAAACTACCCCATTTGAGCACGGAGAGACAGGAAAAAGATGTGAAGAAAATGCTTCTATTTCAAAAATCTGGTGATGAGAAGTTTCCCAGCAAACAGCCTTTGGACTTCAAGACTGAGAAGCAAAAAAAGCCCCAACTCTAACAGCATCAGCTTCAGTAAGCTTTGGTAGAGAAACATGGCAAACAACAGTGGAGACATTCCAATTCTTACAGATGCAACTTTTTCTCTTTAAGCTAACAAGTTAAGAAGAATGCTAAATGGCTAAGTACAAGAGCTTATTAAAAATATCACACAAGGAGACTAATCGTAGCTTAATCATGACTTGCTTAAATTCACTCATAAAAAATATAACTAAAACTTGTTTTTAGAGTGGCCCAAGTCTTAGATTTCCCCCCTGACAACTGTAAAAACAGTTAAAAAGCACTACATAGCAAAGCTCATTGAGAGAAAAAAAACTTTCCAGCAGTATAGAAGGAGTGTTCAGAGGGGTATAAATACTGCTTATAGACTTAATATGTAAGGATATTTTGAGAGGTACTGTCTGTTCCCTCTCTCCCACACTGTACAAGAGTTCTCACGGTGAGCAGGGCTGCCGAAGTTAAAGCAGATTCATACAAACACGGGTTTTCAAGTCCAGCACATCTGCCTCCAGTTCTGGTGCGCTTTCACAGCTGGATTAAGATGATCTAAACCCACATTCTCATCAGCAGGGGTAGAGCTGTCCCCAGCCACTTGTTCATGTCCTGTGCCAGAGGCTGGGATCACACAAACGTCTGCCCTGCCCAGACTCACAAGCTGATGCACAATTGGAAATTAACCCTGAAAGGGAAGGCTGCTGACTGAAAACAGATTCAGGTCACTGTGCAGCTGCCTGTATGGCAGTGCTGGGAGAGGGAAAGGAGCACACAAAGGGCAGCAGTGGCTGGTTCAGAGATGGCACGGACTTAGATGAACTTGACCTGTCAGCAAACTGCACCCTGAAATCAATCCCTACATCGCTCATGAGGCCCCAGCTCCCAGGGACATCAGTTTGTTACATCTTTTGCTTCACACTGTGCATTTCTGGAACAGCCAGGAGCCCCTATCCAGGGAAGTGGGGGACAGAGCTCCATCTTCCACCTGCCTATCTCCTCAAGAATTCCTATGCAATCTCTGCTGCTCTGTGCCCCATCCATGGTGATGGTAATCAATATTACCTAGATCCCTATGGGCTAGTATTTGAAATAAATCACTTTTGTACAACTTCTCAGACTACACCAAAGCACAAATTCTCCTTTCCTTTTGGTACAGCTTCTCTTGAGGACATTTCTCTTAGAACTGCATGCAACATGATGAATAATTTTTCCTTATACTTTCACAGTCTACCTTCTTTGGATTACCTGATTTGATATAAATGGGACATTTAGCACAAGTTGCCAAATACAAGTATGTGAGATTAACACCAGGAGACAAAAAATTCTTATCTGAGTTGCATTTATCATCATAAGACTACCAGTTGATCATCTGCTCATTAACTAAAGATTACTGTCTTCCAACCTGAGATGTCTTGAGATTCTGCCTGCATACCAGGGGTCCCTTCTGGATAGCAGACAATTTATTTTAAATCTAAATGTACAGACAGAAGACAAATAGCAGAATTTGGAAGAAAACTGTAGTTTGAATCACAGATACTTCAGCCATCTGGCTCTGTGCAGGTTGACCATCTCACAGCAGGGACTCAATTACCACAAATAGAAAATGAGGGACAGTCACGGTGGGACATCTAAACCACAGATTATCCACAAAACTGTTTCCTTCAAAGGACTTTCTCAGTGCTCAGGGAACTACTCTGGAGGTGTGTTAAATGGGAGCAAGTTCACTGCAAGGAAGGAAAGGCCTAAGAAAGAGACGCTGTAGGAATATATGCACTTTGTAAGTAGATCCCATGTAAGTATAATTTTGGAGGCCTGGTGGGAATAAGAATTGTTTTGATACTTACGTGAAAGCAATAGATAGAGAATATGCAAATGAAGTTTAAGATTATATTTTTATCACATTTCAGAGCTTTAAGATCTCCACATGGTGAGGTCAGCAGGGTATGCATAGCAGATAATTCAAACAAAAAGCCAGAGGAGGAAAATACAGTTTCCAATTTCAGAAAATAAAAATAATCAGAGAACAATTATCAAAGCTTGAGCTATTTTTTTTCCTTTTGAAAATAGAATAAAGCAAGATTTGATGAGTGAGTTTTAAAATTAATGATTCAGGCTTAACAAGCTTTAGAGGAGATAAACTTGAATTTAAAATAGTTTTGTAAAACAGGGCATGAAGTTGCCAGCCACCCAGTAAGGTAGGGTTTGCCTCTTATTTGATTTCTGACATGAAAGTCACTAAATCCCAACTCTCCTGATGAATCACTGAGAGTGGGTTAAGATAAGCCACAACTCTATATTTTTTGTTTCTTCAAAGTTTTGTGCTACGGTCCAATAAACAAGATTTCTCTTGAGGCATCAAGCAGTCAGCTATCAGTGTTAGATTTACTCTCATTTGCTGAAGAGTATTAAGTGCCACCATCACTTAAGCCGAACAACCTAGCTCATTTTTGCTAAAGTAGACAAGAAATATAGCTTGTTTTAACAACGGAAGGCGGTGATATTTTTAAAGCTAGCTTATAGCATACTTGTGGTAAAAAATCAAGAAACCTTGATCCTTTTTGAGCACCTCTTTCTCACAGGGTCTGGGAAAGCAGTAAATCACGAACACATCTGGATATCAGAGCCTGTATCTGAAGGGATCCATTTTCTTGATGGTATGATTTATAACCATTTATTACCTCAGCTCGTAATCTACACCTGTTTGTCCACAACACTCACAGCAGTGTGTAGTGGACCAAGAGCATTGTCCTAGGGTATACAGCACACAGATTTAGCTCTACAGGGGATTTTTGATAGCTGTCAATATCTTATATGGTAATAACATTTCCAACCAACTAAATCCTAGACAGGAGCTGTCACTGAGCCCTTGCTGGGAGGGAGAAAAACTATTAAACATACATCAAACCTGCTGCCATGCAAGCCTAAAATGCAAGAAAAAAAATGTACAAATAGATTTATAGAAAATGTCAGGGAAAAAAAAAAAACAAAACCAAACAAAACCCAGTGGTTAGTGGTTTGAGGCTAATAGCAACCACAAGTTTTCCAAAGTACATTCATATGCAATAACAACAGCCTTCAGAGCTGACAGCACCTGCTCTCTGGCCTTCCACAGTTTAAAATGCAAGAAGGTCCTTCAGAGTGAATCAAGGCAAAGAGACCAGAAACAATTTCTAAAAAGGAGTAAAACAGTCTGTAGCTGTTATTCATTACCACACTTTAGTAGGAAAAGTGAATAACTAGCTCTTTTGATCCCGATTTATTTTTTACCGGACTGTATGTACAATTTGACACAAAACGTGTGGAACCAATCAGGGACCTAGCTCTCAAAGGTGACAACACAACTTTGTGTTCATGAAAGTTGCATGTCAGTGGGAATCAGGTGTGTCAAACACCTTTCTGGATTGGAAACATGAATGCAGGTAGACAAGAAGTACTTCTCTCACCCATTTCTCCATTCACCAGATTTACCCTGTGGGTGGATTGCCAGGTCTCAGCCTTGGTAGGAAATGTGTTCCTTCTCACAGATGATCAGCTGTTTGCTGTACTCTACTCTATCACTGTTCGTGGTAAAAAGGACTCTCTCCAGAAGAGTTGCAAGTGAGGAAGGTTGTGGCATTCCCCTTCCTGGAGATATTCAAAAGCCATTTGAACATGTTCTGGGGCAACTGCTGTCATTTGGACATGCTTAAGTGGGACCAGATAATCTCCAGAGGTCATCCTCCTCACAACCTCAACCACTCAGTGATTCTGTGATGTGAGACCTCCTCTGAGGCACCCGCAGAGGGATCTGTGGTTCTGAAATACAGAAAAAAAGGCTGCCAGAACAGAATTACCTTCAGAACAGCAGTCAGAGCTTTTGTGTGTCACATATATGCTACACAGCAAGGAAACTCTGTCTTCAGGCCCAGTCTTTCTGACTGCTTAAATACCTGCACCAGTTTGGGATTTAAAGGTGTTCTAGCCTACAGAAGATTATTTCTAAAGCAGAGCAGGAGCCATTTCAGACATTGTGAGCAGCACCAGCCCCCACTCTTGGTTTGGTAATATCTCTGCCTGAGCATCTGCAGGCAGGACTTCTGCACACCTGGCATCAGAGAGGATGCCACTCACCCACACTCCTAAAGCTACTGGAATTTTGCAGATCTTTAGAGGGAGAAAGATTTTTAGCCACATTTTGTCGGAAGCCACATTTTTGGACCAGAGCTGTGCTTGTTTTCGTGAGTGAAAGAAACCAGCAGTATTTTTGCAGAGATGTGAGGAGCCATTCCCACTGCAGCATCATTAGAGCAAGATGCTGAGAAGGAAAGGGCTGGCTGGCCCATGACAGGACTCTCATTTCCCACAGATTAATTTCATAACCACCAACTCCACATACATAAGGGCAGCATGCCACTGACCCTCTTTTACCCAATTGTTTGGGCAAGGGTGTCAATGACCATTATTTCCAGAAGAACTTTTAGGTCCCAGCTGCTATCTTGCAGACATAGTGACTGACAGATATATGATGGAAATCCTATAAACCACAAACACACTCACCATTTGGGTCCCAAAGGAGGCTTGGAAATGTCTGAAAATTACCCTTTAGGACTTAGGCACATAATTTTGCTAAAACCTAAATGAACAATCCTTTTTGTATTTCCTGAGGTAGGACTGCAGGTAGGGACACATGAATTAGAAAAGACAAGAATGAGAACAGATTAGTATTAAACAAGCAATATAATATAGGAGAATATGAATTATGCAATACCTGATAATTTATTAACTCGCTTTATTTGGCATTCTGCAATGATAAATCCTGAGGAAAGACTGTTAGTGCCATTTAGGGGACAAAAGTCTGAACAATTGAACAAGATTGGTTGTGCCTTTGGAGAAAAATATTTCTGCATGTCACTGTTCAAATTTGGCAGCTGAAACAGGCAAAGCCACTAAAAAGAGATAACTAGAATAATGGATGTTAAACAATGGCATATCTGTACAATTTATAAAATCTAGATTTAAAATTCACCTAATTGCAAACAAAATACAATCTCCCCAATGTATCAAGTCTTATGTTTTTCACTAATAATGAACATCCTAAATTTAATCTTGACTCCATAAAATGATCTTTCTTTTTCTTAGCAATAGCCATAAAGAAACACTGTGCTACTAAAACTACCCAGATGAATTTGCAAGGATGGCTCTAGAAGCAACTTTAACATTTACCAAAGTCACTCATGGATGTTCATCTCCACTCATGAAGATTATGATTGTATAGTCTGGGCTGCTATGAAGCACCAGTGACAGAAAAAATTTCTGCTTCAAAGACCATAAACTCCTGTTGAGATGTCTCCTCACTTTCCAAGGGCTGTGTAGATTTACAGTTTTTGTGTTCTATTGTGTGCCACAGTGGCTGTTAGCCCTTTCTGTTAAATATGTACCCCATGTGCATGGAGTGCCTGTCTGTACACATACATGGGTTTTAAAAGGGACTATCAATTAAGAAATCTTGCACGGGTAGGAGAATACAGGTGACCTTGTCTCTGATAAGTAACAGCTGTGTTAATTACCCAATACCTGATGAGTCACAGCTGTATCCAATAAAGATGTGATAAAATGGAATGGGTTAACTGGCGAGGGGAGGATCCTGAGGAGAAAGAGGTGAGTCTGGGTCTGCAGTTAGAGCCTGCTGTTGGAACCTGCAGTCACAGTCTAGCTGGGTAAAAGCCTGCAGTCAGAGGCTGCAAACTGATCCCTGCAGTCAGAGTTTAGCAGGGAATAACCAGCAGTCAGAGGCTGTAAGGGAAGCCTACAGCAGGAGCTGCTGCAGCCAGAGTCAGTGAATGGTTGGGTCAGGATGACTGAGCTGTAAAGAGGAGTAAACCAGGACCCTTTTCATGCTGTGATAAACAAGAAATCTGTGTCTCAGCTCATTTGTACCCTCTAACAAGAGGGCTGCTGCAATGACATCTTTGAGAAGAATCAATTGGATGTACACTGAAAGACTACTTGAAGAGTCCACCTCTTCTCTTGGCCCACCCCCAAATGGCACCAATCAAACACTGCAACCAATGCATCACCTGGGGCAACACAGCGACTTCTTCTTCTTTGTAAAACCTGGACCACAAGGATACAACACAGGCTTACTCCACATTTTCATAAATACATCTCCATCAAGGCACTGCATCACCTGAATGAGCATTTTCACTGCCATTAAGGGAGCTGTGAGTCCTAATACCTCAAAAGACACCAAAAAACCCTTTTTTCCTATAAATATAACTGCAAGATCAGCATTTGCGTCACTATGGCAGGAACTCACGCTGAAAACAGCTGTAATATTGTCACAGAGTAGAGTAGTGGTAAGCGTACAGATTTCCCTAGGTAATGTCCTTTGGACCACGAGCTGCATTAAAACTCCAGGCTTTCCAGAACTGAAGGAGAGATCAATCTTCATGCACAAGTGTGGTGGGCCAGCTTTGACAATCAGCCAAACTCCCATCCAGCTGCTCCTTCTCTCCCTGAGATGTTCATACCTCCTGGCTTGTTCCTATCTACACAACCGAACTTATTTAACAGGGAAGTAAATAGCAAGAACAGAAATAAAAAGCTTGTGGATTGAAATAAAAACAGGGAAATTGCTTCCTGTTACAAACTTATCTTGGTGAAAAATAACTTAATTTGTTGCCTACTGATTAGGGTGACAGGAAACAACAAGACAAATACTGAAACAACACCTTTCCCACAACCAACTTCCTTTCTTCTCTTCTGCCTCTTTTACCCACAGCAGGAGGTTTGGGTGTAGATGAGGATGGATGATTATGATCAATACACAGCAGTTCCTATCTGCTACTCCCTCTTTCTGACATCTTCCCTCTGCTCTGGCATGGCTTTCCACTGGCTGCAGTCCTTGTCAAGGAAGTCTGCTCTGGGATGGTCTCTCACTGGGCTGTGGTATCTGTTCTGGCACCTGGAGCACCTTCTCCTTCAGCCTTGTTTTTAACCCAGATCTTCCTCACCCTTTTTCCTTCTCCTCCTCTACCTGTCCAGTATTTTCTACCCTTTCTTGAGCATGTTTTCCCAGAGGCACCACCAGTTTGTCTGATGGTGCTGTGACTGGCAGTGGGTCCACTGGAGGCAGTCATGTCATGCGTGGGCAGACCTTGGTTTATTCTCAAAAAAAAAAAAAACCAGCAAATTTATTGGCACTGCAGGAGAGAACATACAAAGATTTAATTTTCATATATTTAAATGGTCCTGAATTGTACGAGATGGAGACGCCACAAATGTGTATTCCCACACTAAAAACAGATGCCTTATTCTGCAAATTACATTTATCATCCATGCCTGGAATAAATCCGCTTGTACTGTCACAAGAGACACTGAGCTCCAGTGAGTCTTTTGAAGGCATCTGTGCTTCCTTAGGTGAAACATGGTAATGCTACTGCTATATATAGCATCTACTAGATAGGAAACCCCCTCATCTTGATGTGATCATATATTCTACACCATAGCAAAGAAAAGTATCTAAATCTGAAGAATAAGATTGAGATGGAAGAGACTGTTGCAAGCACTACTCTGTATCTTAGAGAATTGGACATGTTTATGACAGAATTTTCTTCATATAAAAATACCACATGGGGAGCTTAATTTCATTCTGGTTTTCAGTATCAGGCAACATTTGTAGGCATTTCAGGCAGCATTGTGGAATGAAATAAAAAGAAATAATTACTGGTCTGTGAAATGAAATAAAAAGAAATAATTATTGGTCTGTGATTAAAACATAAAAGTGTTGCAGCTAGAAAATCAATTATTATTCTGATCACTTTGAGCCCCTTTGTAGGACTGGAGCTAAAGTCTGACCACAAAATTCTGTACTTCTGAAGACTGGTCAGTTCTCAGAAGTATGAAAATGCTCAGGGAAAAATAACCTGTTTGGGTCTCCACAGGCAAACTAGAGTTTAGATTTGGTAATATTCAAACAAATAAACAAACAGAAAAGGCTCTCTCCATTTTCTAGCTGTAGACAATTTCTCTCAAGGAAATCCAAATGAAATATGACTGCAGAAGTCTCCCAAAGGCTCTATTCTTTGTTTTGCCCTACTTTTTATTTCTTCCCCTCAAGTAATGTCCTCAGGTTTTTCTGCTTTATTCTCAGCATGAATTTTCAGCAGTGGTCTTCCTACAGCAAATTCAAATAGTGCTGCTGTTTCTCATTCAAAACTGAGGAGGTCTCTAACTATCTTAAGATCAAGGAAAACTGGATAATCAGTACTGCTAATTCTCTGGAGAGCACCCATGGGGCAGGTCATCTAAATGGAAGTATACAGAATTACATCTTTCCAGTCCTCTCGAGAGCAACCCTATATTGATCAGTGTTCCCAGAAACACAGAAAACATCTTTTTCCAATGTCACACAGCCTGATGGGAACCAAAGATGCACAATGCTTGATCACTGACTTGTACAAGCACTGAATTCAGAGACACGATTTCAAGAATAATAGCACAGAAATGTAACATTTGCTTCTAAATATTTTTCCTTTACTACCTGGCTAGAAGTTATAGCACTTGTACTTCTTTCTTCTCCATTTTTAAATCTTTAGCAGTATAAGCTTCACAGTTTTGGGCTCAGCAAGAAGAAGACAAACATTGTATACAATTTTAGGATCTCTGTGGCTTTCCTTTAATCCTCAATATGTTGGTTTTGGCATCCAAAGTCAAGCAACATTTCTGAGATTCGGCGTTGGAGAGGAGATAAAAAGCAAGATAAAAACAAGCTTAAAGTTCCATTAGCACAAAGCCAGAGGTGGGTGAAGGTGGGGTTTTGAGCTACTTTCTTCTAAACATCTGCTAAGGCTGAGGCACTGATTGAAAACAACTGCATTTGAGAGGCTGCTCTGACTGTAGTAATTAGTCCTACAATCACTGCATGCAGGTGTTTAATTACCGAGGTCCTGCTAGCAACATGGTTTTATTGAATTGGCGTTTTCCTTTTGTGGCCTTTACTGCTGTGTGTTCAGACTTGCTGGGGTGGTACCCTTGGGAGAGCACACCTCTGACCTTCAGGGTTTATTTCAGCTGCCTGGAAACAGGCGTGCATGAGCCCAGGGCTGAGCATCACAGTGGGAGCAAACAGGCTGTGCCAACAAAGGTTACCCACTAAGGCACACCCTGGGGGAAGCAGGGATTCACATTAACTCCTGACTTCCAGGACATGCATCACCTTCAACCAGCCATTCTGAGATCAGGATTAGAACCTTCCCTCATTCAGAGCAGCATCAAAAGCCATTTTAAAATAAGTTTGGTTGTTGTCTCACATTAGGTCAAAACTCCAGGACAAACGACACTAAAAAGTTTTTTGTTAAGTGTCTGAAAAAGGAGCTCCTTTTTAAACAACCATTTGTAGTCAGCTTCACGTTTCTTTCCCAGAAGCACAGAATTCCTATTCCAATGTTATGAACAAAACAATCTTCATGCTGAGACTGACAACTACATGCTTAAAGAGTGCTACAACCACCTTCACTTCCATAGCAAAAATAACCAATTGTTTATGAGATTTGTTATTCTCTCCTCAGGAAGGCAGGTGATTTGAAAGAAACACAGTGTAGAGTTGGCCCAATGGGGTAAGCGACATTCTTAACAATTTCTGCAAATGAAATCCAGTGCTCACTAGCATTTGTGATCAGTCTTTGTATATTCAACTCTTCTTCATTTCTATATATGCTACCAGTGACAACGACTGAACTTCTGAGACCCTTCCTCAGGGATTTATCCCCAAGAACAGAAGTACACTTTTCTGAAGATGTTCACACCACAAGTTCCAGCACTAAGCTAATTGCTTCTGTTAGAAGTACAACCCACATTTTACAAAGACATTTAACCCTGCCTCGAATAGCGGTAGATCCATCACATTCAACAGTAAGTTGCCTCCTTAATTATGTTCACTTTCAATCTTGTGGAACACACACACTCTCAAAAGAGTATTGTGATGGTTATCCCCTGAACCAATCTCCTCACTACTACAAGCTAACTGCTAATCGTCAGACCTACTGCTCTCCTCCTTATGCACAAATTTGGCAAGGCTGAGCACCAGCTGACACTCAGCTTTCTCACCTTTTAAAGCATTTGCAGCAAATTTATGATCCTCTCTCACCATGTGCACAAGAACATTGGAGGCATTTTTATGAGGAAGGCTGTCAATCAAGATCAGCTCTTTATGAAAAGGATGTGATTTAATCAAATGGGAATTAATCCAGGGAAGTCTTTCAAATCAAGCTATGCAGGATGCCAAATGTGACAACTTGGTGTCTCTGTCATTGGTGTGAAGAGCTCTGAGCATGTGAAGCCCATGATGGATGGACACCTAACCTACACTCCATCTCCCTGCTGACAGCTTCAGGGTGCCCTGGAATGCCAGAGACAGAAGGCTCTTCTCCTGGCTATCATTTTTTTGGTCCTCAATAACCTTAGGAGGTTACCTGAGTAATACTTCAGAAGTACTGAAAGCTGGAGTGGTCTCCTCCTGACGGCCATGACATTGTTTTCTAAGAGCTGTTCACTGAAAACCTGCTGCCATAAAATAAAGAAAACCCACAATTTTGTGTAGAGTGTTGGCTTTACAAAACTGCAGCAGAAGCACTGAACTCTGCTGCTCTTGTTTCACTCCTAACAAAAGAGAAACATCACCTGGTGCTGGAAAGGACAGTGACTATGCCAGGAAACTGAAGCGTATGCTGCCAGAAGTTTGCTCCATCCTCACCAGTAAAATTTCTGGAGACACACAGGATGCATACAAAACGTGTTTGTAGAAACATCAGGATCAATTCTGCAGAATGCACAAGAGCAGTGCTGTGTGTACACCCCAGAGTATCTCAGAGGGTGCTCTGTGTCTCCTCCTGTACCAGCACCAGCCTTCATCCACGCAGGGATGCTCAGGCACAGGCTGTGAGGAGGAGAACTGAGCTTGCAGAGCATCCCTTACACCACCCCTGTACCCACGGGGCATGTGCTCTGTGGACAGGGCTGAGAAGAGCAGTGCTGGACACAATTTACCTGGAAATTGCTTTCTGTTGCAATAAGCTACACCACACAAAGAGGTTTGACGATGGAGCACAGTGGGGAATCTGAGCTGTCAAAGGGCTGAGCAAGGCTCACCCAGACAACCTCTCACCCACGGATGTGGTCACTTCCTAAACCTAAGAATTTTACGTGACCTCTGTCTCTCCCAGTAAAAGCAATATCTCAATTCACAAAGCAGGACCTTTGTTTTTATTCATCAAGATTTCAGAAACAAAAATACAGGTCTGAGCAATTATCCTCGGAGAAAAAGCAACAGCAAAACTGGAATGCATTAGCCATAAATGAGGCAATTAAGTCTAACCTTTGCTAACCTGGCAGGCCAGTGGTATAAACAGTATGCCAGGAGTTATTTGGGTCCTATAGATGCCCTTTAAAAAGCCAATTATCTGGAAATGAGTGACTCTGTCAGATGACAATGTAGCAGTCCTTCAGAAAGTGCTGGGAGGGGGGTGTGAGGGGGTGTCTCTCTGCCTGGGCCCACATGCAGCTTTCCAGTATAATTGAACAGCTCTCCTTGTTCAGAGGAAGGCAAAGGTTTCTTTCAGTGGAAGGTCTTTGGAATTAATTACACTGCCTCTTACTGGGGAACAGTAGGGCACACTTGCTGGGATGCTGTGTCAACATGTGAGTAGGTTACTAAGGCAGAAAAAAAAAGGTACAAATGCAAAGGAAAAAAAGGCAGGGGACACAGCAAGGCATATGAGAGTGCCAAGTCTCAAAAATGCCAGGATGAGATGAAACACAACTAACGTGGCTTGTTATTGCTAAAAACAGAAAGAAGAAAGCACTAAAATGGCTGTCAGGGCACATGTACAAACAGTGGTTATGAAGCAGGTAGGACAGGCATGCCCATCCAAGGACAGGAACAGAAGGGGAAAGGATTTCAATTTGGTTTTATAAACAAGAATGCACATCTACACACAGTTTCAGAAAGAGCAGCACATCAGTCATGGGACTTCTCCAGGTGACATGGCTGACCTCACAACAGGTATCTCCATCAATTAATGAGGGGATTCCAGGTCCCAGTGCTGATTTAGGCTCATTTATTTTGCCTCATCCCTGATTTTTTTTTTTTTAAGTTGATGAAACAAACTATAACTACACTGCCCTTCTAAGACTCAGCAAGGGAGAATCAGGAAAACCTAAAAGGAAGGCAATGAAGGACATTTACCTGTCATCTTTCTTCCTATCTACATACCTCTCCTCTCTCTGCTGTCTCACTCCTATCTCACCCCATCCTCACTTGCCCCACTGCTCTGAGCATCTATCCCATCAGTCCTTCACTTTCACACTTCAGCATCCACAAGCAGTAGAGACTGTAAAAGGGCATCAGAGACCATGCTCATGAGCTAGCACTGGGATGCTAGCCAGCATGTGCCAGTGGGCACACATCCAAAGGGTGTTGCTGCTGCTTGTTTGAGATGGGCCCTGATTATCTGCATGATGGTCAGGGGACTCGTGATGCTCTTGGGGTCTCATCTTGTCCAGAAGACTTCTTTCTGCCTGTGCAGGATGACAGGCTGGTTCTCACTGGCCCCACAAAAGCCATTGCACGTGAAGAGCCTCTAAAGCAGTACGAGGCCAGTGCTGCTGCTGGGTGATGAAATTACTTACAAAAGCACCCTTACTGCTGTAAGCTCCTGTCTTTGCATGTACTTGTCTTCACAGGCCAACAAGAGAGAATATGAGAGCAGCATAAAGCAGCAGCAGACAGCAATCAGAAAAACATGAGTGAAGTACTGCATCATAATTATTTACTGAATTTTGACACACAAGACTGTATGGCTACCACTTTGGAAAACAAAACATAACTATCACAGCAGCCAAAGAAAGTGAAACAAACAGCAAAACTAACCACATCCATCGGTTCTATAACTATCCAACACAGCCCTGCCCTCAAAAAAACCCTTTTAACATTCATTTGTTAGTTTCCCATCCCAAATTCAGATTTCAACAGAGGACTCTTTTCTCCCAGGAGCCTGTGAAGGACACACTTCACTCACACCCCAGAAGCTGCTGCTCTGTAACAGCAGTTTCTCTGTGTGCCAGCCTCTTACACAGGTGACCTGGACAAAAAGCATCTCCTGGGGTATAGCACATTTAATGAGCAGGGGACTCTTAACAAAAAGAGATTTTCAAATTTTATATTTAATAGAGCTTTCAGTATAAGTAACTAAAATGCACAGACCATTAATTAAGCTGCTTGTTTTGGCTGATTGTATTAGCAGAACTCTCTGGTGATCTGACTACACATTACCCTTAACTTAATGGCAGTAACTGCTGGTATACCTGATTTGACATTCATAGAGCTTTACAGTTCCTTTTCTAAGGAAAAACATCTCCAGAGAAAGTAATCCTGTGGTCCTTCCACTGAATTGTAAGACAAAGGGCACACTAAGCTCTCCTCAGCAGTACCAGTCTCCTCTGTTGTTAGCTTCCCACTCAGCCTGCTTAATGCACACCCCACTGACCCTGGACCCAGCAGCTGGTTTCTTGGAGGTGTTTAAACAAAGTTTTACCAATTCATCTCTGTTCCCATTGCTACATTTTTTCCATTTCATTAACTGCTTAGTTCTGGGTTTTCCCCTCATTATGGCAGTAGTTTCCATACACCTCAAGCCACCTTCTGTTCAATACTCACCAAAGCCTCAATGTTGCTCTCAGCTCTGTGTTTCTCTCAGCTCCTGCTGGGACAGCCCAAGATTAGGTCTGTTCACACTGCAGCCTGGACATGTGCTTCCATCGACTGACAGTGGGAAAAGCATTAGTACAGAGGGTAAAAACACTTACAATCTCTGCTTAGCACTTTTGAAATCAATAAGGGCTCTCACTCAGATCTGACCTTCAATCAAGGACAACCACAAAAAATCCCCAAAGACCGAAGGTTACTAATGAACACTGCAAGTAAATCTCAAACACCTAAGACATCCTTTGGAAAACAGCAGAAAATGTGGAGGGCAGACCTAACCCAGGGGTTTGGCACTGTTTGTGCTAAAAGTTCAGCAGAGCAGACTTTCTTATTTATGGATGATTTGTGAGTCAGCTCCTCCTGCCATATAAGATTTACCCACTTCAAGAAAGTAGCAAAACCATGAAAGGTACAAGGCTCTTCGAATTTTTTTTTTTTTTAATTTTCCTTGGAAAATAAAAATTATATTTGGTTCTATCACAAAGCAGTTTCTTCTTCCACACCTGAGAACAAATCCTGCTCTCCTGAAATCATGGCAAGGCTTTTACTGACAAGCACCATAAAGATGGTATTCACTGATCTGTCTTCACACACATGCCTCATAGTCTGAGATTTCTCTTCTTCCCTATATTCTGCATTCAGTTCAACTTCTTTTCATGTGGAAAGAGTGACCACACCAGTTTAGACATCCCAGCAGTCTTGTGCTTGCACATATAGTGCTCAGACACGGTTGTCATTAGATATTGTACAGAAATAAGCTTGATATTCCAAAGATTAACTTTACAGCCTTTGTACCACTTCCCCCTTTGCCCACAGCACATCTCCACCCCTATTTTTATGGTGCTTCATGTGATGTTCAGGATCTGCAGACCTTCAGCATCCTCTCTCTGCTGATTCTACCCATGCATGACCAGTGCCTGCTGCCCCTTCTTTCAGAACCTGGAGGAGTCATCCTGCTCAGAGAGGTTTCTTCAGCACCACAGTCCATCCAAACCAGCTCATGCTTGACCATCTGAATGCCTTCAAAACAGCCTCTATACAGTTTTTTCTTATAGTCTACCATAAATGCTCCTCTCTCATTTAGCTCAGTTCCTTAGGTACTGCCTACATGGGAATCCAAACAGATCTATAGTGACCATTCAGCCCTTCTTACTAATTTAATTCATTCTCACTCTTCTGTGCATGTTCTTCTTTCACAACTCATTTATCCCATTTCTCTGTCTTTATTCTCTCTTTCCAGCCATTATCAATCCAATTTTTTTTTCTCATTCTTTTAGACATTTTAAATGTTCTTTGCTATCAGTTACATGTTGCTCAGTTGCTTTTGGCCAAAGACCCTTAATAACAGGTCAGATTCAGCACACTGTAACATCATAGCCTATCCCTCTGTCCTCATTTGTTAACAGGACTTCTCACCAGCACCATTTCAGGGTACCAGCTGCATTCCCCATGGTAATTAATGCCCATTTGTGAAGTCCCCCTGCTGCTTAAACTGCAAGAGGACTGAGTGTGAAG
This sequence comes from Brachypodius melanocephalos, assembly GCA_013398615.1. Lineage (NCBI taxonomy): Eukaryota > Metazoa > Chordata > Aves > Passeriformes > Pycnonotidae > Brachypodius > Brachypodius melanocephalos. Next base: position 27,167,914 of record VZSR01001283.1, on the reverse strand, counting down.
TCAGTGCACGTGAGTTCTTAACTCCAACTGCACAGAGCAGCCAGAAGATGGATGGATAGTGGCATTAAATGCTCTCATAAGTGAACAGTTTTGACCTCTCCCTGGAAATCTCCCCTCTTCAGAAGAGATACCAAGCAGTCCTGTCACCTGGAAGAGTTAAACACATCATGGCAGTGGGCAGCAGAAGGTACCTAAAGGAGGGAGAAAACTGGCAAAGGGGAATAGAAGCAAAAATAAAAACCACTTTATCTGAAAGACTCTTAATCAAAAGCAATGCCCAGAAATCACAATGGTCCCTCAATATAATGTCCATGGTGGCAATTAAACTGAAGGGAAAAACATGATACAACATTTAAGTTTGGAATTGTAACAAATCTTTGCCTTTAGGTCTATACTAAACCCAGTTTGCCTGCATTCATACAGGAAAAGTAATCAAGGATTGGAATTACCTCAATTCATCTGTTTGGGTCATTCTTGCCTCATGGTGCTGTAAAGACACAGAACTCCCTATTCATTTTTTCCCAACAAAACCAAATGATTGCCAGTTTGTTTCAACACTCAAACATGAAATAAAAACAAGGATCCCACACACTCCTTGTGCAGCCTCTACAAAGGGACCCTTTCTTGGAACAAATTACAGTAATATGGGTCTTCTAAGGCAGGGACTCAGCAAACAAAAAAAGCAAGGGTTATGATCTCTTTTTCTTTTTTTTTTTTAATGTACTGGAAAGGCAGAACAAATTGTTTGTTTTGCTTGATGTAAGTCTTCTTTTTATTTAGCTCTTTTGTTAAAAAATTAGATATGTCAAAAATGTTACATCTTTACTACAAAACAACCCAGAAATATCAGGTAGGAAATAGGGTTCTGCAAGTTTAGCACTAACAGGTTTTCTTCCATTTGCCAGGATTTTAAGATAAATCTATTTTATAGACAACCTACAAAAGAGACTAGTAAACAGTCCTAGAACAAAGGATCCCCCTGCCTCAGTTAATCAAATTCATTTGTTTATAATGTATGATCCTACTAGTACTCTAGTCTTTCATAAAAAAATGGGGTAGGCAAGATAATCTCACATTATGAAAACAAACAAAAGCAAAAATTCTATATGTCACTTTAGCACATCTTAGAAGAGCAACAAGAAGACCTACTTTTTCCATTCTGGAACTAATTACATCAGTAATTTAGGAGCTGCACCATCATTTCCAAATGCATTATCTACAACAGGAAGCCTCAATTAAACCAGTTATTAAACCTAATTAATTAAAGTTGCATGATTTCTACATGGGTTCTTGTTCAAGGGAGTTTAACTTGCACTTGGTCTTTTTTCTAATCAGCCTAAACAAAATCAATATATGAGAGCTGATGCCTCCTGTTGGTAGTTGAGGGATGAATTCCAAGTCATTTAATTGCAATTAATTTGGAAACACTTTCTCTACTAGAAAAAGCCTGCTGAAATTGCCTTTTTCTCTTATCTGAGAATCAATCATTTCACTTGAAGATGGGGAGGGGTGGGGAATACATCCCTTCACTCTGCAGTGTTAAATATCTAATTAATATTTTCCAGGTAACATTTTAAGTTAAGAGGAAAAGGAGAACTTGGATGATGACAACTTGTCAGAGCTTGAGGAAGAGCTCCTGTCACACAAATGGCCAAGGCTGTTTAGCCAACACCAAGAGCTCCCACAGGCTGCTCCACGCAAGGCATAACACAAAAAGCTTTGCCGTAGTTTTGACTCATCTTCCCTCTCTTCCCACTCACATCCCACTAGCTTTTCTAAGTATTTTTCCTCTGGCTCTTGCATTCAACAGCTCCTTCAGGTTTTTCTCATGTCTCCTACATCATTCCTTGTCTCCTTTATGTCCTCTCTTGTCCTTCTCTCCCTTTGTCTCCTGCCTTTTCCCACTTCTTCTTCTCCAAAATCATTCCTAGGCATTGTAAATGTGACTGCTCAGCAATCGAGAAGAAAGGGAAAACCCAGGCACCAAGGGAATCTTACTGCCTAGGTCTAACTTGAAATAGACTGACACGGGAGCAATTAGAATGTAATTTTATGTAATAAGATGATTTATTCATTAGTACGAGGCAGGGATAAAAGCTAACAGCTGATGAGAGAAGCAGGTTTATTACAGCTGTCAGTTCCACCAGCAAAATGTATTAGTCATTTAATTTCCTTTTTTTTTTTAAACACCAAAAGCATCCTATAATTACATGTATGTGCCCTTCCTCATAGCAGGAAATTTTGCACAGAGTTCTTTATTTTCATAATGAAAGGAGAACAATTAAAGCGTCATGAGATGATTGGTCTGCCAGTGAGTTTGATTGACCCTGTACTACAAAAAAAAAACCCCATATTTTTCCCAATAAATAGTAAGATATTGGAATCAAAATACCTATACTTTTTCATAGAAGCAAGTTTAATAAGTGTCAGGTACCTCAAGCATTCTCTCAGCCAAGAGACTTATATGAAGATTCAGATGGTTTGTTTTCAAGGACAGCTTTAATAGGAGTCAGCTCTTATTAGTTTACTGCTTTCAAAGCAATTTCAGCCTAGAAGTCTGATTACCAACATCCAAAGCACTTCTAAAGTTGGCCTTCCAACCCATAATGATTAGCCCCAGTAAAAGATTGCCCTGGAAAGCATCTGCACCATTGATGACACGTGAAAGAGACTGAGAACATCAAGGCTTTGGTTCATCATCTCAAACACCAGCCACAAGGCATGAGGCTCTGCAGAAAGTAAAGAGCACTCTGCTTTATCTGTCTGTGGTCACAACTGGAGAGCACACTTCCCCCTTTGCAGTACCTCCTAGGCTGAATTTATGGTGGGTAGGAGTTCTCAAAGCTTGTCCCTTTCCTGTCTGCTGGAGAACAGGAATGCTTAGCCCTCAGCAAGACCATAGCTGAACAGTGGTGCAGTACTTAGTGGCACTTAGCTGTCAGTAAAGCACGGCAGAAAGGACCCTTGCCTGGTACCAAGCTTCCCAGGTCCCAGGTTGTTCCACCCTCCCTCTACTTCCCATCTGCCCCCCAACGACTTGCTGCTCTTCAGAACACAAAATTACAGACTAGACACCAAAGAAAGGTGCTTATCACAGAAACGCTGGTGATGCTTCACTGTAGGCAAGATTCTCAACCTGCATCAACCAGACTCCATTTCTGCTATTCATCACCCAGCTGTGGAGAGCAGGAGCACCACCACTGTGCCATCATGGGGGGGTTGGATTGTTTTTATGTGTCAAAGCACAGTAATTACATTAGCATGTATGGCCCTGTTAACATTTCAGACACCAAGATGAAAGCACAAAGAGCCAGCTCATGATAAAAAGGGATGCTACTGTCGTCCTGGTCCTCCCCAGGGCTGCCCTCTCTGGAGTGGGGTGGCCATCCTTACTCCTGTTCCCCTCCATGCCTTGCCAGCACATGCTACCAGCTCCTGGTGGGACCTTGAGCTTGCTTGGGGTTTTCCCGGTTCAGGAAGCTGCGCCCCAGCCATCATGATCCCCTAATTAACTACTGAATGTGCCTGCAACAGAGCTGATCACCTCAGCAATCCTTTGTCATTCAAGTGACGAAGGTTTTCCTTTCAGTTAAACTACGCCAAGTATTTTCAAACTTTTCCCCATCAGTCACCAAGATCACAAACACGTACAAAATACTCACACTTCTGTTCAGCCCTGCAGGTGCGCAGCAATCCATTCAAACACCTTCTCCAAGAAACCCGAGGAGGAATCTTCCCTGTACTGAGGCAGAGGAGAAGCACCTGCCTGTGCCCCAGCAGGTCGAGAGAGGTGATCCTTCCCTTTTACTCTGCACTGGTGAGTCCTCTGGACCACGAGGTCCAGTCATGGGCTCACAACTACAAAAGGGACATGGACATACTGGAGAAAGTGAAACAAAGATTCATGGAGGTGCTACATAGACGGGGGTGGGGATTTGCCTCACCCGGAGAGGTGGAGAGCTCACAGCCTGAAGACTGGAAGGCTCAGGGGTGATCTTATCAAAGTGTGTAAATATCAGATAAGAGAGTGTAAAACAAAGTGAACCAAGCTCTTAATGAAATGACAAAGGGCACAAACTGAAATTACAAGAAATACTATTCAAATGTAAGAAAAATGTGTTTTTTATTGTCAAGCCGATCAAGTAATGGAACAAACTGCATGGAGACATTTGAAGTCTGCATCTTTGAAGATATGTACCACCCAACTGATCGTGGTCCAGAGCAGCCTACTGCAGTTGATCCTGCTTTTGACAAGAGGACTGGACAATCTCCTGCTGTCCCTTCCAATCTTGCAAAGAGTGAGGTGGGTTTCTTTACCTTCTCCTGGTTCAGGAGTCCTCAGTCTCTGATCTTCAGTTTTCCTGAGAAAGAAGCTAATAGCAAAAATACAGTATGAGATAACGGTCTGGAACACTTTGCTCCCTTTAAAAAACAAGTCTGCTTGCATCATACTTGTATATTATTAATAATACTACTCCTACCAGGAACAGCTGAACAAAAGCAGGAGGTGTATTTCTCAGAAGTTCCCTTCCTTCTGCTGCTTATTTCTCTGTCTGAAGGCAGCTGTGACTGGATCAACGTAAGTACCTCTGCAGCAGATATGCCAAACAAGCACAGCAAAGGGAGATCAACAGCAAATTATGACCTGTATAGAAGGATGCACTATTTTTGTAGCCAGGTACTGTTTATAAGAAGAGAAGAGGCGTAAAAACAGCATTTAAGGTTGTTTACTGACAAAGTCAGTCCCACTTACAGCAGATATTTGGGAGGCAGTTGGGTCCCATACAAACACTGATGTAAATGCAGTTTCCTGCCCAGCCCGATGACAATTTACCAGAGGGCAGTGTGTTATCTGGCAAGTCTTCCCCTGTGAAAGACACATAGGCAGCATATTCCGAATAGAATGTTGTCCAACAGGACGAGGCACTTGTGGGTATTTTCAGCCCTGTATCCAAACAAGGATCAGTATCTTGCTAATCATCTCTCTGTGACATTCTGGCCACAAAAGAGAGTTGCTGCTTGCAGCAATGGATTTGACAACCAGGCCTTTGCATAAAATAGATTAAAAACTTTTAAATCTGGTTTAGAGATGTACTGAACAAGACTTTACAATGGAGAAAGCCTTTGTTGAAGTCATCCTTGCAAGTAGGATCTATTAATTTGAGTGCTGCAGGTCTCTGCAAATGTCGGGTTGCCTTTGGTACTAAGCAACTCGTGGTGCAGCTTCCAATAAAGGAAAAATGTCAGCCACTTTTTGAGTTTCCTTGGGCTAACAGATCTCAATTGCATACAGTTAACCCAGGCCTCTGTTCCCTACCATCTGCAACAGAGAGTTTATGACACAGGCTTCCTCTTTTTAATTTACCTACTTCAAGGTACTTCAAGTTCACACATTTTTTCCTTGCTGAAACCAACTTACTTAACAGTGATGGCTTAAGGCAAAGTGATACATTAAAAAAATTTCAAAAGACAGAGCCAAGTAGAACAGAAAACGTTCTCCAGCCAAGCCTCCACTCAATAGTATCTATACATATTTATGTCACTCTGCCAGGCAGATACCTTATCTCACTACGAAGCCATACATTCCAGAGTTTAATTATGCTGAATTAGAATGGGGTTTTTCCTGCTAATATCACAGAGTCATAGAGTGATTTGGGCTGGAAAGGACCTTAAAGATCATCTAGTTCCAACCCCTGGCTCTCATTAGATCAGGTTACTCAGAGCCCCATCCAACCCGGCCTTGAACACTTCCAGGGACAGGGCAACCACCACTTGTCTGGGTAACTTCTTCCACCCTCAGAGTAAAGAATTTCTTCCTACTATCTGACTTAAACATACTCTCTTTCAGTTTGAAGCCATATCTAACTTTAACTTCCTTTGCTGTAAAATTCAATCCATTTATCCTCAAAGTAAAGACATAGGAGCAACAACTCCATTTTGTTCAGCTCTGCTCTAGGTTTCTGCCTTTTTGAAGAATTGAACCTTGTCTTTACCTAAATCTTTTTTCTAGGCCATAGATCTGAGTTCATAGACATTTGACTTTCTTATACTCCTCTCTAAACTATCTCTGGTGAGTTTTCATTCTTCCTTCCTTGATGGATGATGTTGAAATCTGGAAAAAGGCAAAAAGAATTTATACCTTGGCCGAAAAGAGTTTCTCTGTTATTTTACTGAAACAAGAGATCATTGCATTTAAGTCTTTAAAAATTCTGTCTTCTCCAATTGTTTATGCTGAAGTTGTTTGGCATTTAACTTGATAAAGCTAATTTAACCTGAGTTTGATGCTACTAAAATAACCAGTGCATGGTCAAAATACATGATTTTTCATATTCCTTAGAAGTTACATAATCTCACACAGCAACTTATGTAAATGGAAGTGAGTTATCATACTAAGATTTCTAAAAACAATGAAAAATTTTGGAGATATTATACAGTGGCTGATAGTTCATGGGCCATTCCAGAATTAACATACCTTTTCCAATGGCACAATAGAGCCACTTTTCCCAGAGCCCCACCGAGCAGAGATGTAGGTGAATTAAATGAAAACCAAAAAGCAGCCGTCACAGAGGAATCTAAATATAAATACCAAAATGCATACCTGTGTGCATGCCAGTGCAGGATAGTTTCAGCTGTCCTTAACATGGACAGACACATGGCAGAGAGAAACCCTGGCAAGCATTTTCAAAACCCAGGCTTTGGGTCAGTGAAAAGTGCTGCCTCTTCGTGTCACACTGTGATTGTATCTTCAATTGGCCAAGGCAGTGCCATGAGCCAATGCCCCAGCACTTTCAGCTTGTATGGCATTTATATATTTAAAGCTTAATACCATCAACTTATTTATATATCATTGTCTATCAGTATCTGAAAGGAGCATGGCAAGAGGATGGAGCCAGGCTTTTCTCAGCAATGCTGAAAAATAGGACAAGAGGCAATGGGCAGAAACTAATGCACAGGAAGTTACACCTGAATATGAAGAACTTATTTACTGTGCAGGTGACTGAGCATTGGAGCAGGTTGCCCAGAGAATCTCCCTCACTGAAGATATTCAAGAACCATCTGGACACAATCCTGTGCCTTGTGTTCCAGGAAGACCCTGCTTGAGCAGGGAGGTTGGACCAGATGATCCACTGTGGTCCCTTCCAACCTCATCCATTCTGTGATTCTATGAACTGAGGATTCTGATTTTATAGTGAATGACTATGGGTTCAAAGATGCTGGTCATATATTTATATGCCCATAACTTGTTTCTTTTCCCTACTGGTTCCTGAAAAACCAACATTGCTACAGCAAATTCATTCTCATGAATTAAGGCAAGTTCTGATTTAGTAATGTATCTCTACCTACCTATCTATCTAGAGACTGATCCTTTCTGTAGGGCTTTTCAGACTTCAGGTTTAGTAGGTGGCAGGTACTGTGGCTTGCATGGCACCTAGAAAGAGGGAGCATTCCAAAACAAATCACACCACTTGAGGATTTTAAATTTTAAGTGAATCCACTTCAATGGAGAGTAATGCAAAAAGCATATTTTCTGTAATTAAATTAGAACCATCCACTATTTGAGGGCCTGACAGAACTTCTGTAATAGCACTGACCTAACATTAGGCAAATGCTGATCACTTCCTGCTTAAGTCAGCCCAGGATCACTCTGCAAGTGTCTGTGCACTGATCCATAGAGGAAGGTCACCTTCAGCGAATGAACAAATGCATTTCTAAACAATTTGAACAAACTATAAATTTTAGGTTGAGGTAGTGGCCATTTTATAATCTGAATGCCTTAATGAGCCAGTGCTACACTGAAGCACAGGAAGCTGTTTTGCAGATTTAAGAGGTCAGAGAGACAGATTTACTATGTATACATAGGAACAATCAGACCTGCCTTCTCTCCTGCAACCAGGGTGAGACATGACAATTCTGCCACCTTTCTGTTGAGCTGTTTATCTGATGACACACTAAAAAAGAAATGAATAGATTTATGAATCATAAAATTATACTAACTGCAGCAGATGATGAAATTCATGACTCAGGCTGCTAAGATTACCGTGTTTCAAACTATACTACTTGCATTTCTTTCATTTATTGCTTTGCAGCTAGTATATTTTGTAGTTATCATCAATTAAATGACAGTCATAAACTGAACTTTTAAAAGATAAAAAGTTGATCGTGACGTTGAGCCAAAAAGCAAATAAAAATGTCAAAAGATTCACTTTATAAATGCCCTGAGGTATTAAGATATTAACACAACTTGCCAGCCCGTCAGCACGCTCTGACTAGGAAACTTTCAATACACTGAGTGTTTAATAAACCAGATTCAGCTTTTTGGCTGACCTAACATTACTAACACGTTGTTTCTTCACTGTGTTCCTGCAAAGAACTAAAACTGTAACTTCTGGTAGAGTTAGAAGCAGCAAGAGCTGATACTACCGCTTGTGTTTGAAACAGTGTTTGGGTGGTATGTATAGGCACTATCAAGTGTGCCTCAGATGAACCACTTAGAGCAAATTCCAGTACATATTTATCAAGCTTCTTATCAAAACCTGTCCTTTTTAAGAGACACTTTCACTGAAACAAAAATACCCAGGAAGGAAAAAGTGACATTCAAAAACCAAGTCATTGGTATCCAGCATCTCCCCAGGTTCCCCACACCATTTCTGTCTTCAGCAGTAGGAACAGAAGACTATAAATAATAGTGAGATTTTTGATCCTATCTTTAAAGAATAGCTCTTCCCTAGTAAAACAGTGGGAAAATATGCAGCACACAGGCAGACAGGGCTGGAAGTCTATTATTAAGTTGTAGGGAAAAAGGCAAATCACTACAAAACACCCGAATGTTCAGCCTCACAGTTTGTGCACATCAGCAGTCACGTTACTTGCAAATGGCACCATGAAATAAACGAATGTCTCCAAGAGAACACTAGCACCAAACCATTCCCAGTATCTACAGCAGCAACATCTGCAGAGGCAATGTAAGGAAATAATACTGAAATACAAAGTCTGTTCAGCCATAGTGACTGAAGTATAAAGCCCTGACAGCAAAAGATGTCTCAAGAATGCAGCAACTTTGAAGATATGTCACTGTAATACAATAAAATCAGGCTCTGGTTAACAAAATATTTTTTAAAAAGTAGGAAAAAGGCATTAGTGTAAACATACTGTTGTCCAGTATGTCCAACTTTGAAATATTTCTTTCTTTCATGTGATTTGTGGGAAACTGTGGCCTTAACTGTGCCTGCCAGTCGCAATCAGCCTTCAAGGAGATCTTGGCTTTGCTTTTGTGGAATCACCATTTTGACAATTAAATTAGCAGGAAGAAAAGTTGCTGTGGAGCAGAACTGCACTTCCAAACAGCAGATTTCAACTTTAAACAAAGTTTTTTAAAATAACACCACTTCTGCTTCCATCAGCCCTTACCTGCAACTCCTGATCTAGAAATCAATAGGCTTTTCCTTTCAATCCAGCTTTCATCACAGTAGTTGGACCAAGCCATCCTCAATCTACTTGCTCCAAAAGAATTCTCCTGGTTTCTCTCCTGAGGGAGATTAAATCGATCCTGGAAACTGAAACCCTTGTACACAAAGAAATCCTCCAAGCTGTGCTGGCTATACAGATTCACACTGCGTGTGACTTCTACGCTGCACAAGGCTTCTTGTGTGTTTATTCAGTGTTTCAGCTGGTAGGACTTGCACAGCTTGCAATTTACCACAGTTCATGCAAACACAGCACAAAAATTTGAAGTGTGTTGATTGCCACCTAAAAATCCTTCTACAGAGCATTGAGACACTGGAAACACTGTCTACTGGATGCATAAGTCTTATTCTCCTTCAAGAATTCTCCTTGTGTTTACTCTACTGCTGCCTTGGCAGGGCAATGACTTTGTCCACTCCAGGGTACACCAGGCAACGTTATTAAGAACTTGCATTTCACAGATCTTCAGGTTCCAATAACACCACGAGAGACTGCTCTTGAGAGCAACAGAGAAAATTTATTACCAGAGTAGGGAGAGAGAATGGAAGAAAAGTTCTCAAGAATTTGGCAAGCAAGAAGAGCTGCAACAGTGCATGGAGGGCTCAGTAAGTGATGGAGAGGAGGATGTATATGTATATGTATATGTATATGTATATGTATATGTATATGTATATGTATATGTATATGTATATGTATATGTATATGTATATGTACCCTCAGCCCTTGCAGCTAACTGCATGGACCCAAGGCTGTAACATGCACTTTTACAGCACAAGCATCATAGGCCACATCTGGGAGAAAACCCAAGACACACCTGATAAGGACAAAACCTGCTGTTGAGGCATCCAAAGGAATATCACCTTGCATCCCAAAGCCCCAAGGTTCACATCCACCATCTTCTTTAATTTCAAACAAGGATTGTTTCTCCAGAGCTGTCACATCTGTCAGTATCCAGTGTGGCAATGCCAGGCAGTACAGCTCTTGGCTTTGCAGAAACATCAGCCCATGGAGTTGGAAAAGGAGGTCAGAAAGAAGCCAGAGGGCTGCTAAGATGACACAATAAACTTACACTACCATAATCAGAATACCAGAAACTTCTGGTGCACACTGGGACTGCCAAGATGAGACAGAACAGGTCTGGTCTGCTTGACTGTGCTACCAATTATTAAGGTTGCAGGAAAGCTGAGCAGCTGAAAGTCCACAAAAGAAGAGAGGCATGTCTGGGAGTTTTGGCAAGCTTTCTCATCTCTGCAGTACAGGAAGTGGAAGGGGGTCTCACGCACAGGCCTCAGGCAGCTAAATAGCTTCTGGCAACACAGCAGCTGACAAATACAAAGCAACATCACGTCTTCACACAGCAGAGCAAATCTTGTTTCTCTCCACCTGTTGGTAACATAACTTACAGCATTAACACACAAACACTAGACATATATGCCATACTAAAATATATTTACAAAAAGTCCAATTCACATTTTAACTCAGCCTCCTGCATGGTGTGGTCTTGGTGTATTGCAGTCCTTGAACCTAAAGCTGCCAAAACCCGACTCCAACACTTGATCCCATGTGCCATCACCACATCTGGTAATGGCAGATTTAGGACAATTTGGAAATTGTTTGTCTAGCCATAGTATGTCTGCTGTGAAAAACAGACAGTCCAAGACAACTTCTGCAGGAGCTATGGCACAGCATATTATCCTAGTGCCTGTCAGCACACACCCAGAAATCTGAGGAAAGTTTTCACCAGGATTTTAAATTATGTGAATGAAGATCAGGCTCTCAAGCATTCATCACAGTCTAGAAAGTCATCATCTTGGAAGCTATCAGACTCCTGATTTGAAATCAGGATAAATTCATGCCAGTTTCCTTGCAAATTGGGGAAGTTAGGCGACTGCAGATGAAATCGATCTTTGTGCATTTAGGGGAAGTTCTCGAGGCAGTTACCCATGAAGAAATATAATTTAACCTGCAAGCTAAACAGATTTGCAGGAAAAAACTGTTAAAATACCAGTGAGTGTTAGTTAGAAGGACTCTTAACTAGCAGAAATCTATTTTAAAGTACAAAAAGCCCACCCCAACCCTTCTCAAAACTATATAGACACAGGTATTTAATACTGATGAAGTGAGCAGCAAACTACCTGGAAAGGTGTGGTAATGTTATTATGGATGTTAAGGTAGGCATGGAGAATAAGAGCTATTGGACAGAAGAGCAGGAATCTCCAGAACACACCAGAGGTGCAGCAATCAGAACTGAAATAGCTCCTCCTGCTCCACCCAAACCATGGAGATAAGAAATGCTGATGTTCTCCCAATGTGCTGAGAGAACTCCTCTTCCAAAGAAAAGCAGCCTTATGGCAGGTCTGCAGGCTGGGTTATGTAAAGCCAGAGGAAGTGGTTGCAGGTGCCTGAAGAGAGCATTTCCTCTGAGGTAATGGTGACAATTTCTTTGTCACCATTTCTACACCCTGAAAGGCAACTGTGGTGGCCAACATGGGTATGATATACTGGGCAAAAGCCAAGACAGATTCTAAGACACAACTGGTGAGCATCAAGGTGAGGAGTGAGGAGAGAACACAACTCTGAACAAGTAACAAAGGTAACAGCCCTCACAAAAGAAAGCTGTCACTACCTAGGGCTGGAACTGCAGGCTTACTGCTCAAGGCTGTAGGGAGTCTTGGGCTCATGACAACTTCCCAATCCCTTACTTCCCAGTGAAGCAATTCCCAGTCCCTGACAGGCCCTCATCATCGTGGTCTGTGTGAGGACTCTGCCCAAAGCTGCAGATTGCTGACACCAAGGAAGAGTGAGGACAGTCTGGGCTTCTTAGGGGAAACAGCTAGTGAGCAAGGAGGCAGATGGTTCCTACAGGATCATTTCAGCCTCCCTTCCCTATCCTCCAAGTACCCATTTCCAGCCAGAAGAGATGCAGCTGAAAGAGATGTCTCAAACTACACAGCAGACAGTCCATTACCATAGATTAGTATTCAGCTTTGGCAGGAGAACTGTGCAACACGACCCCCAACCAACCTATTTTCTTAAGGCCTCTGGCAAATAACAAAGGAAAAGAAAGCCAGAGCTACAAAATTACCATAGAAAATGTCAACACAGAATCAAACGGAACTGTTGACACGAAAACTTTAATCAATGTTTAATTCAAATAGAAAAGGCTCATACAGAACAAAAGGTTTCATAATACTTACAGCTGGCGAAGAAATTTTGAATAATCTGCAATTTGTTTTTCTTTAATCAAACATATATGAAAACTTCTGGTTTCAGAAAACCAAGAACGTTAACAATTTGGGGATTTAAGTACACTTTCGTTTGCATGGACTCCAAAGCAGGAAAACCAGGCAAATATTTATTCTAACATTTATTACACTGCATGATACAACCAGGTTAGTCTAACCTCTCTTCAGCGCTTAACATTCATCGAAATTAGAATTTTAATAATGAAATTAATAAAATGTTAGTTAATAGGGAAAGAGTGCAAGCAGTATTTGGAAAGTATTCCACAAAACTTCTAAAATGTTTATATTCATTGACAAGGTATTACTCTTCCATGTTTTCTGTAATGAAAATATTACATTAACCAAAATTCCTACATAAAAATATCTTTTATATTTTACGTTCTTCTATTATGTATACATTACGGAAATCAAAAAATCAGCATGATATAATGAAAAGAAGATGAGCACCTTACACACTATCCCGTATTAAAAAAAAATCTAATTTGCCTATTACACACCGCATTTTGACAATCTTCATCCAGCAACAGGCAGCGTCAGTAACTTCCACAGAGCAGCGATCTGCCAACAGCGCTGTCCAAGAGCAACACCCAGAGGCTAAACATGCTGCTACAGCAACACTGCACACACTCTGACCTGCTCCTTTCTAAGAAAGGAAACCTTCCTAAAGAGAAACAACAACTTCCTGTAAAGATAAAGAGCTGACCAAACTTTTTCAATAGAAATATCAACAGCCAAGTGATGCGGGCAAACAAACTCATTCATGAAAATCACACCCTCATAGCTGCTTCAAAAACCCACTGAATAACAGGGGATACATGCGCACAGAGCAAGTAAACAGTAGGTTTTGCAAAGCTGTGTGTAGAATATTTTGGTTGGCAGCAACACAGCAAAGGAGCAACTAGGAGAATGGCTGCTCTCTATGAAGCCAATTGCATTTTTCAAAGCAAAAAGACAGGAAATAGGAAGGATGCTCACCATTTCTTTTACCAGTATATTGGGGCATTGACTTAAATCCTGAAGGCACTTACCGTAAAAACAACTGGTCTATGCAATAAAAACAACTCTTCAGCAAAAAATAATGCCTTAGAACATCTTTGAGAGGCATATTTTATCTGGGTTTAGAGCATGAAGAGGGATAGGAAACTCAATAAAAAACCAGCCCACTAAAGATTCAACTTAAAAATCTCTGGCATTTAACAAGTCTGGTCTCTGTAAATGTAAAGCCTACATATGAGTAAAAGAAAAAGACTGATAAACCAAGAACACAATCAGTAAAATCACACTATAACCCCCAATACTTAATTAGAATAAAACATACTGAAAAGGAAACACAGTGAAGACTGTATAATCTCAAAAAATGAATGCAGCTACCAAACCTTTTATACTTTGATATTTCAGATCAGATCAATGATTTCAAAACAGAAGTCTCAAACACCTGATGGAAAAGCTTTCATCTGTTGAGTAGGGTTTGCTCCATTTTCCTTGGTTAATCACTTTTTTTTCAATCTTTTTTCTCAGAATTTTGTTTTTTATGTGGCTCATACTCTTCACCTGGTTGCAGTGAAACTGGAATCACATCAACTAGGAGGAAGCAATCATTCCTCAGCACCTGCTCAGGCATCAGTGTGTTACAGCAGAACAAATCCAGGAGAAGAGATTAAACTTTATCGTCCTACAAACAGAGGGAGGAGGATTTCATCAGTAAGCAAAACAAACTGGATTACAAACAACAACAAAGCATTTGATGAACACATCTTGTAAATTCTTAGGGCATAAAGCCTTCAAAAGATGTAGTGCCACAGCATTCCCAATGGACAGCAACACTTGATGTCATAGTGCTCATAAACAACAAAATTCAAGCAAATGTTCAGTACCAGGTCTGTTAACCCTGTGCCAGCCAGAAGAACGTGAGGATTTGAAATTTTGAAATATGAATTCACTGAACTGCCGTAAATTACAGAAATACTCAGGCTAGCCTTTCCACTGAGAATGGATGAAACAGGTGCCATTCACCTTCTATAACAACATCTTTTAAGTTTTGTGATATTGTTTTATCTCTCTAGAGGAGCAAAGGGGGAGAAAAACACAAAGTAGTGGACTCTAAATCAATAGCAGCTATTTTGCTATTAAACCATCTCTTGCACTTAGGCTCTTTGGATTTATCAGAAGGGATTACATGCCTAAATACTTAGCACATTAACAGCACTAGGCTCCATACACAAAACATAAATCCACAGTTCTACACGTATGCACAAACATCAGCTTTGAGGAGGAAGAGCACACACCGGATTTGGGAAAGGGACTACAAGAAAGACAATCTCAAATGCTGATCTAGAAATCTAGATTACCAAAACTCAACAGGAACAGTAATTTTACACAGGAAGGCTTGGTTGTTCACAGTCTCCAAGCCAGGAACTCCTCTGACCTGGATCAATACTAACAGCAAAATACAAGACAACTGTACATCTCTCATCTATCCCTATTTCACCCAGGGAGAAGGATACTGGATGTAAGGGATTGTACATGAGTAGTCAAAAACTTGAAGACAGAAAAAAGCCGTTTCCAACTCTTTCAATAATTATCAGAGTGACTCTGGAGAATTAGTCACTTCCCAAGTAACCTGAAATCTGGGTTAAAAGATGAGATCTGAAAACTGTGGATCTTGCAGGCATAAAGGACTGTTCAATATTTATAAAACATTTTAAATACTCGAAGGAAAATCCCTAGCTAAGATGTTCCAAAGCATGCAAAGAAATACAGGAGTGAACGACAACTACACACTTAAAATTAAAGTGAAGAAAATCTGAGCACGTGAAGAGCTTGAAAAGCTTTGTACTTGCATATTTGCATTTCAAGATACTGTCAAATGTCTGTCAACAACAAATATCCTTTTCTCACACTAAGGAAAGTGAAAATTGATTCTACGAGAAGAACGGCTGTAGGACAACATTTCATCGTGTTTACTCCTTTGCACTGTGTTTGATCTTGCTTGCTTTTTTATGTTTTTTTTTAAATACACAAAACTGGATGTTGAAACTGACTGAACATTGAATTTTGGTGTGGCTAAATGAGTGGCTGCAGGATCTTACTAGTAAATATTGCTCTTGCTGCACAGCTTCCTAACATTAATATCACTGTTTTAAAGCCTTACCTTATTTTCCTGTGGCAATTTTACATTTGCTGAAAACAACAAAATTTTTACTAGTTACAAGTGTGCAATTCCTCTGGGCACGAGATTGAGGTGGAAGGGAAATTACCAGTCTGTCAGGAGCCTGCAGATGGGCATGGAGATTAATTCTGTATAAGCTGATTATAGATAAAGCACTTTGAAGCAAAATAGATTTTCCCCAAGAACTGGGACAAGGATTAACAGCCAGAGGTCTAAAATACTCCCCAAGAAACAGCTGCAAGATATTTATTAGTATTACAGCTCTTAATAAAACTCGAATCTGTATTTCTGTGCTCTGTGGGCAGCACAGATTGCTTTCTGGTGAACTTCAGTGGTTGGGGCACATGCATGTACACAAATCCAGAATAAATTCTTAAAAACTGCCAGCGGTGCCATTTGATTAGGATTGTATCACCTTACGGAGTCAAAATCAAATGTATCTTTTCATCAGGTAAAAACTGTTAAAGAAATTTGCTCTTATTAATAGCTGTAAACCTTCTTAATCCCTCCTAAAAACAATACCACCTACCTTCATTAATGGTTCACAAGATAAGAGCAGCTCTTTGCACTTCAGAGGGTGGCTGTGACAGAAGAACGCAGAATACCCTGAAACTGGCCATTAAAATTTTGGTTTGTGTACTTCAGACCTTACTTATAGAACATTATCACAACAGAAATTTTATGGAAAGCAGAAGTGGAGCAACTAGTTTTAATGGCCCAAGTAATCTTTTCTACATCCTTGAAGTAAGTTTCCCTCACTCATGAGAGAAAGTTAGGGGGGTTTAGTATCTAAGGATTATTATGAACTATCCTGAATGCTGCTCTGGGCAGATGGTTCTGTACAAGTTTTGTGAAATATGCTTAAAATCCCCAAGCTGGCCCTAATGTTTATGAAGTATTGAGTCTTCTTTCCTACAGTATTGTGCGTTTCATGAGATTCACTTAATTTTTAATAAAAACAATCCATCAACTGTAATGAGCATGAAGATACACTATTTACAGGATAACCTCCCTGCTCAAATGCTGCATGTTTTATTCCTTTGCTTTCCATGGTAGTGTCCCACTGGAAATGAATTTGTTAGACAGTCCTGTGCATTATCAGTAATGCTTTCACCACTGCAGAAAATGGCCAAAGTGAAGCTCTTAAAAGACATACTGTAGAGAAGTCATGTAACAAAACAAGATTATTTACTGTACTGTATCAGTGATGTGCAGTGACACACAAGCTACCCTGCCAGGACATTGAAGCCACTAGAGCTGTGTTGGCCTGGTACTGGATCATGGCATTTCCTCAACCTAAACACAGCAAACAGGATACATTAAGCTCATAATGAACACAACTGTAATTTAGCTCCATGCTTGAACAGTCACCTCTGTAAAGCTGGCAAATCATTAATACACAGGTATAACTAAGAATGGGGAATTTATTATTTGGTCTTAACTCACGGCCAGAAAACTGAAAGATTATAGAAAATAGTTACACAAGAAAATGAAGCCAAGGAAAGACAAGCACTCAGGTAAAAAAACGCACAGATGTGAGGCTATAAAATTAGGTGCAAATGATTAGCATCCAAGAGAAATATAAGTTAGTGGAGATGGAATTCAAAGTTGGAGAGCCAGATTGTAAAGCATGAAGGTGCATGGATTACTTCTTATTCTCAAAGAGTCACTGAGACCCTGGGCAAGGATAAGCTTCAAAAAAGGGTCTGCAAACAGAGTTCAAGGAGATATAAGTTGCTGTCATAAGGCAGGCAGAGGATAACAGTTGAGAGTAGAGAGAATGAAAATACCAACAACAATTTGTATCATGCAGGGTTCACTTATATCTGTAGATTTCTTTCAGAGGCATAGGAAAACTTGCTGCACAAAAAAAGAAACACCGAACAAAGAATAAAAGGCACATTTACATGATTAAAATTTAATTTGGCTGCTTTAATAATGCTCAAACACTGTGCAGTCATTGTGTAGTAAGACATTAAAAAAGCCAACTTCCTGACTTCAGAAAAAAGTAGGTTTCTCATACAAATAACTCCATTGAGGCTGAATCTCCATTATTTATTCTCCAAGTCTATAACACAGTATCATTCAATTATTAGTTGCTCCTTCTGAGATCTGAGTTAAATATTAAGAAAACTCTGGGGCTTTCTACCTTCTCAATTCTTATTTGTGCAGGCTATCCAGAATTATGCAAATAGTCAATTAAGAGCATTTTTTTCAGCCCAGCACTTCAAATGAAATATTTCACTTTAAAATCCAACCAACCAGCCCTATAAAAGAGCAGCCTTTACTTCCTCATCTGACAATGGACATACCATGACAACATCTACCTCGTGTTCCATCTTCTTTTTATGCCAAATTCCCGGTTTTGAATGCAAAGCTGTAAATGAAAAGATATATAATAATGACACTGGTGAGTTTTCCCCTTTAGTTTAACCAAACCAAACATCAGCCAGGAGGAGATTCACCAGGTTCCAAATGAAAATGGATTGATATAAAAAAAATGGCAAGGAAAGATTTTTTTTCTATAGATTTCTGAAGGTTTCATATCTATCTAGTAGGGTAAAACAGGCAAGGGCCTCGAGTTTCCCCTACACAGAAACAAGAGGGAAAAAATAACATCAGAAGAAAGTCTAAGATGTCAAAAGAAACAGACTTTTAAAAATATGACTGAAAGTCCCTACCCAAGTTTTATGTTAAAGAAATGCTGAGGGGTAAGCACACTGACAAATGTGAACTTGGTGCTCATAAACCAAATAAAATCCCCCCCGGTCTTCACTATTGCCTAGAAGCATGGATGAGTACAGCATTTTTCAGACATGACCTGCAGGTTAAGCTGAAAATGCCTCAGTCCTGAGAGATTATACAGAAAGCAAAAGGAAATTAATTTGGTCAATGCTGGGTTCTTGGGACACAGATCAGCAGAGAACTCAAAAAAAATCACTTTTTTGAAGTGACACTGCTATGGAATGAGGGAGAACACAATCTCAGATGCCTAACATGAAACTGGCAACTGCTGAACACAACAGTAGGAATTTTCCATCAAATGATCAATGCAACATCAACTCTGAGCTGAACATTAGTTACATGTGGAGCAATCTGAAATTCACCTGGCAAATGTGAGGTTCCCGAATACCTATCTTGCTGCACCCCAGATATTTTCTTCAAGAAGAACCAGTTGTTTGTAAAACTGTCTTTGTTCCTTCTGGTTTTGGTGGTTTTTCTGGTTGGTTGTTGTCTTGGTTGGGGAGTTGGTGGGTTGGGGTATTTTTTTTTTGTTTTATTCTTTTGGTGGGGTTTTTTTACATTTTCTTTTGTCCTCACTTGTATGTGAAAAACCCTCTAGAACAGAGCCAGATCTGAATAACGGTAGCAAAAGTGTTCTAACTAAATCCTACCATGTTAATAATTTATAAACATCTATGATAGCAAGCTACATTTTAGTTAATCTATTTTATCGCTCATTCATCCAAATAGAAAAATTATTTAATTTTAAGCAATTTCCTCTAAATGGGGAATAAAATACAATGAAGGGTGACTTTTATATGAATCAGCCTCATCTTCTGGGCACAGGTAACCGATGGTGGTCACCCATCAACTTGCAGTTCACATCTCTGCTAGGAATTGTTCTTAAAATGTGGCAGCACAGGAGGCTTTACTGAAGACATCACTGCAGAGGTGATGGAACTTCCAGTATTTTCCACAAAGACCCGCCCATGGACCTGGAGCTCCAGCTGGTACTCAGTGAACTAGTTCAAATATATGAACTGCTCATGCAAAATCACTGCATGGGAACACGAGGACTTGCTGGGTATCTTGTGGCTTTTCAAATTTGGGAGTTTTACAAAGTTGGGGAGGCAGCAATTCAGTGCCAGAAGACAACAAGGAGGTGAAGAAGACGCTGTCCAACACGCCACCTAATGCAGGAAGGTAGGCTGCTTTCTCCTTCCTGGCCTACCATGCACTAAGAAACTATTAAAGCTCATAAGGCAGCAAAGAATACAAACTGAAAAATTTCTCAAATTAAAAAAAAAAAAAAGGAATTACAAATACAAAAAGACATTCAGCATCATTTTGAAGTTGTTGCCTCTTTTTTCTTCTCTGCCTTCCTGCTTTTTACCTATTGCTAGTTGCTTCCCCCCTCCTGGTTTACGACGTATTTTGGGACTGTCTACTGTCAAAATAGAACCAGACCCTGAGTTTCTGCCCCCTTCCATGGTGGCATCCAGGACCAGCTCTGGCCAGACTGGAGGAGACAAGTTTGCAGATTGGCAGGAGCCCTTGGTAACACGTGAGCTGTCAGCTCCATCCCTTTGTGACCCCACAGACAGCAGGAGCACGGGGCAATGCTGACACCCCCACAGAGGAGGCACAAACCTGATCCAGGCTGTGAACCATGGGGGAAACTTCCCTGCTCTGTCACATGAGCTGCTCATTTCAGCACAGCCCACACCTGTAAGTCCTCCTCAGCTCTTGTACTTTTCACAATTACACCATCTGTACACAGAATGACCTTTCAGAAAACTCAGCTGTCAACCTGTAGCACAATTCCCTATCTATGACTGTTGGGATTGATTTTTATGTTAAGTAAAAGAGAAGTTTATGTCATTTCAGAATCACTGTAATCATTGGACTGCATTAGAAATAACAAAGTCTGTGAATAATTCTCATTCTGCTATTATACCAAGCAAAAGTAATCTACTGCATCAGGATTTAAAAACAGCTTCCATGTAACAGTTCTGTAGTTGAATGTATTCTCAAATGCATATTTTACTCAGTCTCCTTCCTGGAAATCCAAGAGAATCTCTGAAAACCTAATCACTGAGAAAGGTGTTTCCTTTATTTATGTGACAAGCTGAATGTTCTAGCCCTTTGCCTACTTGTTTCCTAGGACAAAGAGCTTTTTTAAAATTTATTTTAATTACCTGGTCACATATAAAAGTAACTGCAATTTCATTAATCTACCAGCAACACCGGGTTCCATAATTCACTTATTTTTTTCTCCCATAAGCAGACATTTCTTCATGTCACATCATTACTCAAGAATCCTTTTCCCAATAGGTTTCCTCCTATTGAGTGCATCTCATTTTAAATCCCTCTTGGGAGCTCACTGCCCCTTTACAATGCTCAGAGGCAAATGTGCAGGTTCTTTTTTTCCTGAAGCATCATCATTAGAATAATTAATGTACAATCAAACCAAGAGCAGCAAAGCTGAAGTAGTATTTACCTTCTTTAAACCTCTCTGAGGAATAGCGGGGAACCCTGAAAACTGGAGCAGACCTTGACTTG
This sequence comes from Brachypodius melanocephalos, assembly GCA_013398615.1. Taxonomy (NCBI): domain Eukaryota; kingdom Metazoa; phylum Chordata; class Aves; order Passeriformes; family Pycnonotidae; genus Brachypodius; species Brachypodius melanocephalos. The sequence continues at coordinate 27,146,752 of VZSR01001283.1, read as the reverse complement.
TGTCACCAAGGAGAAGATACACACATCATCAACAAAGCTATAAGTAACCAGCACAGTAGAAAGAGTTGGACAAAACTGCTCATGCTGTGAACAGCACCTGTCACCAGAGGGAATTAGTTAAAAGCACATGTCATAACTGGAGACTGAAATAGAAAAGACTACGTACTTTTTTTTTCCCCTTGACAGTTGGTTAGTGGAGGTTTTTGTTTTTTAAACCATTCAAGCTTGGTCTCAGGGCCTGTAAAACTTCCACATTTAAAGGCAAAATTAAATTCAGAAAACACAAACTGTTCTGCATAGTTACCTCTTACTTGGAATAGACAAAATTAAAGTTTCTTAACCCATCTGAACAACAACAGGCAAAAATTCCAACACTATAAAAATCTGTTCTTAGGAAACTGCTTCTACTTTAACCAGGCCTTTAAGCTTTTCACAGTTTTCTTAACAGATAATAAGTAGTGAATAACCTGTCTTCTATTCAACAATTCCCCTGCATGGATTTTTGAACTAGAAGGAAAAGAAAAAAAGTAGAAATTGTTAAATCTTTCTATTTTAATGTTTTACTCAAATGCATTAAAGAAACACCCTGGAGCCTGTTTGAATTCAGCTTTTCAGGGTCCTTCCCCACAGAAGAGAGTTTTTATTGTGTTTCATTTTAATTACATTAACAATCTTCTGAAAAACCAACATTCTCCTTAAAGCTCAATCCCCTTAAGCTACATACTACTGATTTGTCACAAATCTAGAGATTCCAGCTTTCAATGCTTTATTTTTTAAGAAAGACTCTTTGTATTTAAGTGTATGAAATGAAGCATTGACTAAGGCAATGTACCACTGAGATTCTGAAGTTGTAACCCAACCAAACTCTCATCACCAATATACTCCTGGAATTCTCTTCCAAAAAGATAAGGAGATGTTTACCAAAAAGAAATTGTATCAGAAAGGGTTAGAAATAAATAAGGCATAAGCTCACCTCAACACTGGCCAAGTATCTATTCTGTATGACAATGATTACACTTTGCTCATGGTGAGATGTATATAGAGTTTTATTGTAAGTACTCATAATTACTCCCTTCTGTGCTTCACCATGCTCCTGGACTGAATTAGAGAGAGAGGGAGAGAAAAGATTGAGAGTCATTCTTCATTTATACACACTAACCTTGACTGAGAAATTCTACTGTTCATTAAAAACTTGTTTTATCAGATTTTTCTCTCTCTTCTTACAGAGATTCAAGAAGGGAAATTAGCAAGTCTAAGAGATCATCCAAGAGTTTCAACAGAATAAAACTGCCTGGTACTTCTATGAGAAGCCCAATTTCATATTCCATGTGCTACTAGAGAGTTTTTTTAAGGTTAGCACAGTTAAATAGATATGAAACATTAAAGCACACAAGGAGTGAGAGTCACTGGTTCTACCACCGAGAGCAGTCACAAGTTAAACTCCTGGGTTGTTGTCAGTATGATGCTGCATCAAAGGACAGATGCAGTATTTACTGAAATGGCCATTCTCTGGCACAGCAGGCACTCTCATTGCAGAGACAATGCAAGCACCTCAGACGGAGCAAAAGAGAATGGAAGAAATGCTTATTGAAAAATGTAAATAACTGAGAAAAAGGCTAACACCAGCACAGAAAAAGAAAACCAGTAAGGCAAGAGCACTTGTCCCATGCAAAATGAAAGTGATAAAAAACTGTAAATCTCTTAAGATTGGAAAAGGTAAATTTATGCACACAAATGGACTCAGAGAGGCAGTCCCATTATTTCAAACAGAATTTTCCCCTGTATTTTAAGCACATGCACAAAAACTTGGTAGAGCTCAAAGGAAGCGTCTCAGCACACAGAGAGGGAAGAACCAGTTTTCCCAATATTTCGTAGTTAAGCCAACTCAAGAATTTCATCCCCGCTGTGAACCACTTCCTCTGAATCTGAAGATGCTTATGGCATCAGGTTACAACACTTCAAAGAGCAGAAAGGAAAAAAACCACCAAACTCACCCAAGCAGTCAACCTTGCAATTGAAAATAAGAAGTTAGCAATCAGACAGCAAAAACAAGCAAGAAATGCAAAGAGTTAGACCTACTGGAAATATAATCAGGATTCATGTCAGATCTCACCTCACACTTGAGTAATACAACAATTTCTAGAACTAACAGCTTTGAGATTCACCAGCCAAAAATAAAGTCAATTATTCCCTAGATTGGGTTTTATTTTCCTAATCTCATTTTGCTTTTTATCAAAATATGGAACAGTAGAAGAATCAAAATCCCTCTCCTGTTGAGTTTCATGTCAAAAATCAATACGTGCTGCCCACACAGCAGTGCACAAGATTTCCATTCCTATATGGTACTGCCTGAGATGAAGACACATCCTGGGATCTATTTCACAGTTTATCAAGTGTGGCACAAGGTTAAAGATTTCACCAGGAAACCATAAGTAATTTCATAAAAGTCAGAAATAACTTCAAGATATAAAATGCAGAAAGGGACAGAAAAAAAAAACAGTAAGATCAGCTTATAATTACACTGAATATTGTTTTTAGTAAAGTTTGTTGCCCATATCTGCAGAAGAAGAGACATTACACTGGCAACCAGAACTAAAATAAAAATATGGTCCTGTATTTAACAAGCAAGATACACAACCATAAGAGAAACCTGCAAACCCCACCTTGTTACCTATCAAACTTAGGTATTCCACTAAATACTGTGAAAATGTTTTATTGTCTTAAGCTTAAAGGAACTAAAAAAAAAAAAAAATCTTCAACAGTGAGTTCACTGTTGCTCCTGAAAGCCTGGAGATGAGTACTGGAAAGGAGTCATACAGTGCAGGCTCTGAAATTTTCCTTGTCTGTCACTGACCCAAATCTATACATTTCCAATTGTATAGATTCTCATAGATGCTACGGTAGATGCATTTGGATTCAGGAAAAGGTGTATGTATTTAAAATAAAGGGAAACACTTCAAAGAAGCATTCCCTCAACACAATTGCTCACCCTTTTTAAAAAACAGGTAGAAGTTAAATTGCAACAGAAAAATTGCATAGCAAAATTTGAAGTGATAAAGAAGGATAAATGAAAATTTCTTCCTTGAGCTACCAACTAGTGCTCCACCAATCCATACCAAATTTCTGTACATTTCCCATACCTATGACACTTTTGAAGATAAGTTCAGATTTGAAATAGGTAAACCAAAGTTGTTATTATACTAACAAACTTCAGCCACACTTCTTCATGCAGAACACCACCCTGAACTGCAATCACAGAAACCCACCTGCATGTTTGTTTGCCCCCTCTAATAACCAACATAATTATAAACAGCTGTAAGTAATTATATTCATTAACATTGTGCTCTACATGACATGCTCCATGTCTAAACTGCTGCATCTGGCTACAGTAAATGCTCTGGGTACAATGAAATGCAAGAGCAGAAAACTCATTCCCTATGAGAGGACATGACCCCTGTGATTATGGACAACTCACATGGGCAGGGAGGTTGTGTTGACACAAACTGAATATTTATGTGCAATAGTGGCAAGAAGGAGATTGAGGAAGCTGGGCCTGCAGGAATGGAGAAGGAGCAGCTGACCATCTTTTCAGGAAGATTGAGTCCTAAACTAAGACAAAACATAGATATTAAGCACAGGGGTAGGGAAGTGTCAAAGCTACCTCCCTACTTTGTGCTTTCTTTACAAGCAGGACTCAGTGAATGGTAATCCACTTGCACCATCCGTCTCCTTTTAAGACAAATAACCTGCACCAAATTTTATTCCTCCAAACCTCCTACAGCTCAGACTGAGACAGAGTGAATGCTATTGCAAAATGTGTGTGCACTTTATTTGTATAAATTCTCCACACTCAATATTTCAATGAGAAAAGAAATCTATTATATACTTGTCTGCAGCCTGTACCTACATCACATCCAGTCAGGTTGGCTGCTCTTTATGGTACCCTTCATCGCCACCTTCAGAAACAGAACCATTTAAAATCTGAAATCTTTCTATCCAGAGGCCACTTGAAAGAACCAATTAAAGCATTTCAGTCACACAACCAAGGTGGAATAGCACACCCAAAATTACACTTGCATAAAAGCACTGACATGGCTGTTTTCTTTTGAGAGGACATATTTGTATAAACTCTGGCTCCCTGCACCAAGAATAAAGGAAAATTAATGCTCTATTCCTCAATGCCTTACTTTTTGCTCTGTATTGAGACACTGAGATTTAGTCATTGCTCATGTGCACAATTTCCCTGCCACAAACAGTTGTCCCTACTAATGCCTATGCCTCACAAGCTTGGATAGACAGTGTCACATTTCATCATTTTCACCAACAGGAAAGACTGATTGTTCTTCATACCTTTTAGATGTCACTGGACCAGTCAGCAAGAATTTGCAGAGTTGTGTCCATATTATTTGTGACACAAACTAATTTCTTCATTTTAACACTCTTCCACTCAAAGAACTGTTGAAATACCTCCTGGGTCATCTGCTTCAGAATCTTGACCGTGCATCGTCTCCAAAGAAGCTGTCAGCTCCTGTGTGTCAAGTGAATCAAACAAAAATAGGTTTGCATATCTGATGAATTTTGTGACCACGTATGACCTACTAAAATCAAGATTCATTTAACACAGAAAAAGTTAGCACTATCTGCTGGTGTAAAATTTCTTCTACTGCAAAAATCTCTTTCTATATCCAGTGAAGTGTATTTTACTTTATTTTACATTCCACTTTCCTATGAGATCAAGTGCCAGTATGTCTACTGGAAAATGCAATGCAGAAAAGAGTCTCACACAGAGATCATTGACTCTAATTTTTAAATTGAAAGCATGGAAGAAAAATACACCACAAAAAGTGAAACAGCTCATAAGAAGTTATTTGTATTCTTGTTACTTCTCCCCAGTGGATGTTGTCATGCCCATCAGGATAAAGAGCTAAATGGGGTTCAATTTATCATGCTCCTCAGAGAACTGCTCAAACTCAGAAAAAAAATCAGAAAAACAAATTCAGAAAATAAAGTGAATCTGTACTAAGAAACAAGGTGAGCAGCCAGGGAATGTTTCTGAATGTAAAGCCTTTTGACCCTTGAAATGCAGAGGTAAGATCTACCAAGCAGAACACCAGGTAAAATGACTGACACCACCAGCAGAGGCTGGAACAGCAGTGGTCTCCCCTTTCTGAGGGCTGCAGGTATTGTGGAGGTGAGGGAGTGAATTTAACCAGTTTTGTGGAACGATGCATGATGATGCTCCAACCTCAACTGGCACTACAAACACACCATAGCAAAAGTTCAGACTGGGGCCAAAAAAAAAAAAGTCCTCACATTAAAATTACTGAGTACAGAAGGGAAAAAAATTCTTGAACAAACAGTATTTTATAAAAATTATAAACCTATTTTCATAACAAGAGCTGCAACAAAGAGCAGCATTCATTCTGTACAATCAGCTCTTTAAACAGCAATTTCCAACTGAGCCAAGTGGCATGAGCTTTGTACAAATATGTTTCCCTGTAAGTAAGTACCAGGAAGAGGTTTGTGCTGTTTTTATGGAGACTATTCAAATCATTCAAATTCACAACAGAATTTCCTTGCATTTTCTTGATAGCTGGGATTCAATACACCAGGATACACATGGGTAGAAAATGGAAGGCAGGGCAATAGCCAGGTCTAAGTGGAACACTCTGAAGGAGAGAGAAAAAAATCAGCCCATTTAACAGCAGCCCAAAGTGGGTAATAGAGCAGAGCAAAGTGATCAGTAACAGTTTGATATCCAATATCACACCCTGTTTACAGAAATAATAGCAGTAGTCACACCAGAAGAGTATCTGCATGTATTCCATCAGGCTGTCCTCGAGGAAAGAATCCTGTCAGTCACATCCTATTGTGACTAAATCTCTTCCCATTTATTTTTCATACTATAAACACGGTTCTCTAAAACACTAGCAATTTCACCGGTATGTGGAGGCAGAAGCAGGTTCCAGCTCCTATCATCAGTACTGTTAAGCTAAAGCTCAAAATTCAATCAACATACTTACTAGCAATATTTCAGTACCCCTTCAAGTATTTTCAAAACACTGTTAAAATTTCACGGCTGTACAATTACCTAGAAGATGCTTAATGCCTACCACCTAGTGGATTTGCACAGCATAACCTTTAAGCATGCACACAGACAAAAATATCCAAACCAACTATAAAACAGGACAAAAATGTACAAGAAACATACCAATTTTTTCTCCATCTGAAGGAGCAGGATGCTCACAGAGCCTCCAGCAATAAAGAGTTACAGTGTGCTACCTAACCAGTATCTTTTCCAATTAAATACCAATCTGTATATCACACCATTTAAAAAAAAAAAAAAAAAAAAAAAAAAGTGTATCAAACATTTTTAATGGCATTGAAAAATGAGTCCATTGGAAATTGAGTAATTACATGAAAACTTCAATGCTTCAATTCATTACTGCTGCTCCAACCTTACAGAAACCTATGTGCAGACTGTAACCTTGGTGATTATTCATAAGAATGCAATCTCATATATGTGTGGATGAATAAATCTCTGGAATTTAAACAAACAAGCTGCCCAAGTACTGAAAAATTTTTCCCTCTCCACACACACCTGCACAGTCAAAATTAAGGAAGTAATATTTCTGAAGAAAAAAAAATAAGAGAACGTGTTATTTCTAATAGTAAAGGACAGTAAAATTTTTATTGGCAAAGTCCTCTGCAAAAGTTCTTACTGCCACTATGGAGCCTATTTCCCCATCTATATCCTTACTTTCTGTGTTGGGTTGGCTAGGAGGAAAACAGACTCCTAGTAGGGAAGGATATAATCCAACCCACCAACACACTACCACGATTTACAAGGTAATTGCATTGACTTTTTAGTCGTAGGTTCTCTCATTAACACTCGAATTAGAAATATTCTGGACTTTGTGAAGTCTTGTCAGTCCTCAAACACAGTACCATGAAAGAAAAGCTAATCCTCAAATCCAGGATCTAGATAATAATTGCCCTCTGGAAAAAAAACATCTAGGAGACCAGGATCAAAAGTTCTATTAAGAACTACGGGTGTCAGCTGTACAGCTTCACTTGGAAATTTAACCTAAAGCTTCATCTTCTGCTGCCAGGTCTCCAACTATGAAGTGTTTCACATTGAACAAACACCCTCAAGAGGTTCTCAGTGTCTCAAAATCAATACTGATCAGAGCAACTTTCTCACTTCCAATGCTCCTGAGTGCTCAGAGAGGGGCAGTTGATCCACTTCCAAAATAAGTTCTGCTGCACTTCATCTCACTTGATAATCAATTCATCTGTTTCTTCCTATGCAGAAGGAAAAGCAAGTCAGAAAGTTTCACTCAAATACCCTGGAAACTGCTACCAAAAAAAGCATTAATCCTTGTGAAGTACACATGACACAATACATATCTGACGGGAAATGAGTGAAAAGGCAAATTTTTTTAACCTCTGCTCCTATGACATGACTGCCTTGCTTTGCAGAGTAAAAACATGACTACATGATCAGGCAACTAAAGGAAGAGTTTCTGCATGACTGCTGATAACAGCATGAGTCTTAACTGCCACTGAAAACTTAAAATGTCCTAGCTGTCCTCCAGTTCTTGATTATATTACAGAATTTAGAATTTGGAACGTCCCATGTCCATAAATCCAAAATAACATCCACAAAGTCAGAGTACAAAAGATTTCCTGCTGGAAAAGAATTCTCTAGAAGAAAAAGAAATCCTTGCCTTCCAGCAGGAAAAGATGTGAAGGTGACCTATGAACTCCCTACTGATTATTGGCAGAAAGGTCATTAAACTAAAGATAATTTTCTAGAAACAAAAACCAAAAAGTTTTCTAGAATGACTGGCAGGATTAGTTAGAGGAACCCCATATTTGTATCAGACAAGGTACCTATCAGACTCAGCAAAAACAAACTTTAGAAATGGATGAAGTTAAAAACCCATACTCAGAAGCAGACTTGCAACATTCTTTTCACTGTGACTTAACCCAACATATATAAAATATATGAAAATATTGAAAATATAATGAAAATATATATTAATATGGAAGACCAAAGCTACCCCTATACAGACTTGCTGTAAAGATTCGCTATCCCCTTCTACATTCATCTCCAAAAATTAAAAGGTAAGTAAAATGATTGAAATACCTCTAACACTCTGTCCTGACACAGGTTCTCTTCCCTGCCACACGCACACATATTCACCTCAAAATCTTGGAAAGTCTGATGTGGAGGGCAATTAGTGAGGAAACAGGACACAACAGAAGAGTTAGCATGGCACTAATACCAGTTTCACATGGAGCTGATGAGCAATTAAATTAACATCTCCTACTAACAAGCAATATATAATATAAATGTATCTGCGGATACATTTAAAATAAGTTTGTAAAAACACAGATTCAGAAGAGTTTCTAAATTTAATTTATCTGGTGAAATCTTAGAAATGGACTTCATCAGGAATTTTTAAGTATCCACAGAAGATTGACCAGAAACTTTTTACCTGTAACAAACACGGGCAGAATGAGATCCAATGGTTGGAAATTGCAAGATGGACAGACTCCAACTAAAAATAAATCCCCAAGTTGTAGCACACATTGCTTTAAAAGCTTAGATTAGCAATTGAATAGTTGCTGTAATTCAGCCAGACATTAATGGGCTGGATAACAAAAGCCAGTGGATTAAGTTCTACTATAGGAGGTGAACAGAATTTATTCCTCCAACACTTAAAAAATGAAACAACAACAGAAAAGATTTAATAGGCACTCCTGCAGTTTGGACATCTCTGGTGATCAAAAGCACACACTTTTCTTACAGACTTCCTTCTGTTTTTCCTGGATAAGGCAAGAGCTACTTTGTAAAAAAATACTGTAGCACACTACACGAAAAATAATAAGGACGCCATCTCATGAAGAACAGTTTCCAAGACAAGATTTTGGCAGGATATTACTTAAAAAACTAGAGCAATAAAAACTTAATGTAGCAGAAGATTCAACCAGGCAACCAAACTCCGGTTACTACCAGTTCAAGCACTAGAGAAAATGAAACAGTCTAGACATGAGTGAATGAAAATCCAGGAGCACACCAGATGGCTTGGGAGGCACAGGACAAATCTCCTTCCAACCTGTGTGCATGAGACAGTTCATGGCTCAGATAATGCCCATTAGATAACTGCACAGAGCATTAGGTACACAGGCAGCATTTTAATAGTCTGCTTTACAAAGATGCAAGCTCTTCACACTAGCAAACAGGAGAATTAAATTCCTTTAAAACAGGCTAAAGGCTTTTCAAACTACAACAGTTAGTTTATTTAAAAAACAAACAAACAAAAAAACCCCCAAAAAACCAAAACAAACCAAAACAAACCAAAACAAAACAACAAAAGCCACCATGCAAACAACTGCACAAACCACCCCACACAATCAACCACAAGACTCAGTCATATCACCTTCTGAGCCAGCTTCTCATCTTGTTTCTGATAACTGGAGCAATGCTTATGAAAGTCCACAAGAGCAGGTTTTGGCTCCCTTTAGTGCAAGTTACTACTTTGCAGTATACTGAATAGCTAAAGCTAGCCCTGGCATCAGCTTGCATACTTAAATGATTCAAATTAACCCACCCTCCCCCACTTTTTTGTTTTAATGAGCAACTGAATAGTTCCCCTTTTTTAAACACTAGCATGAATATTTTTTGATTCTTCCCACCAAAAAAACCCAAAAAGCTGAATATGTATGCTAAACTCTCCAATACCTTTCAAAATTAAAATCACAAATTAGCAGACACATCCACACAAAACAAGCTACGGTATCTGAAAAGTCAGTATGTATATTACACCCTATTACTGTGAGTACCTACTTGAGCTGCAATCAAGGGAACTTCTAATTACCCCTGTTATTTTATCTGTAAAGCTGCCATCCTCTCGGCAACATTTCATAGGAGAGCTGGTAAAGTGCTCAGCACCACTACATTCCTCTTTGGACACAAAATTTACATCAAGTTCTATTCATTATAAAAATAATTTTTAAGCCTTTCCCCTCCAGAGGAACTATCTTTCTATTGTTTTTGTACACACCACGTCCCAGTGATATCCCAGTTCACTGATTATCTCCTTATGTTTCCAAGACATACATTATATAAATACTTTATTAAGAACAAATGTTCCAGTCACTCGTCTTTGTTTTTTGGGACGGTATCCAAGATAAACACAATTAAACCAGCATAAACTAACTAAGAAAGCACAGGCAGTGACAACTGAAATAAAGCCATTTACTCTGCACTCAAACCTTACTGGGTTTACTCACACCTGCGATGGTTGTTTGACATGCACCAGGTTTCCCCAAGGCAAGACAAGATGTTCAGTTCCAAGAGCTTCAAAACAAGTGAGGCTTGTGACAGTGAGAGAGGGCACCAGCACTTTGGGGATCTTGAAGGAAGAGCACATTGCTCAGGCAACTGAACAGCAAGATTTAACTCAGTAAAGCCAATTTTGACAGTTAGGTTGGCAGATTAAGTAGAATTAAACAGTCTGCTTCGGTTTAATAGCCAGCTATCTCATCCATCTGTTTGGGTTCACTGGGCTTCCTGTACAATGATTTTACATGAACTTCGTTTTAACTGAGCTGGAAACAAAATCAGTGACATCATCACACTTGGTTGCACTATCAAAAGTATTTGCTCACCTACCGATAGTCAGTATAATTTGAGTGAGTATGACAAGCAAAATACTGAACACACCCTTTTACTGTGTGCTTCTTGGACATTTCTTCTGTTTGAAAATACCATAGCCAACATTCCATGGAATGGTACAACACAGAAAATGGATCCTGACAAATTACTCTCAGCAAAATAAAAAGTTAAGTCACTACACTGTGCATTAAAACAGGACAACTTTTGTGGCTGCACAATTCTAGCATGATGCCAGCAAATACTCACGTTCTGTATCCTTCATCTACCAAAGATTTCAAAATACTTAGGACAAATTCCACGAGAGTCTGAAGATGTCCTGCTTCCAGCTGCTACTTAGTCATCTTGAAAACTGCATTAATTCTGCAGGGAGCTCCACTTCCACACAAGTTACTGCTTGCATACCCTTTGCAGCACTCAGATGCTCTGGGGGATACCTGACATTCAGCAGAACTCCTCTCTCCTTCATTGTTCCCCATTTAGAATATTTGTGAGACTGCTATGATAACTTCCCCACTTCAGATGGCAGAATTTTTTTTTTTTTACAATGGTATGTTCTTGAAAAGTCAGAAGATTTCCTGTCATCATTCATTTTCACCTTAACTTAGGCAACCAGGAATAATGTCAGAATGGGTGAGGAGATGGGGCGGGGGCTGTGGTGTTTCTGAATAAAAATAGTTTTGAGGCCACACATGAGGCCACACATTGTCAACACAAAACAAGAGGGCTACACAAATATATGTGGAGCTAGCAGAAGCATCAGAGTGCTGTAAGCTCATCTCAGCAGCATTTCAAGTATTCTGGCAGTGTAAGACACAATGCACCATGCAGACATGACTTCACTGTTAGCTATTCACAATTGAAACAGGTGCCAATGTCCAGACTGTATAATGTTTCAACAATTTAGTACATCACTCAAGTAGTCTTCAAGAATAAAAGTGTTTTTCATGATGTTTATCATGGAAGAATGTTACATCTTGGGATTGGGAACAGAAAAAAAGAAAAACAAAAGCAAAATCCCAAAGCTCCTCACACACACCGTCTTCAGAACGGCACCAAAGAAACTATCTCCTCTGTCAAATGAATGCCTTTGAGACTCCCCAGCCACACCACTGAATCTGCATCTGTTCCAACTCTGGTCCACATTAATCGTTTTCTTTCCCTTTATCTCCAATCCAAATGAAATCCAAACCAAACTGGAATCAAAACCAAACTGGACAACGGAGTGAAAACAAGCTCCAAGACAGCTTTGCTTTACTTGTGGACCGTGGTTTAACACAGCTTATGGACCCCACTGAGCTCAATGATCCCTGTGATCTCCAGAAAACTGCAACTGCTACTATTTCATGTGGGCCAGTAAAGTTTGTGAAAGTCAATCCCTAAACAGCCCTGTCTCACAGCCTAGCTATTCTTCTACACACTACTTCCCCATACAGGATGCAACACTAAAAATGCACCTGCTCATTAACACTTACCTTAATGTGATCAAGTTTAAACACTGAAATTGGGATTTAGCAAACAAAATTATTTCTTTTCTCCAACAGCAATCAAATGTATGCCATGCTGTAGATGTTTTCCCTTCACAAGCAACAAAACCAGAATTTACTTGGGGTCTCCTTGTAGCTCATCATCTTCTAGTCCACTTCATTGTTAAATTCAGTATAAAACAGCAAAGCTTCTTAAGCAAACACATTTAAAGTGGTTTAGGTTATATTTGGAAACAGCCACCGGGTGTTTGCTGTCACTGTCCCAGATACAGAGCTGCCATCCCTGCTGCAGACCAGGGAACCGCCCCGCTCCCAAAAGCAGCACAGTCCCATCCTCATCGCACAGCTAGGCAGGGTTTCTCAGTCTGTGGCTCCAGAGAAGTTGCACTAGATGGCAGCTTCCCCCCGTCCAAATGCAGCTTCCCACCCACACCAGAGCATTCCAGCCCGCTCCCCCCGTGCCTCCCCACAGAAGGGGAGCACACGCTGAGTGTGACATTGTGCTTTGAAGACAGGCATTGAAACCGCACAGCTGAAGCAGTTTTTAACTATTACAGAACAGAAACCTTTTAGTTACCATGTTCTGATTTCCTTCCATTTCTTTACAAAAGCAAGGATGTCAAAAAGTCCAGGTTTAACACACACAAAAATAAAACTCCACAAATATATCAGTTGTGGCAAAGGTGGCAAAGCCTTTCATGTTACTAGCTAAGGACAGATGTTTCCATGCTGTGCTGATGCTGTCCAGCTTCACATATAAAACTAAAATAGTATGTCAGTAGCTGTTAATTTCTGGTTTCTAAGAAAAAAATAATTCCAACATACCACGTTTCTGCATAACTGAATCTTCCTTTGATCTAAGTCATACTCTGTCCAAGTCCCCTGCAATTTTTCCAAGGAACAAAAAACAGTGAGACAAACTTCTGTAACCCCTTGTATGGATTGTACAAACTGCTCCCCAAAAGAACTGTTCTTATTTGTGGTGCCTAAGTTGTAAGGAGGAAACATTTTACCAGGATTATTTTTCCACAGCTCAAGCAGTTTAAAATTTAACTCTATTCAGGCCCCTTGAACATACAGATTTTCAGATAACACCCGCCATGTTAATAATTTAGTTTCTTTCAAAAGGTAGCAGCAGCAATTTGTCTCATTCAGCTGTTAAATCATTTATTGTTGGGGTTTTTTAAAGGAATGTGGAAGGACCAAAAATACATTCATTACATGTCAGTATTGACCAGACTGCACATGGCAATTCCCTCCTTGCTTCCCTTTTGCCCTATTTCCTCTCTTGGTAGTTTTTTAAACTCATCTTTCACACACATATACCAATATACACTTTCCTTCTTAAAGGAGCTGATGGTCACTTCTATTCCAAGTCTCTTCCCTTTTGTCCGCACTTTGTCTCTCCACTTTTCTCTTTTCTTTTAAAACTAGAAAAGTAATTTGAGCTACCCAAAGAGACACTTCTCACAGCAACACAAACACCCAGGGAACTCTGACAACCCGGTTACTTATAACAACTAGATGCATTTACTAATTAGCATCTTCCTTGGAGATGGAACTGAAAGCTCTTCTAGTAAAGGGGCACAAGGGAACCTAAATCATCTGATAAGCACCGAGCAGCAGATAAAGCAAATTGCAAAACAAGCTGCCAAAAAACCCCAGCTTTCAGACATGCTTTTGGGAAATATTTCCCTCTGCATACACACAACACTATATTTTTCTTAGAAAATTAAGAAAATGAAACATCTGGGAAACAAAAAATAGCAGGCATGGCTTCAAGAGATAAGCAAGGCAATGATTAATAGTCCTATTTCAAAAAAACATACCTAGCTTTTTTCGATCCTTTCACCCTAGCAGCCAAACTTCTCGCTTTTATCTTAATATAAGTATGTAGGGTTTGTTCAAAGCTTTCTGCAGTTTTCTTAGATGCTTCCTTCTCTATGAATTATTTATCATTTTTGGAGCAATGTTTCAACAAAGCCAGGGAAAGATACATCAGGAGTCACAACAGCCAGCCAATGCTACTAACACACAAACCAAAGTTTAGACTTTTGAAAACTTGAGATACACATAGAGCTGGCCCTCCTCAGAACACTAACAAAATGCCTAGAAAGACATACAAACCAATGAGAATGATTTTATTTTCTTTAATGGCTTTGTAAAGGTTAATGGTTGATTTGCTTCCTCTCGTTTCAGTATTGCATTTCTCCAACTACTCCTCATTTGCAGGTCTCCAGAAAACTTGGAATTTTTTCTTCTCCAGCCGAAAATTCCTACCCACTATTTCAGGGATGTCAAGTGCAGGGCCTTATTAAACTCTTCACTCCCACCATGGCCACATCTCAAAGTGGTGCAGCAGAACTCTCACTCTATGTACAGCCACCCTGACAAGAATATTCCCTACAAGGAGTATTCTTAAGAAAAAATAAGGAATATTCTTAACCCCCAAAAAAGCCCAAACATCACATCAGGCTATATCCCTCAAGGGGCAACCTATATTTAAAAGCTCTTGCTTTCATTCCACAGAGATGTTTTTACAAAGGCCTCTTTGGGTATTGAAACCATCTTTAAAGGTTGTTAGCCTTGCAGACTCACCTATATGATAATTAAATAAAAAACAAAACCAAGAATGACAACAAATAAACAAAACAAAACAAAAAAATGGAAGTATTAAAATAAGCCTGTATTTTTAGATGTGCACCCATAGTCTTATTATGGCACTTTTTAAAAGTACCTCTCAAAGCCACCAACACCACCAGTCACCCTTCTCAAATAAATCTTTGCCTACCATGTGTTTTTAGCAGTGAGCAAATATTTTCTCATTTAAGAGAATATCCACAACCATTCCTTTCAAAGTAATTCACTTGCATTCAACCAAAAATAGTAATTAAATCTATAGAAAATGGCTCTTTTAAAAAATCATCAGACTATGTTGGATTTCCTTATAATCAAATATTTTTTCTTAGCTGTGTTCTGTGAAAATTTAGTTTGCATAGAAGTGCACAAACATTGTATCTTCAGTGGATGGAGGAGCCACGCAGCTCCTGGTTTATGTAGAAACAGAGATGTTCTAGGAAAAGTTAAGCAAGTAGCAAAGCTGGTTAGGACTAATTTTAGTCTGCAAGAAAAAGAAACAACTGTGTGCAAGTTCAGGTTTGGGGGGTGTCAAAGGGACTTCCACAGCGGCAGATTTTCCTTTCGTATCTGTTGTTTCTACAACATTTTTCTGAATTCATGCAAACGTAACATCTTTTCACAAAATCCCTTCAAATTTCTGCAGTTTATCAAACTTAAAACCATTCACAGCCTTTTAACCATATCAGTAACTATTAATAAGTACTGTGCTTCTCAGATAATGCCAGGAAGAAACAAAAACATCCTTTTTATAAGGCAGCAGTTAAGGAAATATTCTAAAATTCCACAACTGCTATGATTCTGTGATGCTTAGGAACTTGTAGCCAAACACACAGAAATCTGGTTTTCTCTCTATGTAGGGAAAAAGAAAAAAAATTACAGAAAACTCCTTGTGTTTCCCCAGCCACTAACTCAAAACTTTTTTCATCCAAAAACCATCTTACAATACATTTGTATCTTACAATACACATTTATAATACAAGACCTGGGAAAGTCAAGGTCCATTGTAGCTCAAGTCTCCCACCTACTAAATAAGCCAAAGCACGTTATAGTTGGTGTTTGGGATCTCTACCCTAAAAGTTGTTTCTGTAACAATAAAGAGTGATGTGAAGCAATCCATCTCTGAGTACTGTGACAATACTACACACTACCAAAGCTCCACTACACCCTACACCAACTCCATCCTCACCTGCGTTAGGAAAATTAATCCACAAATGCCAGAGGTTCATGTCCAAAAAGGAGACAGAGGAGTCCTTTTACTGTATTCAAATAAAGGGAGAGGCCATGGGGCATTTCCCCTGGAG
>VZSR01001283.1:27056499-27130540 GCA_013398615.1 Brachypodius melanocephalos | reverse complement strand
TTTCTTTTATCTCTCAGTGCTAGTTTTATCTACCAGCAGACCTGCTGTTTGTTTGTAAAGACAAATCTGTCATTCCTCTCACCTGCATGGCTTTGGTTACATCCTAGCTAGTTTCCTTCTGAGCCAAGCGACCCCAAAAATGCCTGTGATGTGCAAAACATGCAGAAATGGAACAGAGAATCTGCTGGCTGCTCCATGCTCAGGCCAGTCAGGGCAGCTTTGTACATAAAAGTATCTCAATGCTGTGTGCCAAAAAAAATCCAAAAAGCCCTCTTTCTCTAAAAACAAATCAGATTCATAACTGTAACTCAAAAAACAGGGCAGATCAGAGTATCAAAAGAATTCAGTATGAGGCATTTTGCTATAAATTTAGACTATTCTGAAGAGCACCTCATTTCATATTAGTGTTTGTTAACAGCACAGACTTGCCTAAATGATCTGACTTTAAACCAGAATTGGATACCTTGCTGGTATGTGGAAGGCTGTGCCCTCAGGTGCTTCATTAACATGTTCCTAAAGCTCAAATTATGGAACACGAGCAAATCCTAAACAAGTTTTTTCGGAGAACATTATACTCCTTACACCATCTCAACTTTCTGAATGCCAAGTACTGTTTTTTCCCACCCACAAGCCTTTTCCTCAGCAGCCTGTTGCCAAGGCAATCCTAGCAACTGCAGGACAAGTCTCTTTAAAAAGATTTCTGACAACAGCTGTATCTGCCAACTTAGCAGCACCTCTTGTCAATGTAATTACAAGTTGCAGAGAAACTGTTATCCTCTAACAGCTTGCTTCAAACTGTGATAGCTGGCTTTATTTCCTATAAGCACACATTGCTACAGTCCCACACAACTAAATCACCATAATATGTCTGTCCTGGTATGCAAGCATGCTTTTGCAATTCGTATTCATGTCCAGTGAGTTTTTAATAGAGATAAATAAAGAGGGGATAGCTACAAAAAAATCTCAAGGAGAAGCCTATGGAAATTACACAGATGCTAAAACAAGCATCACTGCAAAATCTGCTTAGAGGACTAATGTCCTGCAACATTCACTTTCAACAAAGCTTTTTGGTATCTTCTCCTCTACTTACAAGCTGCTACCCCTTCCTTCTTCTCAAAATCTTGCATTAAGATACATAAGAACAATCTGTCCCTGGAAATTGTATGAGGAAGAGCAAGCCCTCCAACAAGCAACACTACTAATGAAGGGTTTTCTACAGATTAATGTCCTTATTCTCACCACCACAGCATGCACACATACTCACATGCATTTTCTTTCTATCAAGTACCAGTACTACCTGCTGCTGAAAAGACAGGAATCAAAATTAATGTTTTAGATGCTCACTCCCGTCTTCTCATATACTCCCATCCCAGCAACTAAGCTGGTCAGAACATTTATACCAAGTTCCTATGACATTCCACTGTCTCACTTTGGGCCAAATGTATGGTTTCCAGTAAAATTCTGAGCTGGGCAGCTACTCAGTCAGAGTGTTTATTGAAACTATTCATTTAGAAATTGGGAAAGGCCAGAATTGGCAGCTAACCATTTCATCATAGTATCAAAGGAAAAAAAGGTTTTGAAGGACTAGGGAATGCGCTCAAGACCTTTGCAGGATGTCTGGGACAAATTAATCTTTTATTAACAGGGTTTTCCTCTTATTGCCCTACCATTTCTGAAAACAAACTATTTTTGCTCAAAACTAAGTGGAAGGTATAGGGTCTAGAAAGCTACACAGAGAAAGCAAATAAAAAGGTAGCTCAAGCAATAAAAACTACTAAAGATTTAAAACAGAATTTTTAAAATATATAAAAAATAAGCCAACACATAACTCCAGGAAACCGATAACAGATTTTAATCTGTTTTAAGTATTCACATTTAGCAATGTCAATAGGACCACAGGGGTGAGGCCATGCACAAGGGCTCTTGGAACCTCTTCTGTGTGCTAGATGGACAGACAAGGCAAGCTGGACAGAAGTTTTCTGCCTCCTCCTCTGGCATCCTCTGCTCCCAAGCCACAGGCTAGTGCAGCATGGGCAGTGCCAGTGCCCATCCCTGAAGAGGCATGATGTTAGGGCTGTGAAAGGTGTCCCAGAAAGGGAGGCTGCATTAATAGAACATGTCCAAAAGTCACCAGTGTACCTCAGAAGGCCACAAAGCTTGTTTAAGTCCTGTTGCCATCAGCTCCTTTCATGTTCAGTGCTGGCCAGGGGCAACAGGGTTCCTACTCCCACCTGCTATTCTCTCTTTTGACCGAAAGTTTGCACAGCACCTAGGCATTCAAGCAGCTCACCTGTGCAAGTGAATTTATTGCAGGTTCTGTGACCAAGGGAGGGATTTCCTCCCTCAGAAGGGGAAGAAGCAAAGGTACTTTGTTTCCTCAGCACGAGAAAGAACTTGGGTCAGACAGAAATAGACCTGAGGCAAATCATACTCTAAAAATCACTTCCCCAGCACAACCTGAACCATTTTTGACAAAACCATTTGATTTCTAGAGTATGTTCACAGCAACAGATCAGACAGTCCTTCCCAGCCTGCACTGTTTTCAGTTAAAAAGACGACTCCTCCAGGGAGCACTGTGCTGGTATTTGCAAGCATCTGTTACACATTCTACCATTTAAATGATTTAAAATTTGTCACTCACCTGGTCACACATGTTTAAGTGCAGACCAGCTGGCTTCTGCAGTGCCCAGAGCCTGTCCTTCTCATCAACACTTGGACACTGCAAGTTTGGTGGAATTTTAAACGTGTTTGGTCAGTTCAGAATTTAAGATTTTCCACTGTCACCTGATACCGCTCAATAAGATAACACACAAATCAGCAGAGATAATGCAAACCTGCTACAGAAATGTGCACTGACAACTACCAGAATATAAGCACACCGAAGAGGTCAGAATCTTCCATACTAAGGCCAGATGCCCTTCAGGGGAAGGAACTGAGACAAATCCCTTACACTGGCATTTGTCTAAAAGCTTAGCGACATAAAGGACAGAATAGGTATCTGCTGGCAACTTTTTTCTCTAAAGCCTACAATTAAGAAGCAATACACAAGACTTCCTTCAAGACCAGCAATGTAATCTAATATTTCCATGCCAAACAGCCTGTCTAGACATTACCATTTTAAATAGGAACTACTAACCCTCTGTATCAGTCTCCTAATGCTGATTAGCAGCTCTTTCAGGTCATTTCCAAAGCCGACCATTGTCATCAGGCAGAAGTTTTGAAAATTAAATTACATTTCTTACCAACATTAACTGTTGCTCGTGAATCTCTTTATCAAGAGATGCAAACAGCACTTTGCAAATATGTCATGTTTGCCAGTCTTTTCACGACATTTTTTTTAAATTACAGGTCACTTGAATGTGTGTCCCACGTTATTCAATTTTAAAATGCATTCACATAGCAGGTTTCAAAAAGAAATCATTTTGTATATAGAAATTACATACAATTAAAAACTTTAATCAAACAGTTCCTGCCTATTCACCATCGATCTCTTGCTGTACCAACCACAAAAACAGCCACCATAAATTTGGAAATTAAGGAAATAAGGAAAAAAAAAAAAATCAAGAATGCCATTTTGAAAATATAAGCATAACTCAAACAGATATTTATGGAATGGAATACAGACCTTATTTCTACACTTTCCTGTAATTATCCCAACAGAATTATGGGGAAAAAAGGTAATGCAATGATAGCTTATCTCTCATAAAAATATACGCTAATGCTTCAAAAACATAATCCTCTAACCTAAAAACAATAGATCAAAGAAATTTTGTGACTAGAAAAACACCAACGCATTACACAGCAGCCTTACATGGTTTTTCTCTTAATACATTGCTAGAACATTTTACTGACAGTGACATCTTAATACACATGACAAAGAAACAGGCCAGTTGCAAAATAAATGTGCAGGTTTTGTTTTCTTCCTTTTCCAAGAAGAATGTAGAAAGTCATTTACCTACATACACAAAAAGTTCAGACACATCTTTTAATTTCAGCATAGTTTGCAATAGACAAAATCACCAGTAGTTCACATACAAAAAAGCTGCCATCATCCTTTTTATGGTTGTCATAGAACTGCTACTAAATATGTCTTCTTGTCTTCTCAAGAGTACTTTGTCCAGCACATTTAACATTACGGGTTTTTAAAAGATCTTTTTCACTTCTTGAGATGGAGAAAAGAACCACTTCTCTTAAAAAAGCATCACTCTCTTGTTAAAGAAAGCCCATAATATATACTGGATGAAGAAAGAGAAATCAGCATTCTGTATATTACCTTCTTGTAGTATTTCCTGAGTGTTAAAAAATCCAAAACAGTGTTTCCATAATTTTCACTGAAGTGCATCAAGACTTGCTCATAGAAAACAAGAATTTTCTTCAGGAGAACCAACAGTTCTTAAAGAGAACTTAAGAGAATATAACCCACAACATATTCAAAGATCTAGCAAGTACCTTGAAAAGTGGTTGCATAGAATTAAAGCCTTTACATCCAGGTAAAAAACAAACTGCACACATACACAAACTGCTTACCTTACTAAAATCAGGTTTGCCAAAAACTTCATTAGTCCGAGGACAAGCTTCAATCAACGCACAACTTGTTTTCAAGAAGTTATCACACCTCCTGACATTCCAAGTGTGGAGAGAGCATATAAGTTATTAGCTGTCATTTTTCATAGGTGCTTGATGGTTTATAACAACCAAAAGTTACATCAAAACAGACACACTGCTGTTGAGACAAGTAATGCCCCACCTTAAGCTTTCAGCTTTTATAATTTTAGGTGCATTTGCAAGCCTGCTCTCATTTTCTTCCAAGAATTAATGAATCAGATCAGGACAGGTAATGTACCTCAGAGAAATAGTTTGCAATGAACATTTTTAACAGTTTCACTGCCAGCTAGCAGTACGCAGACCTTACTTTTCAATCCTTCCTCACAAATGTTGGCATGTATCTGGTATCCGTTCTCTTTCTCTCCTTGATCAAAAGAGACAGCAGTTTTGGCATGTCCCTCATTCTCTTTACATGAAAGACTTGAGGTTTGGGTTGGCTGAGAGAAGCATCATTTCTCCACTTATAACTTCACATCTGAACCATTGTAAAACACGGTCAATTCCAGAAACATGGCTTTTGGTAGACAACTTTCTACCCATAGTTTGAAGGAAAAGATCCAGAGTTCAGAGCTGGAAAGAAAATGTCTGTGTAACTGAATGTTTTGATAACCTTAGAAGCAGACTCCTACACTCTGTACCTTACAATATCAAATAAAACACTCTGAGTCTCAATTCCAGAATAGGAACCCAAAGGAGAATCACTTACAATTATTAAATCTAAAAAACTCTTTATTAGAAAAAGTCGTTCCATAAACAAAATGAGTAAAGCTTAGTCCATCTCCCCAAATTCCTACCAGGGACATGACAAGCAGCATTGCCTCCTCCTGCTGGCTCAAAGCTACACAGATTCTGACCAATATGCACACACCAACTAGCCAGCAGATCAAAGAGGAAAGGCAATCTGTGGTACTCCTTCTGGATTTTCCCCTCTCCCTGCTGCAACCCTCACATTAAAGAAAACTATTCATTGTTTGGGTATTTTTACTTTTTCTGACTCCACCTTTCCAACATCTTCCTGCCCATCTACATAAAAAAATTGATGCTTTTAGGGCAGGAGATACACTCCCAGCAGGACTGCCTCCTACAGTATTCTTCAATCAACAGCAAATATTTCAGCCCTCAATTTGTTTGTTTTTTGGCCTACCAAATATTCAAGAAAACACAGCTACAAACTTATTTGTGCAACAGATTCTCACACATCATGTATTCATTTGATGAGCAATTCTTTTTGACATTATGGGAAACAAAAATTGATTGCAGTTTAAAGGGGAGCAACGGTACTTGAAATTCTGAAATCTGAATTAGATTATTTTTCTTTTTCCAAAATTAAATGCTATCTTTTGTTCTCACTTGTACAGAAACTTGCTGGGGAGGGAGATTAAACACCTCAGTTAGAATCAAATAGTTTTGAATGAGCTCAGCTGGTGTGTAACAGGATACTCTGCCTAGAATGGGGTAAACCAATTTGAACAACGCCCTATTTGCAAACCTATCCGTGCTGCTTTTGATGTGGAATAATGCTGAAAGCAGGCTGACTCATCAGCTCCATAATTAAACATCCTGAAAGTGAGGTGAAGATGTAGCTGGCCTGGTAAAGCGCCTCATAAAAGAACGGAAAAGTGATACTACTGATAACTTAACTAAAGCTGCTGAAGTGACACAGCTGACCTGGAGACATCTGACTGAGCAGTCCCAATCTTTAGTGGTAGGGTCTTCTGACATCCAACTTCTTGGAGTGTGTGTGGAGATCCTCCCTTGGCTTGGGGGTGTCCCTCAAGGTTATTCCTCAAGGCTGAGAAAAAGAGATTTGCCTACAGTCTTTGATATAAGTCAGTAAAATCAACCTCTACTTATTAATTGGTTTTGCTAGCTTTCCCATAATTGCTTCAATATTGCTTAAAAACAGAGAATTAGACTGTACTAATAGTTATAGCTTCTGCCTGTGGAGTAAATAATTCTGATTAAGATATTTTAGTCTAATTATTATCACGATAAATTAAATATTTCATATAAACATATCTGGTTTGCCATCCTTAATTCCGCAGGACAAAGTTGTACAAAGGTTCAATCACACCTGGATAATCCTTTAAACATAAACTATTGACTAAGTCTGGGGCTAAGATTGGATCCAGCCACAACTAGACTCCTCTCTGAGGAGCTGAGAAAGCAAGGGGCTCCTTTCTGCACTGCATGACTCAACTAATAAACTTTGTGTGAGGCTCCCATTCTGTTTGTGACACAGCATCATGCAGGTGACAGGTTATGGCTGAGCCTGGCACCCTCCCTAGGGCAGTAACTAAATGAGCCTGTGGAATCAGTGCCCGGCCATGCCAGACAGCACGGGTACAGTGAATGTAAAATCAGAGCTAAAACAAGTGGAAAGCAAGTAGTGATTGCTTCTGCCAGAAGGGAGATGCTAAAGGCTCCAAAGCAAGAACAGGCTTCTAGAAAAAAATAATATATTTCGTTTAAAAAAAAAAGAAAAAAAAAACATAACATACATCTGTGAGAGGTCTTTTAGGCTGGGAAATCTCTGGGTTTTGGTGGGTTGGTTTTTTTTTTCAATTATATTTGTGCTAAGAACAAATAATATCACTACTTGCAAAGTTGTCTCTTTTCTCAGGCCACATGGCTATAAACTACTTCTAGAGAGGCTCAGGGATGTAGAGCCATGAGACCTGCCAGTCATTGAAAATGCACAACCTGCTGCAAAGACACTGACAGCTCAACAAAGGAACTGCAGGGATGCCATTGCTGGTTGTGAATTCACACATGGCATTCCCCTCACTCCAGAACCCGAGACAGACGTGGTTTATATTTAGGATCAGAAACACACAGAATGGGGAGGAGCTCCTTGCACTCAGGGTTGCTGATCGGTGTCCACTATCCTAACAGCCAAGGAACATCTAAGCCTTTCCACAGGATGATCAAAACTAGTGTAAAAATGCTGTTGTACCTTCTAGGAATGTCATGCAATTGGCAAAATGCTGATTGGAAAGCCAGCTACATTCAAAATAAGACATGCTTAAGCACTGCCCAGGGCCCATACAATTAGGTTTTAACAGCTTGGAGCACTCATGTGCATGAGAATAAACCCTTTTCCCTGTGCCTGATTCCTTGGATTAGGGTCAGAAACAGTTAATGCTTGCAGCTGAATGACAGATATATGCCCACCCAATAAATCACACACATGAAATGGTAACTTATGTGTCTCATATTTTGTTCAAAGTTCATGGCTGCTCTCAGGAAAACAAACCATCAGCAAGTACCTGTTAAATTGAGCTCCTTATTTAATGAAAAGTGCTAATGGCACAGGTACTAGCATTTGCTCTCTGCTTTTATAATTTAAAAAAAAAAATCTTTTCTAACAGATGTATAAAGAAATTTTTCAATAGGATTGGAGGTTGCAAGATTGATCCTGCAAAATGATTACTGGGTTTTTAGGATAAATTCAAATTTCACATCAGATATGACATCGGTGTACAGTTTTCACAGCCAGCAACACAATGAGATATATTGTACCTGGTTTTTCATTATAGATACCAATAAAGTTTCAGAAAAAACGTAGTATGCAAAAACTAAGAAGTCAAAAATACGCCTTCTAGTAAGGACAGCAAGTTTCTTTCACTTGGACATCATCAACATGAGTGAAAAGTGGTCAGAACTCCTAAGAAGTATTTAATGCCATTGATACTTTTATGGTCCAACCTGTTTTCCAGCTAAAAAGAAATATCACTAAATAAATGTAGTAACTTTTTTATATCCTTAGAGTGGAAACTAAATAAGTTAAAGCACTGAATTTTTTTAATTGCTTTAATAAAACCAGTTTGTGATGATCAAAGTACAGTGTAGTAGGACTGAATTTGGCAGAGCTAACATTTAAAACAGAGAAATATTGTCAACTCAAAATGCAAAACAATACATTATTTCCTAAAATATGTGTTCTCAGTATCAAAAGGAATAAAAAATAAAGGGTTTGTACCTATTAGAACCTCTATCTTTGACAATATTTTGCTGTGAGAAAGCTCACATCTGCAACACACATGTTTCCAGAACTGCACTCCCTCATGGATATAGTAATGGGGATAAGTAGGAAACTAGAGTAAACTTCCACTATTAAGGTTGTAATAATCTCTTTGAAAAATGGGAATATTTTCTTTCTGTATTGTTTAAACTTTTCTTTATGAATGTTATTTGTATTTGTTTCTTGCGATTACATTGTGAAATCTTCATTTATTTTCAAGACCAAGCAGAGGATGTGTAGAATGGATTGCTTGCCAGGGCCAGAAGAGGGAGCTCAAATTAGTATTTTCATTTATTAGGCTAAAGCAGCATGTAACTCTAGAATTTATTAGTAAAGGTACTTTTCATTCAAATTAAAGTAACAGATTAGCCTCTCTGATTGGCATGTGTAGTGATGGCAGTATAGGTCAGAGTTAAAGGTAAAAGGCTCTCTTAAAACTTCACACCACAGGTGATATCTGAACAAACCCAAGTTACCCTGCAGTAAATGCTTTTGAACTCACCTCTTTTCCTTTGCCCATCAGGCACATGGAGGCATTCTCTCCAAAGGGAAACAAACCTTTGTGGGCTTCTCACAATTTTGCTGTAAAGTCTCAGTACACACACCTCCTGTAAAGCCTCCAAGAAACACCTTCAGGTATTTTCAAGAACAGTCTGTTATCAAAGCAGAATCAGTTAACTCAGGCTCTGCTTTTGCCTCCTAAGCTGCACTCTGTTAGTTATTCTGTACCAAGTTCTTGCTGTGCTGCTTGGCAGAATTAAACCACCACACATTCACTAAATTTTATATTTTCCTGTCTACTACCTTTAATACAACATATGTTGCCACAGCTGTGAATATGGAGAAAGAATACAAAAGCACATCTCCCTGAGGTGATTCAGTCTGTGTTGGATTAGACATTATAAATCTCTTGGATAAATAAGTTTGTGCCAAACAGCATGCAATTATTGCTTTACATGCTATAAATAACATATCCATTTCCACCGAAGGTTTTCAGAAGTTCAGTGTAATAATTGTTATGGACAGTAACAGACAAACAGAATTGGGAGAATAGTACCACCAGAGAAATCTGGGATAAAGTATACAAGCAAATTGCCTTCAAGTAGCTCATAAAGAACAGAGCCTACAGAAGTGTGAGAGAAGAGGGATATGTTTGAATTTTATGTGAAGGCAAAGAAATCAACAGAAAGGGAAAAAAGATTTAAAGAAAATACTAAAATGTCAATATTAACAGAACAAATCTCGCCACATAAAATCCATAACCAAGATGAGTTTAAAGAACTCTACAAATAAAGAAAATGTATCAGAAAAGTCTAAGTATAAGACATATCTTTTCTTTGTCCCCCTACAACCTAATATTTAAATACAAGGTTATTCTCTCAGACCTTAAACTCTCAGATCTTAAACCTTCAGTCCTGCAACTCTCTAAATATGCTTCTCCATTCTCAAAGAAATATCTGTGTAACAGTTCTGGAGATTAGAAACACATTGATTAAAGAAACAATTTTATTACAACGAGATAATTAAAAAATAATTTCACAAAGGAACAAAACAACAGAATAAAATTAATAAGTACAAGTACGTGGGTAGGCACAGAGAAAAATACTCAATGCAATAATGAACAGTGTGCCAAACAATAAATATTTATTTATTAATCTCATGGCTTCTTTGATGGCACTGGACTCCTCTCTTTCCGTTTCGCAGCTTTCTCCATTTTCAGCTGTAACAAAAAAAGACACCAGCAGTGGTTCAAACATTGGTTTGCAAATCGGCTAACAATGCAATATTAAATTCCTACATCCAGTCACAGATTTACCAGGGAGAAAGGTACATAACATTATTATCCCAACACTAGCACTGCTTACCTTTGCACCACGAGACAAAGGAGCACTTCCATGGCTCTGCAGCTGCTCCTCCATTGAAACCAAGCTGCCTTATCTCTGATAATGGCAATCCAGGTATTTAAGTATCCCTCAAGGCCAGTGTGCCTCACGAATGTTCACGGGTTTATCTCCATGTCAATGAAAGGTGGAGCAGTTTTATTGCAGGTGTCTAACAGACACAGTTAGAGGAACCAGCACACAGAAAACCACACAGGAATGGTGCTGAACCTTCATCTCAGAGCCTCCCTGTTGACCCACAAGGCCATGACTTCCTCCTGAAGATTTTTTCTACACAACAGGCTCTTGCAATGTGGTAAAATTTATCAAAACACACATTTCACTCTGTCATTCCGTAGGAAAACTATTAATCCAAACAAATATATCTGTTGGTTTTAGAAGCTACGATTTTTCTCAAGTACTGTTACACTAGTGAATGAAATCATATTTAAAGCAATTATATAAAAGGGATGCAGAGACTTTTGCATCCCATCTAACATATATGCTGCTATTAAAAATGCAAGAAAAAAAACAATTAACATGCTTTTTCCCATCATCAAATAATATCAAAAGTAAACAAGATCTCATTGGGATGTCTACAAAGGAACTCACTGCTAAGCAAATGTTGTTGGTCGGCACAAAAATGTGTTTTAAAACACTTTTCACCCTTTGGAGACTTGAGGTTTTTATCTAAAATTCCTACTACCTTTTGCAAAGAATAAAATCTTGGGGGGGAAAAGAAACCGAGAAATTTGAATTTGATGTTTTCTATGAACCAATGTAATATTTCTAACATCTGTTCATATTTTGTGATGATTTACAAAACAAAGAAAATTATTTTGAATTTCACAAATCTAGAACAGATTTCTCCTTAACAAATACCTTTTTCCAAGCCAGTACGCAAAACAGCAAAACAGTTCAGATTTTAAAAGTTAATGATGCAACATTGCCTTCCAAAAGAATTCATGAACAGTTGAGACATACTTCAGCTGAGATGGTGGAGATAAGGAGCTAATTTGAGGAAAGAATAGGTATTTAAACATGTGAACAACATACACCACAGGACATTTAAATTAAAGATAGTGTGGTGGAGGAGGTACCTCTAAGTGAGTGATACAGATCATCTAAGAAAGACAGACCAAATTTAGCCAAACTTACACAGTCATTAAAAAAAAAAAAAGGAACATTATAAACTTTTATGAGTGAGGTAGCATATAGTCATGAATGTCACAGGGGAGTTTCTGTAACTGTGCATTGTTGTTTCGTTTTGTCACATAGTAAAAGGTTTTGGTTTTCTGTAATAGAGGGTTACCTCAATTAAAATCTGCCTGGTTAAAGTAAATGCCATCCCACACATGACTGACCTCTGAAATCCTGTAGTAGCTCATAACTGTATTTTAAAATTTATGTTAAGAAGCTAGCTTTCTCAGGAATTGAGAAGGAATTACAATGCATTTATATGCCATTTAAATCATACATGTGTGGGGTTTAGCCATCCTCTTGTGAAAGTGTATTTAAATTAAGCAATAAATGCAGTAACTTGCCCGTTCTTGGTAACGCTTTTCAAAGTAAGCCATGTCATCAGCTTCTGATTGTTTTCCATGAGAAACTTGCCCTGTGGCACTTGAACTACCTAAAAAACAAAACATAAACAAAAAACAAAATCCCTTTTTTTGTTAATGATACTTGTTATTCCACTAGTTACATTTTACATTTGGCAAAACCCATTTAAAATGGGAGCTCACCTTTATAGGCAAGTACAAAACCCAGCAATTGGGACCAAAGAGAAACCTTTTTACTCTAGGCTTGCACATACCATAAATTGTCTTAAAGGAGTTTAACAGTTACATTAATTGCTAAATTGTTGTACTAAATAAGGGACATCAAATAAGTGTAAGTAACCCATATTCTACTGGCAGAAAGCAGTTTCACAGGATTGTGCTGAATACGTACAACCCATTCAGATATGATGAGTTTCTAGGAGGAATTAAGAATTTTAAAAACTGATCCAATGAATATGTGACACCATTGACGGGAAAGATAACAAACATTAAGGAAAAACAATTTAAGGTAAAAAATATATCACAAGCAAAAAATGGCAAGCATTAAGTTATTCTAAGCATTTGAAGTACATGAATGTTGTACTAACTTATCACATAGCAAAGCTTCAATATTCATTTTAATGCCCTGAGCCTCCTTCAGCTCATTAATAAAATAAATTAAATTTATATTAAATTCTTTTTGTGTAACAGTATTATGCTACTTATACATCACCTGCTATTTGTGGCATGGTTTGAGCAGAACTCGAAGGTCCCTGAAATACTTTTAGAAATGGATGGTCCATGCTAGTAATGGGGGCTTCTAAAAGTTCAGCAGAAGGAGCACCTGTCAGAAAATAGGCTGAATAAGTTGAATGAAAACAATAATTAACTCCAGGAGATACAGTCCTAATACCTATGCTGGGGTCAAAATGAGGTTACAGATTAATATCTACAACTCACAGTGCAGACCCCATAAACTGGAGTTAGCAAAAGCATTTCAAGGATGGCTTCAAAAGGGTTGAAATGCTTTGTTTCTTCAATTACTACAGCAAAGTTTTAGTTTCTAAACTTCAGACAAATCCAGGAATCCAGATCAGAATTTAGAAAATAAATAATGGGTATGTGGCAATAATAGATAAAACAGTGTTTTGGGGCTAAACAAGTGTGTTATTAAATGACACAAAATCACAGAGCAGAAGAAGTGTCAAGACCAACTAACATATCTGTTAAAAAGGTCTACCAACTACCTCTTTTTTTTAATGCTGAACAGCTATTAACCTTTGAGTTTGGAAATAAAAATGCTGTAAATATGTAAACCAAGAAATAGCTGGGCAATATTAGGCTAAAGGACCAACATAAATAGAACATGGAAGTATTATGTTACAGGAAGTACTATAAGTTACAGGTTCTCTCTAAAGAATATGCTGCATTTCAAGCAGAAAGAAACCAGGTTGAACACCAGAATTGTTAAAAAATAAATTTTTATCAACTCACTACAGGGAGTAGGACAATGTGATCCCTTAACACCTTGAGGACAGCTGGAAAGGAACAGTCTTTCTGCAGTTCTACCCTTATTCATCCAATTTGCCTTCAAACTTTGAAACTCTATTTTGATTTAGTACTTTTCAAAACTTAGGTGGAGAACTAAAATTTCATCTCAGGTCAGCTGCACATACCTATTCCGCTGTCATCAAGCCTCATGTAGCCTTCTGCCAGAGAACTAAAACCAGTCAGTCCTCCCATGGCAGCAAAAGGAACATCCTGTCCCACGGGCTTTCCTTGGGCTAAGCGCTCCTCCTTTGTTTCCACAACTGTTTCATGAGCATATGCTGGCTGACCACAGGCACAGGTAAAGCTGCTGTGAAAGCCTGAGCACTTGGAACCTAAGAAACAAACAAATGAGTGAGATGGTGATGGGATTTAAGCACCCAGCTGTATGAAAAGGCTGTATAAAAGAGAAAGGATGACTCTTGGGATTAGATCATGGGGGCCATCCAGTCATAGGATCTTACCAAGCCAAGTTTCAAGTACCTCTGAGGATGGAGGTTCCACCTCTCTGAGCAGCCTGGACCAATGCTGCATCAGAAATTTCTTTTCTGATATCTAACTGTATTTCCTACATTGCAGCTTGTGTTCATTGTCATTAGCAACATGCCTCTCCATCCACTTACAAAGAATAAAAAGAAAAGAAGTTCTGACACTGAATAAAGCTGACAACCTGCCATCCCTTCAAAGGTGTATAGCACAGCTATATCAATGTTGCAGGGCTAAGAAACTTCCTACCACAATTTATTACACAAATCACAATTTCAATGTCTTTTAAAATTCGCAAAATTTTCTCAGTAGTAAATAGAGACTGTGGAAGCAACAAAAAGGATTCTACACAGGAGTATCATTAGACTGACTTTCACAGTTTTTTTAAGCTTAGACAGCCACAGAATGTAATTGAAATAGTTATACAAATGTTATGTGACATTCAGAGACAGAGTAAAGAGACCTGT
Organism: Brachypodius melanocephalos; assembly: GCA_013398615.1. Classification (NCBI taxonomy): domain Eukaryota; kingdom Metazoa; phylum Chordata; class Aves; order Passeriformes; family Pycnonotidae; genus Brachypodius; species Brachypodius melanocephalos. Next base: position 27,115,989 of record VZSR01001283.1, on the reverse strand, counting down.
CTGCCCTAGCTGCATCTAAAACTGTCATCAAAGCCCCTCTGGAGCAATGATGTGACCAAGAAATTGAGAAAGTGATGCAAATGTTTCATTATATGTATTACCCTGCTTCCAGCTCACAGTTCATTTTGTGGAGCCCCATGAAAGATTTCTCTAAGTCTTTTGAAATATGTTGATCACATTCTTGAAAATGTTAGGGGTTTTTTCATATTATTTTGGGCACTGCTCAGTAACAGAACTCTATGTTTAGACACAGAATACAATATATGCAATATATACAGAGCACCTTATATATAACTTATCTGTCACATTAGATTTATCAACACTGGACAAGACTAATACCATTATATTAAAACAAAACAAGTCCAAAACAGAAGTAATTCTTGGCACTCCACTGCAAAATCTGTGAAGCTCTCAGAAGTGTCTGGTATTTTTGAGAAACACTAAGCAAAAGGCATTATATATATTAATATTGAAAACACTGTGTTCTATGGATTGGGTCTGAATTATCCAGCTGCACATCTAAGATTTTCACACTACTTAGTGCAAATCCTTGAACGGTTGTCATTTAGATATTTTATGGTTTATTCTATGGGATATGATTCTCAAGCAGCAAAAGCTGTTTACAGTTTTCTTCTGTACAAAACAGAGACATTCCATGAAAGAAATTTAATAACAGCACAAAACTCCAGCCAAAAAAAATCTTCAGCTTATATAATTTGAGGTTTCAAACATTTTTATGCATTATTTATTTCCTGTGGTTAATAATTACTGTTTCATAACATTAACCTCAACCAACTGTAGCAAAAAACTTCCTCTTAATCCCTTTTCTAAAATGTTGCTGAAACTTCATTGCATTTGCATTTCTCAACCCACAGTCTCTATGGTCATGAACCACTTTGCTAGAGTGCTAGCAATAGAATTACCTAGGAACAGAGTACTACTTTCTGCTGAGTTGAGAAAAGACATAGAAATATATTCATGTTATAGTCAACAAGGCAATAGAGGAATGGAGATCAACACTTCTCTTTCTCAGACTACCAAGTCCAGGTAGAAAAGGCAGGTGCATGCAGATGGAAGTGACAAACTGCAAACAGGGTGCTTTCATACTGTCTATCTTCAGGCATCTGTCTCCATAAGTGCCTATCTGAAGCATTTAGAGATTTAAACTCCTTCACAGGACCTAGAGAAACTGAGGATGTTGTTCTAAACCCTCCCGTGCAAAAGGTGATGTCTTCCTTCCCGCTTCTCATCCTTCCTCAAGGATGAAAATACACATTGGTGACCAGGGCAGCACACCCCCAGTACCCCGGGCTGAACACGGATCCCTCACGTGCTGTTCCTGTTGAGTTTCGTGGCAGGGAATGCTGCAAGCCCAGCGGTAACTTACAGGAGTTACAGGGAAAGCCGGGAGCCGCGCTGTGCTCATCGGAGAAGTGTTTGCAGCGGCAGCGGATGGGCCGGGTGCCGTTCAGGGGCACAAACTGGTAGGACTGGCACAGACAGCCTTTCACTCTGCAAGGAACACGGATAGGGCGCTCCTCGGGAAGCACCTCATAGTCTGTTTTGTGCTGTTTGTACCTAAAACAGGAGAAGTAACAGCTTTTATAACTTTGTTAGTAGCAAACTCCCTGAAAGGCTTACCATTTACTTCACACATTTTATTTTGAAGTAGCTTAGTTGCACTATTTACTTTTAATTGTTAATTTTCAATTAAATGCATAATAACAGGTGGTTTTACATCTATTTGTTACATAAATATTGCATATCCTTCTGTTTCATTTTGAGAGCACTACCAGAAACAATCTGATCTACATTAACTCATGTCTTGCAGCTGAATTTATTGAGACTACAAAATTATTTTGGTCTCAAAAATATATTCACATTTGCATTTACAAACAGTTCTTACTATTTAAAACATAATTTTCTTAACCCTTAAACATTATACAAACTTGCCTATGTGCTACAGTAATGCGTCTGGGAATATTGCACACTTTCCTGATTTTTAAAAATACTAAAGTGTAAAAGAAGGGGAGCTACTCACCGGTGAGTGCAAAAGCACAGTGTCTCTGGTCCCACAAGCTTACAGTCCATGCCAGTTGGTGATCTCCAGCTCACATACAATCTGTTCTGTAAACGAGCTGGTACCACTTTTCTTTTGTACTCCTCGTATTCCTCAGGAGTAAAGAGCTTTCCTCCATCATCATCACCTACAATTCTGTATACGTGGCATTAAAAAAGCCATTAGAACATGAAGACAATAAAAGTAAGTTTCTCCAGATTTTTTTTTTCAAATAATATATAACAGAACATTTTCTGTAAATGTAAAACAAATCTTGTATTTCATATTACTCTTCTTATATTTTAACAGAACTATAGCTGATTTTTAGCGAATATTTTTTGAATAATGCTCTATAAAAAATTGCTGTGATGGACTGAAAATCAGTCCTAAGATAGAAGGACAAAATTAATGCAGCAAACTATCAGGGGTCCTTTTGGGAAAAAAAGCAATGAGCATAAAGTGTCATGTAACCAGCCAGCTCTGCCTAAGACTCCTTGACTGATCTCTGGCGAGTCATTTCACCCATCTACACCCAACTGCTCTGCAAACTTGTGTCAGGAGATTACTCTTAGTCTAGTCTGAGTATTCAGCTGCAAGCAGGTAACCCCACTGCCATCAAAGCAGCAAGCAGCACATCCAAGTTGTAATTTGCAAGAAGACTATGCTAGTTTCTGCAGCTGAAATTGGTTGGAGCTGTATCCCTCAGTTCAGACGGGCCCATTTGTTTAAACTATCACCATGTTCAAATTCAAGGTAACTGAATAGCTGGAACTCTGGAGCAGCATCCAAATTCTGCATTTATGAAAACAATTAAGGACAATAAATAAAATATGTAAAATACAATTGAGACTTAACTGCAGCACTTACCTGTTCTGAAAGTGATTTAATTAATGTCTGTAATATTTCAGTTATTATTTATTGGATATGCTAAAACATGCTGAACGAGTGATACTTTGTCAAATATTCTGTGGATTTGTGCACTGCCAGCACTGTGCAGCACCAGAATAACGTGCCAACACAACCCTATCATTTGCATGCCAACCCAGCCAACACCCACTGAATCACTGCACATCTTATGTAAGACATACCACTGTGCCTTCCTCTGGTGTTTTACTCGAGGTTTTCCTAAACTAAATTAAGATCTCATCTCAGCACGACTGTGTTTATTTTTGTTCAGCCTTTCGAGAGGACCGCTGACAAGATTAGCAAAGACACGCAGCAGTGTAGGGGATTTATACAACACAAAACTTTGAACTCATGATGCATAGAAGCCCGTGTACTCTGAAAGAGCAGTACGGCTGGCAGATCATCAAATAATGGTTTGGATTGGACGGGACCTTAAAGACCGCTCAATTCTAGCGCCCCTGCCATGGGCAGGGATGCCACTGGCAGACCAGATGGCCTCCCGCAGCACATCTCACGCTGCCGGGCGGGCCTGGCTGCGAGGGACGATGCGTGACTTCACTGCTGACAGCCGAGGTTTGCAACGCGTCCTCTGCAGGGCACACCAGCCGCGGCACCTCCGACCGCGACAGTGAACGGAGCCGCCGCACACCCCGGAGCAGCCGATTCAGGAGGGCCGGAGGCGAGCATCCCGGAGGAATCCCGGGCCGGCTGCAGGGAATGCGACACGGCTGGAAACGCCCGTCCCCCGCCCCAGCGACCCCAGCGCGCCGCCCCTGTGCCCTCACCGCCGGTACTCCGCGTACTCATCCAGGGCCTGCGCGTCCGCCCGCAGCCGCTCCATGCCCGCCGGACCCCCGGGGCACGGGGCTGGGAACGGGCAGTGCCCCGGCAGCGCCCGCGCACGGAGAGCGGCGGGCGGGAGGCACCAGGACGCACCGGGAGGCAGGCGGGGCAAAGGCGGGGGACAGGCGGAGGGAAGGCGGGGGACAGGCAGGAAAAAGCGGGGGGACGGGGTGGGGGACAGCCGACGGCAGGCGGGGCAGGCAGCGGCTCGCCGCAGCACGCTCCACACCGGCGGCCGCGGAACGTGCGGGTCTGGGAAGCGTGTGCGGGCCCGGCAGGTGTGTGCGGGCCCGGGAGGCGTGTGCGGGCCCGTGGGCACGGCCAGCCCAGCCCCGCGCCGGGTGTTGTCCCGGCCGCTCGTTACCAGGCGCGCAGCGGAGCGAGGCGCTGCTTTGTTCTCTGCTGGTTTGCGCAAAGCAGGGAGCTAGGTGGTAACCCACGGAAGGCTAGGTCATCAAACCTTTACACCATTTATCACATTTTAACAAAGGCGTCAGCATTCACCGGCTACAATTTGCGCTATTTCTCTACTAACTAGTATTCAGCCCCGTTTGCTGTCATACCTCTCACTTGTCATGCTAATTAATACACGGGCACGGTTCTGCCCATTTGAGTCTGGGGTCTGTTTTGAGTAGGTGGTCTCGATCGCCCACAGCTGGAATTACCTTTTCCCCAGTTACTGCTCGGTTCTGCTGGCTTCACTCGTGGTGGCTCTCATCCAGACACTTGGAATTGTCTTCTCTTTTCCTTAGAACAAAACACTTAGCCGAGCATACAACGTTCACAATGCAATTGCACAATCATAACTGTCCACTATGGCTACTGGTTAACGACTAAAAAAATTGCAGAGTTTGATTCAAATCTTGAGGGGCTCAATATCAAGGACAGGACACACGGCATGTGCACACACTCTCTGGGAAGGCAGTGACCCCCTTGTGTCCCTCGGGATAGACACGCCCCCTGAGCAGCAGTGCCAGGGCAAAGCCACACACACATGCACAAGTGCGATGCCTCAGGAGGGCACCCACAGTCTTGGGTGCCACCAGCCACACAGCACAGCACCCAAGCCCTCCCAGTGCCTGCCTTGCACCCATACTGCCCTCTGCTGCTGCTGCGGACATCAGTGGGTAGGTAGGGGGTATTTTTGGTTGGTCACCAATTCCTCCTCCTTTACAAAATAAAATACATATTCCATTACAAAATATGTTTTGCTCATAGTTCTAGACTACAGGAGGCCAACTGTGGGAAACATTCCTAACCAAAGATGGTTCTTAGACTGGAAACCTGCAAGTTCCAATTCCTTTCCATATGCCACAATCAATAAAACCACATTGGAACAATTCCTCCAATGTGTTTTTAGTGAAGCCATCACAGGCTGCTATTTCTGATACTGCATTATCTGTGTAAATTAACTGCTTCCCCTTGATACAAACAGACTGGCCACACAGTGACCAAACACATGAAGAAAAAATATAGCATGTTTTCCCATCCGAGCTCTAGGAAATTGGTATTTAAATTGTGCTCTGCCTGCTACCATAAGCTATGAGCCTTCAGACTGTCAAATTCAGATCCAAGAGGAAAGGCTTTTTCCATACCACACAGTGATACTTCCCTGGGGCGGGGAATACAGCAATTCAGGGAAATCTTCACATAATTTTGAATTGGGCAAGCCATCAGCAATGCAGCAGAAGGTGAAGAGGAATGTCACAAGGACCATGGCAATGTTTTGCCAAAACATCCCTCAGAGGAAGAAGAAACAACAGGGACACTCTCAGGTTCCCAGCATTATCCAAATAAGGTGACAGGGCATATGGTTTGGGCATTTGTCCTGTGGCTATGCCACATGTGTAAGAAATTTCAGCAGAGCAGACAGCGCTGCAACACAACACACACCTTCTGTCACACTGAGATCTGAACATGAAGAGGTCACCCACAAAGGCAGGAAAGGTATGGGAGCAAGTCCCCACTGGAGTACATCTTCAAGTAACATCTTCAAGTAAGCTAGTGGAAGAAAATAAAATCACGCCCAAAAAAAAACAAAAAAAAAAAACAAAAAAAAAAAAAAAACCCAAAACCAAAAAAAAACCAAAAAAACCAAAACCAACCAGGATTGTCAGGGAGAATTCCTCCTGTGACCTAAACTTCAAAAAAGAAACAGATGGGGGAAAGCGGACCTTGAAAGCAGGACTAAAAGCTCTGCAAAGAGTTTGAACATACTGAGGAACACACTGCTCCACAGGAGCTGCACAAAACTGGAGATCTCTGAGCTACCTTATCTGTATGCACATTTTGCTGGTGCCAGAGATTCCAGCACTGCCAATACAGGAGGAGGTGTGTGTAGGGTGCAAGAGCGCTGGCAAGCCCGGTTCACACAGAATGAGCAGAGCTCCTGTGCCATGGGTTGATGTCCCTCATCTGTGCAAGATCATTGCTAAAAACAGTCCCCTGAAATACAGTTTGGGTTTAGAGAGAAGAGCCAGATTTCTTAATAAGGCAGCTTTCAGTGAGGGGTACAAATGTTGGTTTATACGTCACTCATGTCAGTGTTAATGCACGAACAGCCAGTGAGAACTTACTGAGAGAAGGAAATCAAGTCTTTTTTTGGTGAGGCATCTGTCCTATTGACTACTTCCCATCAAAAAAAAATTGGGGATTTCCTGGATTTGATCACAGCAATGATCAGAGAATGTTCAGTTCATTAGCATTCAGTGCTAAGAAGACATCCCCCGCTCCCCACCCAAGGACTGCTTGGATCCAAATCTGTATCAGTAGACTTACCTGGGAACAGATATAAAAGGTACTTTGTAACTCAGAAATTGAGTTCTTAGCTAATAAAAGTATCTCGAACTCTCTCTTCTTACTGTCATAGCATGAGTATTGGAATACATTTTGAATTTAGAAAACCAATTCCTGTCTCTCATCTCTTCTAGGAGATTGTTACTAGATATACAAAATAAAATTATTAAAGACTGCTCAAAACAGATTTTTTTTTCTTTTGTAAACTACCAAATCATTTTGAATAGCAGGGAAGGAAAAAAAAAGGTGGCTTTCTGCTACCATGAAGAAGCCATGACATAAGGTAAATAAAAGGAAGAGGAATCCAGATGGCATGTTTTACCTCCTGTAGTTGTGATGTAGCATATGGACACTGCTGGCCCAAGATCTCCGACCACATCAAAGTGGGTTGAACATATGGACACACACTTACAGTACAACTCTGCGAGACCTAAGGTGCTGCCTACACATCAAAGGCAACAGCTTAATGTTTCACAGGGTGTTGACAGTCTCTCTCAACATCCTCTGTTAACAATAAAATGTGTGACCCTTTAAATTTTTTAAAACCCTTACAAATTTGACAAGCTTAAAATTATTCTCAGTGAAACATCTATAAATTGAAGATAGCTACTTCATAATGCAAAAATAATTTAGGAAAAACCTGTTTTAATATCTTAAACCTTAAGTCATCATTTTGAAGTAGTAGTCAGTAATTTTATTTCTATGAATCTGGCCAATGACTATCTGATCAGCTCTTCTGAAAATGTGAAGAATTTAAGTGGCATAAAGCATAACAGAAAGAGTTTCCATCAAATTGTTTCCTCCCTCCACACGTTTTATCAATATCCCAATATACTTAAAAGCAAATGCAAGGAGTACTCACTTTTATAAACTTCTAACCACGACCGTATACTATGCCACAATAAAAATTAGTATGTGTATTATTAAAGCTAGATAACAGTATTTAAAAATGTCAGCATGTTTTTCTTCAGTTTTGCTATCAGAAAAACAGAACCCGATTAGACATCAACTGACAAAGTTAGTTGATGAATGCCACAGGGAATATGGGAGCTCATGTGCAAGCAAGGATCAATTAATAATGAAAGGTTTTTGCTGCAGGTACTGACTAACACAGTTAGGAAACTTGTAGTAATTAAGATCACTTAGAGATAATTCAGCAGCATGTGATACCACCGGTGCTTAAGAGATGTGATTCCATGAATGTATGTTATGTGAATTTTTTTAAAATTTGGTTTCATTTTAATAACCTAAAAGATATTTTCAAATGCCTATGTGCATCATTCCTAACAAACTGAGATTAGTGAAATACCCATTCAGTACCACATGAAAAACATAGCAAAAGTCTAACTCACTTTTTTGGCTGCTATAAAGGGAAGACTCCCATTTCGCTCTTGCCTTTGAGGGTGGCATGCTATCAAATACACTAAATTGAACCCCAAAAATAGGATACTCTTTGTTTTGTAAAGTACAAAATTATGAAGGAGCACAATCATTAGGCAAGGAGGGTCATATTTGGATTAATTATTAATTGACATTCTTTGTCACCTCTAAAAATACCATACCAATTTTACCTAAGAACGTTCTAGGCATTCAGCTCATTCAATTAGTCAGTGTATTTTTAGGAATTAAAAAAGGTTTTCAAGAAAATGTAATAAACTGGGATGCTAGATTTTATGCAATTTTTCTAAGTAACTTCTTGATAGAGGTTCTCAAATTTACTCTGCTTCTGCATTCCCATGAACAAAGGCTGTGAAGCAGCAAATACCCCCAGAACACGCACTTGCACAGGAGGTGCTTGGTTACTAAAGCAACTTGCACACATCACAAACATGATGCAGTTTGGAAACCTTTGCATTAGCAAGTATTTTCAATTAGCATTCAGATCTATCTAGTCAGCTTCTTTAAATTATTGTGTTATTGAAAAACAAGGATTTAGCAGCTACTTGGAAAAATAGACAACTGTGCAGTATGTGATACACAATACTGGTTGCCAAGAATACTGATATTTCACCACACTTAAACATAAGAACTTGTATATCCTGGGCCATGTTTCTGTATTTTTAAAATTGTTTCATTTAAAACAGATCAGCAAACTTCTGTGATCTTAACAATGCATAGGCAGCTTGTTAAGAGCTGTCTCAGTGTGTTTCAGAGGAGTGTCTGTCCATCTATCCATCCACTGATCTCAGAAGTTCTTTAATGTGGAACCACTAAGCACTTCTTCTTCACATGCAATTGTGAGAAAATGCTTGGATATCTTCATTACGCTAAGATTACTATGCAGAGATTCAAAACTATTTATTTAGATGAGAAAAGCAACAGAAAAGACAAGGGAATAAAGACAATTTCCCCAAGATTTTTGCCTGCCAGGTATTTAGTTGTAGAACTCGAGGGCTGTATTGAGACCTGTGCTGTTTCTGTCTATTTAGACAGCAATCAATATACACTCTTCTCTTTCCATTTTTCTTCATTAGAACTTTTGTTTGGAAAGTGGATCTTGAACATTCTCTTGCTACCTACACTAAGCAATCACTCAGGGGCACAGAAGTACTGCCAATTACCTAGTGAAATCAGCTGATAAACCATTCATGAGGCAAATTACATCTGTGAAAATTCAAGTCCCCTAATTTACCAAAAGATTTCAAGAACAAAACCAAAACACTTCCCCATCCCCCAAATCAGCAGTTCTTTATATAAGAGAGGTTATATGTTCTCCTGCCTTCCAAAGAACAGAGGAAGAAAGAAAATTAAATAATACCCCAAACTCCATCCAGCCTAAGAACCAACCAACCATAAGGAAATTCCATATATACAAAACTTGAATGAGATCACTTTGGGGGGTTTTATGATGTCAGCTGAAATGGAAAATACACAGCTGCATCGTAAAAACTGCAGCACAGCAGAAATGCTACGTAAATATTGCTCAGAAAGAAAAAATATGCTTGGCAACACAACCAAATCCTGTGATACTACCAACTATTTTGGACCTGGGGTAAGTTGTAGGCTTTCTCTTGCTTCTTCTTCATAAAGCCCTTGGGCTCTTTACACAACCTCCTACCTTTGTAGGGCTGCCACATGTCCTATGTAGGAGGCTGCAGGCTCCTTTCTTGCTACTGTTATTAATAGGAAAGTCAGCTGAGACCCTCCCTTTATCCCTTGTGTACCCCTTTTTACTTTAGTCTGCACATCTTAAGTTTAGTTTTGCCTCTCTGAAAAGAACTGTGTGTTTGTAGCACAACGGTTTTGGTTTGTAAAAATCAAGTATCTAAGAAATAAATCAGACAGATGTAAAGAGCTATCTATGTATCTATCTATCTATCTATCTATCTTCATGTTGTCACTCTGCAGGTTCAAAAGAAGTTCTGCACATATCTTCTTTACTCTTATGTAAAACAGTGAAGTCTTCGCCATTAAAGATCTAAAACAGCTATTTTATTTTCATTTCTTCCTCCCCTCACCTCTAACCTGAAGAAAGTTTCAGAGCATTAGAGTTTCAAGAGCAGAAGAACTCAGTGACTAAGAAGGAAGAATACCAGAAAGGGTGCTACTAAAACTCAGAAATGTAAAATTTTCCAATTCAGAAACTGATAGAGAACATGTAGCAAGAATGACAAGACCATTTAATCACAAAAAAAACCACCCAAAAACAAACAAACCAACCAACCCAGGAACATTTACAAGTACAACTAAAAATTTATTTTTCTCTTTCTGCATTGAAGTGGGCACATGTTTACACACAATGTGACAAAAAAAATCACCTGGATACTAAGTACTAGCTAAGATTGCAATTGTATTTTCCTTTATAACCATCGAGAGTATCAGCACAGAAACAGAAAAAAGGAAAAAAACCACATAACTTTGCCTGGTATATCACCCAGCACCTCTGGTTTTACTCATCCCCAAAATCTCACTCACAGGACACTTGGCAAAAGTCCCTGAACGTTCTGTCCCTCCAAACATTCAGTACAGTTTAAAAAGCAGGTTCAGTGGCACTTTAACATGATTTCAGTAACATTTGAGATACAGTGCACCCACACTGCATGCAATTCACTTTGCTGTAAGGCTGACTTAGACATAAGGCAAACATTACCTTAGCTCTGAAATATTCCATAATTAGACATCCTTAGTACATATACCCCTGTTAAATGCAGAGATGCCTTGATTCCCTTCATTGCTTTTCCCTCTGATCAAGAAAGCAATTCAGGGAGATGGCGTGCTACACTAAACACAAACTGCAAGGCGTTAAAATGTTAAAAAGAAACGGCAATGAAAAAAATAAACCGTATTCACATATCCGAAACTTATTTCCATCACTTAAATAATTTTATCTGCAATTACAAAATACATACACTTAAATATCTTTTTAAGAAATAATCATCTAAGATATCACAGATGATGATTTGATTTTGATATTCTAACTGCCCCATCTCTGGCATAAAGATAAACCTGGACAGTGTTACTACCTAGAGTGTTTTCCTATTATAATAAATTTTCTTAAATATACAGTAAATTCTCTTTAACTATTCTGACAGATAGTGCAAATAAAGACATTCTTTGGGTCACAATTTTAAAATATTACCACCACTGCTATCTTCAATTTAATATTGTTTTAGTAAATAAGTAAGAAAATATTTTAAGTGTACACATCTTCTAACATCTGTTTAGCAACACATTTTTCTCAGTTACCTTGGCTTAATGCAGATCACAAAAAATGAATAAGCCACTATACTGCTCACCTATCCAAAAGATATGTTATATTCATAATTAAATAAATAGATTTAGAAATCTACCTCTAAGTTTCCCATTGCTTTCCACGTATTGTTATCATCCAATGGCTTACTACATCAAATCATATCAAAATATCTTTATAGACAACAAAGATCACTTCAGAAGCACTGCTCAAAGGCAATGAAATAATGCTTTGAGAACCTAAGCACATGTTAGGCCTACATAGATCCAAGCACATTGTAGAATACAATAGTTCAAGCTTGTTTTAGAGTCAACTACTGCTTTGCCCTAGCCAGAAACAAAAAGCTTATTTTAAATATTATCCATCAATGATGTAGCAACACAAAGTAGCCCTGTTTGCTATCTAATGTTGCTTGCTGGCTTTACACGTTTATTTGAAGTCACTGGCACCTGATGGTTAGTTCCATTAGTGGTATTTGTTGCTGAGCCATTCACAACGATGTAATCAACCTTGTTTTCCAATTTCACAAGGCGTTGTAAGATGTCATCCAGAAGAACAGCAATTGTTCTCTTAAGATCAGCTGAAGATAATGGAAAAAAACAAATTACAGCCTGTTATTTACTCTGTGTGGAAAAGAATTGCCATTTCAACATATTCACATCTCAAGACTTGCTATCCTCCCTACCATACTTTTTGGAAAGGAGTGCAGATTGGTACAGAAGTACAGAATTAAAGAGCTGCTTGATTTTTCTTTAATAACATTTCTTTGTTATTTTAGGGAAGGGAGATACCACCATAACAGGGAACTGTGAAGGCAGCCAATTAAATATTACAGTACAAGAACGAAAACACCAGTTGGAACATTAGAAGTGGCTATTCAAAGGTATTATTTCAAATTTCATCAAGACAACAGCATTGGAATACTCAGTTATGTCATCTTTCAGCCTTGAATGCAAGAAAATCTATCTAGATACCTTCCAGCATAAAATAGGCAGTTAATAGCTTTCCCCTAAATCACAGATTTAGCCCATGGTAGAGCTGTTATTAGAAGGTATCTTATTGCTTCTTACATAAGCTATAAAGCAAGAGTAAAAAAATCCATTTACAGCTTTATTGACTGAAAAATAAGAGAAAAGATGGTAAAAAAATTCTCATGTTCTGGAATACAAAACCAGTAACATCTTTCAACAAAAAGCTATTTATGCTGTTGCCAATCACCATCTTCTTTCAGATTTGAAAAACATTAACAAACTTACCAGGCTTTGCAAGACTTTATGATTCCCCTAACACATCTATAAACTGTGTCTCTATTCTCAGCCCTCTAATCAGTTCTTAACTAAGCAGAAAGACTGGGGACAAAGATCACAGGCATCAAAGTGAAAAAAATAGGAGTAAAAGAGATAAAATTAAAAATTAGTAGTAAATTAAATTTCAAAAACGAAGTAGCTCCCGCTAAAATTAACTAGTTTTTGTTCAGTAATGTTAACTTTGAAAAAATAAAAAAATTGCTTAACAATTCAAGCCAGAGCAGGGTCTGCTGTCAATAACAGAGGGTGGGTCACGTACTCTGTAGTATCATTTTGTGCTCAACAATCTGAGGGAGTGAACTGTCAAGTTTTAATTCTGATGATCAGCAGGTAGATCAAGAGATGACTTAAGTTTATATTAAAGTTCAGACAAAACCACACAAGACAAGATTTTTTTCGGTTTTTTGAATGACAGAAAAACAGTTACACAGTCAAGGAAGGAAGTCCTTGATGACAAAAAAAAAGGTGGGAGAAGAAAACAGGGAAGAAAAGAGAAGGCAGTCTCTTACTGTCATAAAAATTAACTTTAAGAATTAAAGTATTAAAGGTTTAAACACTTTTTACTGTCCTACCCCTCTTGGGTTGCTCCTGCACATCTTGTCATCACAGATTTGCTTCCTTCTTCCTTAGCAGCAGCAAAAAGACTTCAGACACACTTTTACTCTTACCAAATGCCTACAAAGGGCATCCTACAACAGGCAGAGCCATTTAAGGAAATCTTAACAGGATCAAAGTCCATTACTTTACATCTTTTGAGATACTATTTTTTAAAATAAACATCTTTAGCTACCTTTTCAATATTTCAGAAGACAGTAAATACTGGCAACCTATTTATCAAGTTAGGTACATATTCACAAGACAGACAAATCAGAGATATGCTGCACCAAGTATTACAGCTCGCAAGACAAGGGACCTTATCTCTTATGGCTACTTCTAAAACAGGGGAAGATTCTGCCAAATTTGTAATTGCAGACTGCAAACTCAACTAGTATGTTGCCTTTTCGTTGCTTTTTAAGGAGAAGAAAATTCAAGAAATAAAAGCATGAAGTTAGCAATGAGGTACTAAAAGAATCTGGAATGCTGAAGTGACTTAATATAAAACCTTGATCCTGTATCAGGCATGTGCTTATTCCTCAATAGCTGAATATTCAGAAAAAGACAAATATGCTTTTACTTTTCTAAGTAACTATTCATGTACCTGAAGAGATCTAAAAAAAATCCTGGAAAGCAAAAATTTCATGTATGAAGGTTGATTTTGCAACTCATCCTAATCTTCTACTTCACTGAATAAACTAAAATGAAATCAGTTAATACAGAGAGGCTTTTTTCTGCTGAAGAGCATTTACTACTTTTTAAAAAAGAAAGAAAATTTATAACTTTACAGTTTTCAGAAAAATAATATATTCAAGTATTCAAGTAACTAGTATGGCTTTTTCCTCTTACCATATCCTGACATAGAGGCTCCACCACCACCATTCATTAGGTTTTTATTTTCTTCTGCCAGTGCTTTGACATATCTTTTGCTGAGATCTAATATTTGTCCACGCAACTCAGCACTGCTTTGGCGTCTTGGATACTGAAAAGTGTAGCGTAGCAACATCAAACCCCAAATGATTCCAAAGACTAGTAAAAACATACTCAGTTTCTGGGACATATTTTTTCTTGAAAATGTTAGAAACATTTCTGATGAAGGCCACAGGCACGTTCTAATTTCAAGAAAAGTAACTGATTTTGGCTTTGTCAAATTATATTACATATTAATCAAGAATAGTATTTCTATGAAGTGAAAAGTCTTCTGTCTGGATCATCCTGAGTGTATCTTCTCATGTTTTAGCTGGTCTTGATTCCTGAAATTTGTAAAGTACCACTTGGTTATTCAAAATTGCTACAGCTGTTGAGATCAAGAACAAAAAAATCAGTTTCCAAATACATATTATTGCATCATCTAGTAAACAAGTTTTATCTGCTTAGAGGTTCAGTTATATTTCCTTCTTACCTTCAGTGATATTTACAGGATTTCCTCTTCTTATTTTCACCCATTTTTATTCTACAAAGATCCAAACTTCTGCGCTCTCACAAAGCACTTAAGTAGTTTAAATACTGGGATTTAAACTTACATTAAACCCAAATGCATTTGAAAGAAAGTGCACTATCTAGAAGAGACCTGTCTAACATTTCTGTACAACATTGTGATGAGTTATACACGTACATCTACACACAAGATCTTGTGACATGATTCACTTGATTCTTCTTTTTCACTTTGAAGTACAGAAGTATGAACAGACAACACAAGGAAGGATGTTTTTTGGTCTGTTAGCTAGTTCAAAGTTTCCTCTCCTGGCTTTGTACATCATTAAGGTTTCTTACTTGTTTTGGTGTCTTGCTATTGAACAAAGAGATAAAACCAAAATAACTTGGCATGTTGCACTTAAGCATTTTACCTCAACTTTAAAAAATGCCTTACCATAGTACCCAATTCTGATCCTTCAATAGATTAGGGCTTCAGGAGGAAAGCAAATGGTAGGAAAGCTTCAGCAGTTAAATAACAAATGTTCAGACAGTTTGAAGCAGTTTGAACCACGCATCTTCAGGGACCTCTGTACTGGGAGAAAAAAAGAAAGATTTAAACAAAAAAGTGAAGATATCTTCATTTACTGGTGGAGTAGTTGCAGTTGAAAACTTCAAGCTACATGCTTTTAAAACAGAAATACATTTTAAATCTAACTTCAAGCATTTGTCGGGGAAGGACATAGAATTACTCTCCATTTTATTATGAATGCATAATACTGACTTCAACATACTTTTAAAAGAAAACTTGAAGAATCTCACTCAGCATCTTCTTGTGTTACAAGACAGTGACAACAGATGTTCCAGATTCATCATATACCTACATGCACATATATTTACATAGGCATTATTCTCTCACTAACTTTTACCCCTTAAACAGATCCCACAGTTTTAGACTCTTTCCATGTGTATACCTCGTATTTCTCATTTTTCATCCATCTCTCACACTACTCCAATTATTCAATACTTTCTTAAAAGAGAACTTCTATTATTTAACATCGTCCAGATAAAGCTACTTGTTTTTCACAACAGTTACATTTTTCCTCACTATTCCCAGCTCTTCCTCACATACAATCTGACAAAAGCACTTTTTAGACTGAAATTAAGCATGTAATAGAGTTACTCACCAGACTTTCTGTAGCAGCACTTATGCCTTGGTTTGTATCAGGCTATTGAGACCGAGTTTCTCGCGCTGCTGAGCTCTCATCTGAGCCTAACTCAGCCTCTATGGTACTTTGCATCCCCTCCCCTGACCGGTTCCATCGGCCCTGTGCCAACACCCCGCTGTCTGCTGCCAACACAAGTGTCACTGCCAGCAGGGCGCCGAGCTCTGCTTGTCGCTTACCCTTCACCCTCACTCTCCAGATAATCCTCTCAACAGGCAAGCCAGCGTGCCTGATTCAAGTGGCACATTTTTGAAGTGCTCTAAAATCAACATGCATATCTAAATCATTCTGAAAATGATTAACCCAAGGCAGGGACAACATTAGGACTCGGACACCAAAGTTGCCGTAAAGTAACAACCAGTGGTGTGTAAAATGCCCCATGGCAGCCACTGCCAGTACACAAACTCTTACTGCTGGGTGCACTGATGCAAGTGGCAATCCCAAGCCACTGGAAGATGAACAGCTCAGCCTTCACTGTGGGGTATGACCGTACACAAAGACAACAGCCAATGCGCAGTAATTTGAACTCCCACTGTAAATGCAGTGGGACGTACTTTGTCCAAGGAATGTGCTTATCCCCACCACCAAACTGTTTTAAGATACTAATTTGTCTTAAGTACATAAAATAAGTGGGAAAACAGTAAAAACTTACATTCCACAGCATGAATATCTGGAACTGTGCGGTTTAAGATTTCCTGAAAGAGATCTTCCCTAAACATGCACTAAGCAAAACTTCTTTTCCCTAGCTCTTTGCCAAATCCATGGCTCTGCACCCAGACTTTAAAGAATAAACTGCACACACATCATTATATATCTACATAATCTCTAAACAGTATCAAATATGATGGAAAACTTTATGAGGTCCAGGAGAAGAGTATTCATGTGATGGCTCAGAAGACCAAACAGTATCTCTTAAGAAGAGACCATAAGTTTCAAACCTCATTCCCAAAAGTCTCTACTTCTTCTACTAAAAAAAGAACAGATAGCGCTTGCAAAACTTAAATTTAGTTCAGCTCTCCACAAATCTCCAGCCAGATCTCCCCCTGAAGCATTTAGACAACATCACTACAGTCCTCTGGAGTAGAAATAATTCTGCCATCACACTGTAAATAAGACCACAAGCCAGGATAAGAGGTCTAGCCAAGAGGAAGAGATTGAATAAACTCCTGCCAAGCAGCAGCAGGAATTGCAGACTGGGCCATCACCATGTATATCTGATTCAAGTGCACATGCTGACTACTGAAACTAATGGAAATCAAGGACTTCACCTGCTGGGAAATTGCATAACACCCATATACTGACACGAGACAAAGGAACTGGGAGCAAGGTATACCAAAATGAAGGGAACTATTTGTACTTGCCACTTTTCCTACAGATTTTTAAAGGCCATTCCTCCTTCATGAATTCCAGTGTAATCTCAAAGTTCTGGACATTTGGTATCCACTTTCCCCCTGAAGTGCATGCACTTCTAGTGACTCATAAGACACTCCTGCAAGGAAGCTTATATCCACATGATTTGGAAGTAGGAAAAAAAGAGTATCGGAGCAGCAGGCACACATATTAGGAAGGAGATAGCACAGTAAGATGGATGGATTTGAATATTCTTGTCCCTCTTATTGCCTCGAAGGGTCAGCACTTCTCTATAAGAACATTATAGTTTCAACAAGACTTGGGACTCAGAATGGACCTTTGTTTTCAGTAATTCAGAGGTAGTATCCCATAAGATAACAGCACACATAAAAGAAGGTACGCTGCCTCCTGTGATCTTTATTCTCCCTGATTCTCTCAAAGCACACAATATGCTGAGTTGGAAATCCTCCCTGAGCAGGAAAAAAAGGAAGCTGAGGCTTCCTCTTCACACTGATTTACCCTGGGTAGAAATGTTGGCATACCACTGTCCCAACCGCAGCTGAGCGACTTTTGTGGTAAAGGCAAAGCACTGCAGAGAGCAACAGGAAAAAAAGGTGCATCAGAGGTAAACCTTGATGCAATTACTACCATCTCTAATCATGGAGACTCAGACAAAAGGAAGCCAACCATGAAGATGAAGGAGTACAACCAGAACAAAATTTGAAAATCTGAGGAGGGAAAGAAAAGAAACAAATCCCCAAACCAGCAAACCCAAAACAAAACAAAATATTCAACAAAACAAGCCCAAATCAAACAAAACCCCTGAGTAGACTGCAGGCAAAACGGCAATCCAAGAATCCATGAAGAAGAGAATGTCTTCCAGATAATCCTTTCGATAAGTGGCCTAAAGTAACCAATTCAAGTGCCAGTTTTCTGAAGTACTTTAAATCAGCACAGTACATTAAATCAGCATGCATATTTAAATTATTCTGAAAGTCACAAGCCCAAGCCACGAGCAACATTAGTACTTGGAGCTACAACCAATTCCTGAATGGGGATCAGACAATAGGTTTGCCTTTCACAGACGTAAAAAGAGCTTGGTTTTCTTCACTATTGCCACTGTGGATTGTCTAAGAAAAGTACTGCCAAAACCTACCAATGTGGATACAACTTTGTCCAGTGGTACCACAATACTGACATCCATCAAGCAACAAAAACAATGAACTAAAGCACTCACCCACGTCAAAATAAAATCATGTCTCTATCCTGTATACTTGCATTTCAAAATCAGTCACATATAAATTATATGATTGACTGCATGAAACAAAAGGAGCAAAAGAGCAAGCTATAGAAAATGCATTATATGTTCCATAATAAAGCAAAATTATACTTAACTACTATTTAACTAGCATTAGACTTCAGTTTGAATACTGACCCTTCTCCATGGAAACCAACACATACTTACAAAACATTCTTCTTGAATTTTGTTGCAAAGTCTTCCTCAGATTCTGCTTTACTCATTCCCAGAAAAACCAAATTATTATATTAACATACAACACAAAAATGAAACCATCTATAATGCAAAGGAATGCCTCATACATGCTCTGAAACAACCCCAGGTTATCAGGGAAACAAGGCACACCTAAATCCTTTAAAGCTTATTGCACCTTACAGGCTGCCACTTCTGCCAATCCATCGGCTCATGAAAGCCTGGCACATATTCATCATCATTTTTCTAGCCTGCCCAAGAGACTCCAGCTTTTCTAGACCACTAGAAACAGTTGTAGGGCAAATTTAAACCTGTCCTGCAGAGATGATTTGTGTACCTTCCCGTTTTGAAAAATGTACAGCACAGATGAGAGCAATTGTAAGAGAAAAAGAAAGCAGCAGGTCCATCAGGTATTTTTGGTAGTTATTAATAAGCAGTTTGCAGATGCAAAGAATACAGAAAATCAAAGCCTGAGAGAAACCCATTTGATTCAAAAATCAAAAATACTTTTAGGAATAAAGCCAAGAAAAATACAGTGAAAAGAATATTGTTAACATACAGTCCAATAAAGTTACCTTTTTGGTTATATATTTTGAAAGACAGAATCTCAAATACTAAGGCAGTAGTTCCTCAGTGATACTCTAGAGACCTAGACGGGTCTCTAACGAATTCATATATTGGGAAAGTAGGCTTGATAAGTGGGAATTTTACCCAATCTGTTACTTACCACCACAATATTTACCTGTTCCTCACTTTCAAATTGTCATCAACAACAACATGACACTGTGCATTCAAGAGCAAGTCTGGCTTTGCAACCAGATATTAACTGCATAAAAAGAAGTGATATATCAAGACAGAGCTTAAAAAAAAAAGCCATATACAGTCACAGAAGTGTGCACCCAATTAAAGAGGAAGTAGAAAAAATCTTGTCATAGAACAGACAGCAGACAGAAATCAGGACAGTACAAATAAAAGCTGCCATTAGTAATTACTATAAAATAATAGTACAGTACAAAATTGGAATTTATTACCATCTCAGTGGGAGCACAAAAAGTTTATGAAATTATTAACGATTTAAAATTACCATACAAAAATTACATCTGTACAAGAAATTATTATTAAATTCATGGCAACAAACATCCCTCAGTACAGTGAGGGTACTATATGAGTAAAGACTAAACTGCCTGTAAATATGCAGAGTGATACCCCATTGCAATAGCCAACAAATATTTCAGGAAGACAGGAAATCACTGGGCATTACAGAAAACCAGGAAAAAAAATT
The DNA here is from genome assembly GCA_013398615.1 of Brachypodius melanocephalos. NCBI lineage: Eukaryota > Metazoa > Chordata > Aves > Passeriformes > Pycnonotidae > Brachypodius > Brachypodius melanocephalos. The sequence goes on along the minus strand of VZSR01001283.1, from coordinate 27,096,034 downwards.
TCCACAGCAGCATCAAGCTCCATTCCACAATTTTCCCCTTTCTTCATCTATTTACAGAGTGCACCCTCTGGCTCATTTACCTCTGTGACCTCCAAAGTATTTTGTTTTCTAATTTTTCAACAGAAAACTTTGAGCATCACTCAGCTGATAGGAATCAATCGTGCTGACCATTCTGAGAGCACACAGGCTGGTTCTATGTTATTTGGAAAACCTTCAGCCATTTCTGTGAAGCAATGGAAATGCAAAGCCTAAAAAATTATTGACAAACATCAAAACAGCACAGAACACATTCACTAGTCAATTAATTTTAGAAGACTGAGACAATGAAATAAGCATCTAGAAGCCCAGGAGCTCACATGCTGAGATTTTTTGGAATGAGAAAAATGATGTTTGTATTCTCGTAATTTGCAGTCTTAGATGGTTGTTGGTTTGGCAGTAGGTGAACAATCTGCATGAGGTGCAGCTGGCAAACAGGTGCCCAAAGTGAAGTGTTTACACAGAGCCCTGATTAAAACTGATGCATAAGGAAGAATCACACTCCTCATATTTTTATGAGTACACAAGTTCTCAAGAAGATGCCAATAAACTACTGTCCTGTACTGGCACATCCATATTGGTGGCTGTTGCAGACCAACACCGTCCTTTGGTTCCCCGGTTCATTAATCAGGTTCACTCAGACAGCTGCACAGCACCGTAAAAGAACAGGATATTCTACACAGAACCAACCATTAACAGCAATGCCAGTAACCAGACAAGTGAAACCACATTTAGCTGTCTTTTGATAAAATTTACTCTCAGCACTTCAAGAACTCCTATTATTGCTGCTGTAAAATTTGGTCAACAGAAAAACATCACAGCAGAGAGGGAAAAGAGGATACTGTACTGACAAAATCTCGGCAATGCCTGACATAACAGAGTCCCATCAGAATGTGCTGATGAAACTCAAGGGTCTTTCCAGACTGCATCAGAGATGAGTAGATAGAAGAGACCATTTATATTAATAGCTGCTAGACTCAAGTGAAAATATCAGTACTATAAAACACACTGCTATCTTAATAATAGGTAAGAAGGCATACTTCTGGACAAAAAACAGCTGTCCTAACAATATAAACACTGCTGGGTTGCAGGTTTTAGCAGTTCTGTACCACTTTCAGAGCATGCTGCCAAAAGACTCTGTCTTTGTGTCTTTTCCAGGACATCTATCTTTATACCTTCTCCTGCAGCATGTGTTTCTTCATTCCCTGCTTCTACATGCTGAAGACTTGCAATTATTTTAGCACACTGAAAAAGAAATACCCTTTTGCCTTATTGCTAGCTGCCTTTTGGGGAACACCTTTAATGGATATTCCAAGTGAAAGAAACATGAGGTTTAAGGGAATAGCAAAAATGGGTAACTACTAAAAATACCTATTCTTCTACAAAGAAAGAAGAAAATCTTGTGTGCCCCAAACAGTTCCTGTCTCTCAATGCAGCCAAAGGATATATGGGCCAACAAAAGCCCCAGCTCATCAAGCAGACACAGTGTTGCTGCCTCCTGACAAGCTGCTGGGACTACCTCAGACATATCTTAAACCAGGAACGGTTTTACCTCCCACAGGCTTCTAAGAACAGCACCAATTAGTCTTGTAGATGAACTTCGAGTTGAGAGCACAAACATACTGCTTTCAACTTGAAAACCCACACAGCAAGCTTACAGTGGCTCTGGTATAAAATTATCTGGGAGCCCAAACACTAGACTACCTTTTGTTAGTATTTTAGAAATACTGGAGAGCTGTTTCTATTTAAATGCACGCATTCCTATTTTAATAGGTTTTATTCTATGTTTTCTACCAATAATTATTTTCATTTTGCATTGTGTCTAAGAAGTCTCCTCAAGTACCTTAGAGTATTTTTTTCAACACCTTCCCCATTTATTTTGCTTACTACTGCCAATGAATGCTTTTAAAATAAACCAGTCATTTAAAAACAGAAATTCTTTGTTCCTTGCCTGTGGGCAGTCAGCCAAGATTCAAGATTTTGAGAGGGGAAATGGCTTGGCAAGGCTTGTGAAGAAAATTAAAGCAAGCAGATATCAATAGGGACAGTATATCAACAGGGACAGTATGTTACACTTGCTGGACTTCCCCTCCTCCCACTGGGTCCATCTTGGCCCCAAAACATTTCTACATCTCTGTATCAGATTCTTAAAAATAATAATAATGAAAAAAACATTTTTAAAAATCTCAGCTTCATTTTCCCTGGGACACTTTCTCTATTTTCTCTTCATGCTTTATTGCCACCATTCAGGTCACTGTAGGACCCTTGCTCCTTGATAAGAGTCACTTATGACGGAGCACAAGGCACTTTCTTGGCTTCTCATTTCCCTGTTACACTGCCACAATTTATTAATTGCAGGCTAAGACAAGTACCCCCATAGTACTCCCTCGTGAAATTTTACATCTGTCTTTGTATCACTCTTTCCAAAGAGACTCCAAAACTTCCTCATGAGATGATAATGTTTAGCTAATATTGACTAGTCTCACAGAGAGCCAAGCCTACAAGATGATGTGTGTAGATTACTGGAAAGAGAGGGACTTTCACTGAACGTTTTAAAGAGACCTAAAAGGAAGGCAGTTGTTATTAAAGAGAATTAAGAGGGGAGGGGGACACAACTAACAAAGTGACAGCTGCAATGGAGGAGATTGCCACTGCTCACACACGTGCAGGCAGTGCACCACACAAACACTGTTCCTGTAGAATGGCAACAAAAAAAGAACTTGTTCTGCTGGACAGAGAGGAAGACTTTAACTTGTCTGGTTTTCTTTCAAGAAACCTGTACAATTCGAACTGAGTATGAATTTGCCCACCCAAACTGTTTCTATGGCAAAACGGCAATACAGACGAGGCTTTGGATTCATGCTCCTTCCCAGTAGGCTGATCTAGGTGAAAATTTCAGAAAAATAACACTGGAGGAAATATTAAAGACAAGTGATTTCTTTTCTTCTATATCCGTTCTTCCACAATCTCATTTCTAGATTGACTTGTCAGCTCAACATAGCATAATAGTGGATTATGACAGACATTAGCTAACTGTAACACCTCAATGGTGTGCACTGCAAAGTACTTTATTATTAGCATTAAGAAAAAGGCACCCAGAAACTTAACTGGATTATTTATACAATGGTACCCTCCTATATCTTTAGTATTACTGAAGAGACCAATTTCACGGGAATAAGTTTTACATTCCCTTGTCTAGGCCTCTAGTTCAGGCCCTATTTTACACGGGCAAAGTACTCATTCAGTTCTGAGCAATCCAAAATTAATCTTCCAAATTACATAGGCAAATGTTAATATATCTGTTTTTTGTAAAGTTTGTAAAGTTTCTTTGTAAACCATAGAAAAAAATATAAGAGGCTGTTATTAATAATGCTCAGTGGAGAAAACCCAGCTCATAAAATGGCACAAATAATCAATCACAGGTGAAAGAGGTTGTTAAAAACAAATAGCATATAAAGTACATTTCAGCAGTGAACTTGTACCAGGAAAAACAGATTCATTTGAGTGACTGAGCCTCACAGATTTTTGACAGCTACTGGAAAATGGCTGTTTTTGACACTTACTAGTCTCCAGATACATTGACTACACAGCTGACAAGTTTAGCTGACAGCACACATTTACCCTACTTACAGCTTAGGCAAGATGCAAGAACTAGTCCCCTTTACTATTCTTGGAAAAAGTACAAGTGATCACGAACTCCAGGGGAAATATCTTACTTTTAGCAGCTAAGTGACATCCAATCCCCAAGATATGTCACAATTTGTGATTAGCTGATTTCAATGCCTCCTTCAAGGAGATACCAACCAAAACTAGTCTCTGAAAGTAGATACTACAAAAGCTTTAAAAAGAAGGAAAAAAAAAAAAGGGGGAGGGAGGAGGAAACGAAGTACCTTCATTTCCAACTGTAAAAAGCTTTAGGAAAAGGACCAAAGGAATTCCAGCATAATTGCTCAATTCTCTGGAGCTCTCAAGCACCTATTAAATAGCTACATATTTTAACACCTAAAATAAGAAAAAGAGGCCAGAATACCTTAGGCTTTATACACATGTGTATCTGCAGTCAGAACAGGAACAAAGAGGACAATAAATTTCTACATTTGGTCTAAAACTGCAATCATACTGCTTGTGACACTACCACAAGATGCTACTCACAATCCAGTATTATCTCCATATTGTGTCCTTTCTCTGATATTCTCATGAGAGTAAAACAGCAATTCATTACATTTTTTCCAAAACTAACAGTACATTACAGTTAGGACAAATCACATGCACACTAGGATGTACATCATGTTCATATTCTGAGGGTTCTCTTGAAATTAAAAGGTGCAATTGCTACAAAGACCGCTTTTCACAGTGAAAAAACCCACATCTGTCTGCCCCCAGTTCACTCACTGAGGGGGCAAAACAAGCAAAAAAATAGCAACCAAAAACAACTAGTTAACCCAATCTGAACTGTTCTAAGGAAACTCCACATCATGTCATAGCATAGAACAAAAATCCTCTCTGCTTGTTTTGTGGCACACAAACACAGAAATTACACTCCACTCTCGTTGTCGGTATCTTTTAGATGACAAGAGCCATAAAAGAGAATTTACAGGATGCTACCATGTTAGGTTAGGGAACCAAAGAGAGTTTATTAATAATGAATGATGAACAGATCTACTCAAATAAGGTAGAGACAACAGTATGTTATACATATTTACCAAAATAAACTTAATCGAAGTTAAGTGCAGTCAAAATATCATCAGATATTACAAATAAAAGCAATTTTATTATATTGTAAAAAGGAAGAGCTATTCTGCAATTCTTGCTGTCAGGAAATTCCACATATTATAATCTCCTAAAACTGAATGTTTCCAATCTTGCAGACTTCATTCAGTATTACTTTTTCCTATTTCTTCAATAGCACCACCGACACCAATTTTAGCAAAATATTTACCCATTTGTTTTGTGGTTTTTTATGCAGACTTGTTAGCGCCCGAAGATCACTTAACCTGACACTGTTAAGGATCCTGCCTTTGCCTGAATACGATTTTATTTTTCCCGTCCTGTAAGTTCCATCACATCACTCTAATCACGCTTTACCTCTTTTGAAGTTACGTCCTTACAGCAAAGACACCGATCTTGCAGAGTCACTGCAGTCATAGCTTAAGACGGGAAGACCCCGTCTAACGGTGAAGGAAACCAGAAAAACCCCGTTTGCTCCAGCGCTTCCTCCCCACCTAAGGACACTGCATCACAGCCCTGGGACACGGATCCCGGCCGAAGGAACGCCGACCCCAGCAGCACAACTCACCGCGCCGCGCCCCTCGGCGGGCCCGCAGTGACACCGCCGCAGCCGGGAAGGAAGCCCGAAGGAAGAGGAGCCTGTCCCGCAGCTCCCGAAGGAGGGGCGGACCAACGCGGGCACTCAGGAGTGGGGCGGACCCGCCTGTGCGGGAGAGCCGCAGCCACCCTGCGCCACCCCGGTCTCGCTCGGGTGTGCAGCCACCCCCAGCACTTCCCCCGTGAAAACACAGACAGGCAGACGGTCGGGGCCCCCACCGGCCCACGGCGCGGTTCTGGGACTCTGCCGGGGTCGAGGCCGAGGCGCCCCCCGCGCAGCGCCCCCCGCCGGCCACTCCGCGCTACCTGCGCTCGCTGCCTCCGCTTCCTCCTCCCGGCCCGCTCCCGCACCGGCGCGCCGCTTCCGCCCGCGCCGCTCGCCCCAAGCCCCGCCCCCGCCGCAGTACGCACCACCCCGCCCGCCCGGGGCCGCGGCTGCCCCCCAGCGGCTGGAGGGAGCCGCTGCAGCGGCGTGAGGGGACGCGCTGAGGTCGCTGCTCTGTGCGGAATTTGTCCTCATCCGTGCTCTGGGCAGCGGAACGGGGGCTGGGCATGTTTAGTCTAGAGAAGACAGAGAGAGGGTCTCATCAATGTATTTAAATATTTCAAAGGCGAGTGCCAAGAGGATGGTGCCAGACTTTCTAGTGGTGTCCCGCTTCAGGACGGCGAACAAAGGCCGTGAACTAAAACACAAAAAGTTCCACCTCAACATGAGGAAGAAATTCTTTGCGTTGAGGGTGGTAGAGCACTGGAACAAGGTGCCCAGGGAGGTCATGGAGTCTCCCTCTCTGGGGACATTCAAAACCCACCTGGACGCATTCCTGTGTCACCTGCTCCAGGTGACCCTGCCTTGGCAGGGGAATGGACTAGGAGATCTCCAGAGGTCCCTTCCAACCCTAACGATTCTCTGATTGTTCATGGCTGGGATGGTATATAAACCGCCCCCCCCCGTGATAATCACTAAATAAAATTCATTGTGAGTGCAGGACTGTGCTAGAGTCACCCCAGGCTCTTCCTGCAAGGTGCTGTTTAAAGGAAGCTGGTATCAGCTCACCTTAAGGAAAGGTGAACATGAGTAAAGAACACGTTCAACAGCTGCAGAGTTGACAGCATTCAGAAGTACCTGTTGGTCATCTTATCTCGATCCCTTCAGCGTGTGTCCCCCTCCCTCCCTTCCAGTGTGCGTCAGAGGCCATCTGGCTTCTCCTCACTTTTCAACCTTCATATTCTGCACAGGTTAGATGCAGGAAAAATCAGCATTTAAATGTGATGCTGTTCTAGAAAAAGGGATATTGATACATCAGAGTGGTTAGTGGCCTAGACCTAAGTATACACACAAAACTCTTGGCGAAATGCTATATCAGCTGATGAATCTGAGATGTATGGTAGAAACTATATGACAAAACAATATCAAGCACCATGTTTCTCTTCAGTGACATATGAAAACCAAACCTTAAAAGTATTTATATAGTCCTTATATTTGTGGGTAATAATATTCTTGGTATCATTTCAAGAGGTAGATAAAAGCTCAATATTGCAGGTATGTTGCAGTGTTCTGTACTATTTGTCAAAATAAAAAAAAACCACCAAAACAAAACAACAGAATTAGATTGCTGCTGCAATGTTATTTCATTCCTCTCCTGCCAATCCTTATCTGCAGACAGTCCTTTCAAATTTAATTTGCATAGATATTGCTCTGTCCTTTTCAAATATGTATTAAGAATTTCCTCTCATAATATGTTTAAACTGCTAAATGGTAATGGCTAGAGAACAGCACACTAATCAATATCCTCTGTGATTAGCATAGCTTCTGCCTCCTCGCTTAACCAGTTAATCCTATAATCTGTATATGCAGATAAGAATACATGCAACTTTATACTTGCCTTACTGCCACTCCTATTTTTCCTCCTTCCTGATCTCTTACTAGTTCTTTATACCCTTTCAGTTTAGGAAATGGGCCGGATCTGGGCCTATCCTTCCCCCCCAAAGTGTATTTTTTTCCCCAAATTGTGAATACTCTATATTTACTGCATAAAAGCAGTGTAAAACACTGTATTAAACCAGTGTATTAATATTTCTTGGAAAACCTCTATAAGGCATGCTTGAAGAACATGTAATTATGTCATGTCAGTGTATCCTTTAGGCCATCTCTAGATGTCTTCTGTATTCAAACCATCTTCCATTTAGGAAAGATGCTCCAGATCAACCTTGGAGCCTTAGTAATAACTAGTGAAAGCAAAAATATAATATAATATAATTGTTGTCTCTATGGTTCAGGAAACTACGGTGAAGTCATTGTAGAGAACAATGAAGGCAGGTAAATTTCGGGAAAAAAATGCTGAAGGCAGCTTGTAGTTTTCAATTCAAAATGTAAAATTGATTAGACTTTTGAAAAATAGGTATTTGTATCAGCAACTGCCATTTTTATTTTAAGTTTTATTGCCAGAACAAGGATAACAGGAATGAAAAAATTCTGCTGGAATAATGCAAATGTCTTGAACGTGTGCATTGGGTCTAGTCTAACTCTCAGGAACTGAAATCACAATGTAGACTGTAGTTAGATCACATACATGTACATGTTAACAAAAAAGGCATTCCTGTCCCATATTCTCCTGACCTTTCCCTCCCTCCCCTGCTTGGTTTTGTTTGGGGTTTTTTTTTTTAGTGTAGCCATTATGTATTTTCAGTGGGTCCTTCACATTCCATTTTTTTTCCCATGATCCATTCTATGGTAGAAGACTGATTAGTATTTTCATCTCAGAATTTAAGCATGTCCTTCATGCTCATTCCTTTTTGTTCCTGTAGTTAGAATATAGGCAGCATCAGACAGGATCAGAATATGCCAGAACAGTATGTGATCTTGCAGTAGAGTAAGTACTTCACTAATAAAGTTACATTTGAAAAGAGAGATGAACAAATCTATCTACCAGAGCTGAACAGAGTAGAGCTGCTATAAAAAATTGTGACATGGATTAAGAATTGTTTCGGAAAGTGAGACATCAGCAGAGGCTAAAACTCAGGCCAGCCTCCCAGGAATGAAAATGTAATTGTAATTAAACAGGAATTAAGGAATTGACTGAGACCTATTAAATAAGTGAAATGCAAGAAACTTTTACCCAAAATTAAATATTTTGCAGACCTAGATGATCAGGAAGACTTTTCTTCAATACTGCCTTCTTTACCGTTGTGAGATAATTCACTTTTCAGTTGCTTATTTCCTTCTGAAACTGCAAGGAAAAAGAGCAAGGGCTGGCATGTACAGTTCCAATATTCCATTTACAACACAAGCACAAAACAATCAACATCCTTTATGGTCCAGGTAAGAAGAAACAGAACCATTCATGTAAAGAACAGTGTATGTCAAGGCTCTTAGAACCTCAAGCTGTGGTAACCACTGCCTACCCATGTTCCTGTGATGTCTCCACTGGGACAAAGCACCTGTTGGGAACCCAGTGCTTTCCTGCACTGACAGCAAGTTTAGCTGTTTTATCATATTGGGAAACTTTCTCATTTAAGGAACTACATACCTGGTCTCAAATGCCTGCAAGGTATCAGCAGCTGGAGCTATTGGTGTACACTGGAGGAGGAAGTACCAAAACTGCATAGGATACAAGTTCAGAGAAACCTTTCTGAGGTGACTGAGCGGAAAGGACAAAGATTTTAATAAAACCATGGTTAAAATGCAATTCTCATGATTTCAAGGCAAAATCTAGACTTTTGTTTTGTAGAAGCACTTAAGAGAGGATCCTGTGACTTTACTTCCATGTGTGCACAATAAAAGCAGCCCTCCAGCCTTGCATATTAAATATTCTCTTGCCAAAACAAAACACCCGTGATGACACGGACCCATACAAATTCATATGGTTGTATAAACACATTCATATAAATGTTCTTCCTCGCAGCACGGGAGCAGAACCCCAGAGAATGTTCTGGGGGAAGTGGAAGATAAGGGGACACAGGAGCAAGGATGCTAATTTTCATGGCGTGAAGGAGCAGTCCTCGTAGGAAGAGAGGAGGAGGCCTTTGTGCGTGGAGTGGCAGGAGAGGTGCGGGGCTGCCCCGTGTTGTCCCAAAATAAGTTCCTTTCAGCCGGTGTGCAAGAGGCCAGTCCACTCAGAGTCGAGGTATTTGATTTATTGACAGCTCTGCGCAGAAAGGAGTGCTAGGTGGGAAATCCCCGAGGCCTTCACGACGACTCCTTAAACTTTTCGCTATTTACGCGTTTTAGCAAAGGAGCTAATGTTCGTTGGCTACAAGTTATCTCGTTCCCTTTCTAATTAGTATTCTATTGGTGAATTATTTTCTCGCTTCTCATGCTAATTAGCCCGCATGCTCAGTCTTTCTCTTTGGAGTCGGTGGGTTTCCTGAGTCGGTGGTCTGCCAGTCGGTCACAGATCTCCCCCTGCCGGAATTATCTTTTACCCAGTCAGAGCTGCTTCAGCACAGTCGCCAAGTTGTCTTTAGTAATTTCTTCCTTATCTTGGGAATTCTGCCAAATGTGCTTGTGGCCCGCGAATTCTGCATTCTTTGCGTCCACTATCAGTGGTACATCTTTCTTCCCAAGCTTTGTTAACCTTCCCCTGGGTTGGATATCACTGAAACGTGTCCAGTCCTGAACCTTAAGGCAATTCTACAGCTAATTCGCCTTTTTAACGCCTGGACATCACTTAGCGCTTGCTTGTCAGATGCCTGTTTCAGGGATTAAATTTCCCTTCTTACTGATTAGGCTTGAAGGCTCACAAATATCACACATCAAAGAACATCCTTTCTTGAGAGTATTCGTTTACATATTCCACATTTCTCAGCAACACCCGTACACCTCGCAGGATGGGCGAGGCTAGGGGACAACGCGCTCGCTCCTGAGGCGGCGGCAGGGCGCATGTGCGACGGGTCTCCCCGCAGCCCTCGTCGCCTCCTTTGTGAGGGGCGGGCGCGGCCCCGCCCCCGAGCGGGGTGCCGAGCGCAGACGGAGCGGCCGCGGCGGCGCCATTTTGCGGCGGTGCGGGAGGTGCGGGAGGTGCGGGCGGGAGGTTGTGGTGGTGGTAGTGGTGCCGGTAATAGCGGCAATAGCGGTAACGGCGGCGATAACAGTGGCCGTGGGTGTTGTTGCTGCTAATCGGGACTAGCGTCCCCCTGTTCGCCCCAGCCCAGTGGCCAGGACTCTGCCGACATGAGCGACGTGGAGGAGAACAACTTCGAGGGGAGGGTGAGTGGCCTCCCCTGCGCGGGCGCTGTCGAGGAGGTGATCGGACACGGGGGCGGTGGGTGGCGGCATTCGGCGTCCTCGGGCCTAGCGGGGGTGGGGGCAGCGCACCTTGGCTCTAAAATGGCTCCTTCAGGCGCCCGAGTTTGCCTGGGCAGTGGGTGACGGCCTTCTCCGCTGCCCGCGTTTCCCTTACATCCTCCCTGCTCCCGTCGCCCCGGCGGGGTTCGGGCGCCGGGTCCTGGTGCCGCGGCCCGGCCCCCGCCCAGCCAGCGCGGGCTGATCCCGTGCAAACGGCGCTGCTGTAGCCTCGGGGTTCCTCCGCGCTGCTCTGTTTTCTTCCCGCGGTCCCGAGCTGCCTTATTGCCGCCGGGCCCGGGAGTCGCTGTCCTGCCCGTTCTCGCTCCCCCGGCCGCAGCCGTGCCGCTGAGGCCTTCTCCCGCCCGAAAGAGGAGGGACCCCGCGTCCTTTTGTGCGAGGTGCGCGGTCTCCCGGCTCAGGAGCTGCTTTGGGCCGGGCCCCCTCCGGCCACTGGGGAGGTCCGGCCGTCGTTATTAAACCATTGAAAGTCATCGATTGTGCCGCTGAAGGCTTCGAACGAGCTGATGTGGCTTTGTAGCCTCGTTAGGCCTCTGTCTTCCCTCTGATGGCTGTGGGCTTTCATGTGCACGTGTGACAGGTCCTTTCCATTTTCAGTGTTTTTGTGGGTTTTCTTTTTTTTTGTTTTTTTTTTTGGTTTTTTTGTTGTTTTTTTTTTTTAGTGATGATCAAGGAAAGCAGGAATTAGAAGCTGCTTGAAACAGGAACGAAATGTATGCTCCTCCATCACAATTTACCTTTTTTTTTTAATTTCGCAGAGGTTTTCTTTTTGTTCTTTAAGAGATTCTTTAGAGGAACACCTGAGCATCCTCTTGGTGACTCTCTCTGATGACCCAGTGACAGCAGCCTTGCAGTTATATATGTAGTTACTATCTGGGGGAACGAGCAATAAAATTTTGGAAGAACGGCATTACCTTCCAAAAATTACTATTACATGACTATTGTTGCCGTTTTTGTGGTGATTAAAAAAATCCATAGGCTGCAAGTTCTTTACCTAGCTGTGCAATGACTGCTGCTGCTTCCTCGCGTGAGGTAAACAAAACCTGCTCTTGTGTTAGTTGCTTGGACAAAAGATGGCTCTGTAGCTAAGCAATATTGGGGAAAATAAACAGATCTCTGAAGGGGAAACAACTAAGTTTCAGAAACTTGAGCAATGAGTATGCTTGGTTAGTTTTTTCTCTTTTTTAAAAATGACGTTAATCTCCCATTTTACAGTCAAGATTTATATCTTAAGGATTATTTTCTTGTCTGTATTCCCAGTGTGGGTTATTGTTAGGAAAGAAATTAGGTTAATTGTCAGAACATTGGTATTGAGCTCTTTGATGGATCTGTTGTTTATGTTACAAAGCTGTTACAGCTCTGTACTTTCAGTATTTCTGCACGCCACCTCCTACTAAATGTAGAAGTAAAATGTTTTGAAAGTACATGAAGTCTGAAAAGTTCTACAGTAGCAGTTTCTGTGACTTCTGCTTATCAGTTGTTCCTTTTTTTTGTGATGGAAAACTTACCTGTTGGAAAGAACTGCTGACTGTGTCGAGTCTTCATTTGGAAAGCTTCTTTTGTTTTTGCTTCCTACACTGAAATTTCTCAATCAGTATGGCATACCTGAGCATAATGGCGGGTACTAGATTGATTTCTAGTTGGGGATTTTGTGATTGAAAAACATTTCTAAGCATTTTGTGACTGAAGAACATTTCTAAGCATTTTTATCTTTTTTTCTTCTTCAGCAATGCTGCTTTGTTGTGATGGTAGTAAAATTCTTAAAATAAGAAATTATATTTCAGACTAATATTTTATATTTCATTTCCACTGAAAGTGCTCACAGGCATAAAATTTAAAGCTGTAGTGTTTAGTCTGCTATTCCCAGTTGGATATGACTGTCAGGCGCTGAATGTCTTGGTGCTTCAGTTTGCTACCTCCAGGCACGGAGCACTGAGAGTAAAGCAGAAGTTTTCATTGGGAGAAAGAACTTAAGAAACTGGAAGAAAGTTTGTAAAGAACCTGCTTTTATGGAATTTGGCACAAATAAGAGTTCTGAGTACCCTTTCAGTTCTTCCACTCCCCATCAGTTGAAGTGCTGATTACGGTGATGTGCTTTTAAAAACTGAATGCCAAAGGAGTAAGGATGTTTTAAGTTTAGTTTAAGGCCTTTTGTATTTCATTTGTGTAGATGCATATTGTCCCAAAACCACTTCAGTGAAAGTTGAGTATGAGCAGAATCTTTTTAAATGCTAATTTTATCGACAGTAAGATACTGTATGTGCTTTGCCTCTCATTTATGATTTTTAGATAATATTAACTAACCTGAACTGGAAATTAATAATTATGGAAATAACTTTCCAGTGAAATTGCTTAGTTTGCACTCTTTAAAACTTCCATTTCTAAAATATTGGGTGAAATAATTGCGGAGCTTTTCCTTCTTGAACTCACTCCTTTACTGACTTTTTTTTAAAGCCAATGTTAATCAAATATGCTCAGACTAATCAATATCTGCTCTATTTTTGTGTCATTTTGTTTCAACTTAAGCAAGTTCTCTATTAAGAATGTGGCTGGTCGAACAGAAGAAAGCCCACTCCTCAAGCATGGTGATTTAATGGAAAGAAATTGACAGAAGAATTAAAAATATAGTGGATGTGCCAGAGCTAAGTTTATGGACGTTAAGAATAAAAAAGATTTTAAATTGTGATTCTTATCTAGTGACTTGGTTTTGGAAACAAAATCAAGTATTTTATCACCACTGAATGATTTTTGTGAGCAGATTAGACAAATGAGGCCTTTTTTAAATCTTTTATTTCTGTCAGATGGCAGGCAACTCTTACTTCCTTTCTTTTTTTTTTATTTTTTATAGGCTACTGTTTATTTGGTGTTCAATCTGTGGTGCAACTTGCGATGTTTCCCAGAGCAATGAACAAAAGGGAGTCTGAACAAACCTGCACTACAGTAGCTCCACTTTGATCAGAAACTTTGATCAGTTTTTTTCTTTTGAGCTTCTGGTAACATTTGATTTCTGCAGTCTTAGCAGTTGAGTAGCTTTCTACCAGTCTTAATGTATTGTTTGTCTAAATAGGAAAAACCTTTTATCAGAACAAAGGTAAAATTCAGTTTTACAACTCTGTATTGATTGTCTTCATTCTAATGATCTACTCTGTGCAGGATCCTACAGTGAGGTAGTATGGTCTAATAAAACACTTCAAGAAATGTAGGGTTTGCATGCGGCCCATCTTGTTGAAGGAAGTATGCATATTTCATAGGTACACAAGTGAGTTTTTAGCTTTTAGTTTAGCTGTGAAGTGCCTTACATTTGCTTCTAGAAGTTTGGATGCAAAATACTTTAATACATATGAAATTACCTGACTGATCAACGTTGAGATGATTGCTTTGGCAAAAAAATTCCCAACGGTGTCAAGGGTCAGGCTTGCTTAGCTATTGTATTTCATCTCTCCTGCAGTGGCAGTCTGCCACCTCTACAGAAGGAAAGCAATGTTGCTTCCCACACCTTTTCAAACACAGGCACAATGGACTGCTAACGCTCAGGGTTTCTGCATTGAGAGTGCTGGATCACCCTGCAATGTCTAATGACCAGTGTGGGAGAGTTTCTTGGAAGTCCAATTTTTATTTGTTGTTTTAATCAAGCTTAATAAATTCTACATTGTTCTGGTCCTTGTCAGCTGGGAAGAATGTTCCTTTTGAACACAGATTCTTTTTACTGTCTTCCATGTGTGGTAAAGGAATGACTACAGAGCCCTCCCTGAAGAGGTGTATTTTCAAGCCTCAGTGAGAAGATTAACTTGTAATTTCAAAAAGTTTATTGCTGAAGCCTGTTCTTTTTTTCCCTTTTCATAAGTGGGATCATGGAGAAATACATTAAGTTTGCTTATGTTAGTAACTTTTAGAATACCCAAGTCTTTTAAGGTAACAACTTATGAGATGCTTTTTATACAGAAGTTATTATGTGTACTATCATAATATTTATATTACAGAAGAGAATCTAATTAAGGGATCCATTTTATTTGCTAATTAAGGGATTAGTGTTATTTTTAGTATAGTGATAGATCACAGTATGAAGCAAAAAGGATTTAACTTCTGAGTTACAAGGAAAGTTGGTAAATTCCTGCCAAAATGGAATCTTGTCCTCATAAGTGAGATGTCACTAGTTTAGCAGTTTTATCCAGTGATTGTGGGCTGCTGCTAAATTCATGTTTCTTTTTTGACTCCTTATATTTTCTGTCCCTGATTAATAGAGTTCAACTTCGTTTACTTTTTAGTTTGGGTAGAAGATTTTAACAGGGTTTTTGGAAATGGTATTGCTAGACCACTTGTCCTTTTTTTTTCCACTCCAGGTCAAATGAATTTCACCTGAAATTCGTGTGATTTAATGTTTTGGGATTTGGTGTTTTTTTTGTTTTTTTGTTTTTTTTTTCATTTCCCATGCTTTACTATAGAAAGCTTAATTTAAACTTACAACATTATTTTTACTTAGCATCTGGCTCTAAATTTAGATAGTCTTTCAGTCATACTCTGAAATTTAAGGTGAAACTTAAGGTAAAGCATGACAATATCAGGGCTGAAGAGTAGTGTGAAAGAACAGGGGGTTGTTTAGGTTGATTGGTTTGATGGGGAGGTGATTGGTTGGTCAGTTGTTTGTTTTGTTGTGGTTCCCCCCATGTTCTTTATCATACCTTCTCTTGGTGAGTGGAAAATGGAAAGAATGCTTCTCCAAGACTTCTGCAATTCTCCTCTGCATAGAAGTGTTTTAAATGCTTTTAAAATAGTAAATACACTGGAAAGTAGGATTTCTTTTGAAAAGTGCAAGGGATTTAAGTGGTAGATAGAACTTTTGGATCAGTTAAACAGTTTGGACTGACCGATGCTTGGCTCAGATTGACCATCTAAAGTTGTTGATAGGTTTTCAGTGTCTGGGTTTATATGACTATGCAGTAATGGAGGAGAGGAGGGAGAGATCCTTTCCATATCACTTTGATTTGTTACTCTTCCTGGGAAGATAGCAGGTAACAAGGATTACTACTTAGTGCTGTTTTTAAATGCTTCTCGCTGTGCATTTTATCCAGAGAATCAGTAACTGAAGCTGCAAACTTTCGTTTTTGTGTTTGTCTATGATTTTGGCTCCAAGTTCCAATTCTTGGTGAATCATTAGTCCCATTTCCTGGTGCGTATTTCAGGAAACCACTACATCTTACTCTGAAGAAGCACACAGTTACAACTGAGTTGGGTTTTTTGTAATTATTAAGGGTGGGGAGAGAGGGGGAGGGTGTATGGTTTTTGTTTGGGCGAGCAGGTTTTTTGGTGTTCTGGGGAGAAGTGTTCCCTGGGAAGAGTGTTATTGGCAGATGTAGGATTTGTTTAGAAAGGGAGGTCTGATCTGAAGAATATTACAAAGCTCTGCTTTTTTTCCTGCAGGCTCTAGTGACAGCAAGTCTAGAGAGTTTAGCATGAGCATAGTGAAGTTTCTAAGGGTGAAAGTAGTGACTGGACAGCTGCATAATAAAGCCAAGACATTAAGATAGATACTATTTTGTAGGAAGCTGGTGGGATGAGGAGCCGAGTTTAAGCTGAGTCTCATCTGTGCCCCTTAAATGACTGAAGATCTTTAGAACAGAAAGTGCTGAGAATCCAAAGTGCAGTTTTAGTCTTTTCTCTCCAAACAGTATTTAGTTTCTCTGGTAAGAACAGAGCTAAGATGAGAGCACATAGGTTGCTTTAAGACTGGTACAAAATTGAGGTATTAGTGCTTTGGAGTAATACTGGTTACTTGTATTAAAGATGACGTACTAAGAATGTTGGATACTTTTGTCATACATATTGCTGATTGGATACAAATAGTTCATTAAGAACAGTTGGATTGGTCTGTGGTGTAGACTAATATACAGCTTGCTAATTGTTTCATAATAGTGGGAAGTAGAGGAGGAAAAGTCTTTAAGATCTCTCTTTGACTTTTTGAAGCTCTGAATCCCTTAATCCCTGCCTCTAGTCTTGCTGATATAAATCTGGTTACTGGGCACTTTTTCAGCATCATCCTTAGGTCCTTAAACTTTTGCAGGTTATTGTGATTCCCTTAGTTTCCTTTAGAAGCATTGTAGGAATTGTAACTAGGTTGCATCAGAAGATGAGATGTAATTGCTTGCCAGTGAGAATATGCAACTGCTATCAGGTAATCTCTCCTTCAGCTCCAGTTTGCATCCACAGTTACTTGGTTGACTAGGTTTGAAATCTCTACGAATTTACATGGTCCCCTCTGTCTCTGCAGTTTTCAAGTTGTGTGTTTGGGAATACAGCCCCTAAGGGTCTTAAACAGATACTTCCAAAAGGAATTAACCTATATGAAATGATATAATATTTTATTTTTTTCAGCTTAAACAGATTTGGTGTCATAGCTGATATTATTAAAGCCTCTATGGGTGGTATTGTAAGATGCTTCAGTTGAATAGCTAAGAAAACTAAGCTGACTTCTACATTGTATGGGAGCAGTTGGGTCCATGGTATTTTTGGCACCTTCTTACACTTCTAGATTGTGTAGGATCAGGGGGTGGGATGGGGGGTTGCCTTTGTTCAAGTTTCCAGAGTTCTTTTTCAAGAATTGACCTTTCAGATATAAAAAGTATGGACAATGCAATATCCTTATGAAGAAGGAATGTCTGAGGAGAGTGAATTCTTTGTCTTTTTATTTAAGGTTGTTTTCTAAATCTGATGTCACTTTGAATGTTTTTCTTTATTACTAAATCATTTCTAATGGAGAGAGAAATACAGATAGTTCCCAGAGAAATTGGCAATTGTTGCAAGGGAGGAGTTATAAAGAGAATTGAGGAGGCTGTCAGACATTGAAGAGTACAAAGACAGAGACGAGGTGATAAAAAAATCATGTTAGTGGTTATAAGAGAAATTTTTCTTTATTGCAAACAGTGGATTTCAAATGTCAAAACACCAGATTAAATTTGGTAATGTTTAAAGGCATGCACCTAATTTATTTCAGTGTAGTCCTGTAGTTAGCTCAGTACATAGCCATCTTCATACGGGTAACCTGTTACCCAGATCCCATTACAGCCAGGCTTTGAATTCAGCCTTCATTGTTAAAGTTCGGCAGGCCCATCATCGTAGGAGGTGACATTCTCCATGAGCCCTTTGTGCTTTTTATTGAGGTAAAGGGGAATGGTAGAGTGGCTGTAATAGTTGTTAGTAAAGAGCCTCTCAGGCTCTGTTTCTGGTGAATTTACTGTCTTGAAATATGAGGACAGCAACCTTGAAAAAACTCCAGCCCAAAGTAGTGAAGAGTTTTAACTGCAAAAGGAAATGCAAATCTTGACCTAGGTAGAGTAAGAAAAAGAAAAATCGTGAGGACAGTCAGAAGGAGAAATCATGCAAATGAACATGGGATGTAACACCTTTGGGAGGGGAACTTGCAGTACATTTTTTCATTAAGTATTTTGTGAAATTAAAAATGTATATGGCATACTCTTCTGTAGGGGTTTTTATAGCTAAGCTCCCTAGAAATGCTGTACACTATAAAATGTGAGGAAATCCTAACGTGCTCTTTGTTTGCTTGTTTTCCTAGTTTTTCTCTTGTGTGCCTTACCATGCAAGAAAAAAAACCCCTCCTGTTTTTACTTCTGTTGGATTGCTTTAACTATACAATTCTACGTTTTAGTTTATATGGATTATATAAGGAAAACAGGATAACAATGAGAAAGAAAAAGTAGGAAGAATAATAATTTGTTGCTTATACCTATGTGCATGTATTATGCAAGTAAGTATGTGCGTAGATAGGTTTTGACTGGAAATCTTTGGCCATTCTGCTGAATTGAGAGCGTCTTAGTAATCTGTAGGAGTAAAATTTTGGATATTCAATACTGAGAAGCATATAGTTATTATTTTAGAGGGGGGGAATCACTGATATCAATACTTCAATATATTTGTTTTAATTAGTTTTTAGTGTATCTATGTATCTAACCAAAAAAATCTCAGAGGGGAGGAGGGTAGCTTTGCCAATACAGTAAAACACTGAGAACTCAGTAAGCTTATTGTTAGAACATAGACACTTATACAGTTTTAAAGATATTTTTTTAAAAAAAGTTGTTTTATAAAATAGTTTCTTGCACTTTACCTGCTGGCTTTTCAATTTGGTAGATAACATCTGAACTCCAGCAGAGTTTTATAATCCCCACGTGCTTAAATATACTAAATGTTCTTTTTCCATTAAGGTTAATGTTCGTGAAGAAATTGAAGAGTTTTTTCCAAGAATGTGGAAGATAAATCAAGATAAAAGAAGGCTAATGAAAAGTATTAAAGATCAGAAAATTAAAATTGAATGGGGGAAAAAATTGAACAGAAGATTGGTCAGATAGAAGCACTTGAATATTTTTTTAAGGCTATAATGAATTGTTTGAATTGGGGAAGAATACACGAAGTATGAAAAATGAAAAACTCAATGAAGAATGAAGAAAAGTAGAAAGCAAGAGTGAAGTAGAATTAAAAGAATCTGGAAGAATGAATGGGTCCTAGGTTAAGTAAATGTATGGTTTATGTTCCAGTGTCTGTATGATCAAGTTGTAGATGAATTTGCATGATTACTTAGTTAATAGAGAATTGGTGATCTGGTTCAAGCAGGGACCTATTTGAGGCAAGCATACAATATTAACAGTGGGTTAGCAAAATGAAATTTGTTTTGGAGGGTATTGCCTAACCATTTGTTTTTCAGGAGCAATCAATATAATAGAATTACTGTACTTTAAATGTTAGGAGTTAGGCATTTACACAACCAATACCATTTTTAATACTGTCTTTTTTGTTAGGAGTCTCGCTCCCAGTCAAAATCTCCAGCTGGGAGTCCTGCTCGTGTAAAATCAGAGAGCAGGTCAGGATCTCGCAGTCCATCGAGGGCTTCCAAACATTCTGAATCGCACTCTAGGTCGAGATCAAAATCAAGGTATGTTCAGAAAGTTATTCATGTCAGCTCAGTTCTACTGCTCTTATTTTAGTAGATTGATGAAATTGCTTTGCCCCGTTGTAAAAATTATCAACTTTTTGGGATGTATTAATAGGGATATGTCTTGCCTGTTTGTGCTCATATAGATGGACAAAGCTGGGAAATGATTTCTTGGGTATGAATAGAGAAAATACTGTAGTTAGAAGTAGTAACATAAAAATCACAACTGAAATATAAAGGTTTGTCTCTTCCAGAAGAGAGAGAATGGATTGCATGACAATTCTGTGAAGCTCCTTCTTCTTTCTCCCAAAATTGTTTATAGGGGAATTCTTGTGTGGCCCTCTCCTTTAGAGGGGAAAAAAAAAAGATAGGTGAGACCTGGTGCAAAGGCATCAGGGTTAGATAAAAAGAGTAATCTGTCTAACTGTCGGAAAGGTTGGAAAACAGTGTTCGTGAATGTTCTTGATATTCTTTCATTGGAGGCTTTAAAAACATAATCAAAAACTACGCCTTAAATTGGCTGTGGATAGGTTCTTGATTTGTAAGGCTTTTAAGTTCAGTTTTCAATGCTGCACATGTCCTTCTCTGTCCTTCTCTACCCATGTGTGGAGGTAAAGCTTTATAGCTCTTGGTTATGACAGAGCTTGCACAGATCAGAAGAGAAAGGCCTTTTTTCTCTAAATATGCCATAACTATTACCTGGTTTATACTACCTATCTTCTCTATTCCCTTTTACCAACATATTGATGAAAATGGGGAGAGCTATTGAATATTTATTTAACAACCAAGAGAGAAACCAGAAAATAGCATTTGTAGCACTAGAGGGGAAAGAGGAAGAGTCTTGTTGTTTCTTCTTCCCAGTTCTTGGGAGAGATCAGTACTACATCTTTATATGCTTCACACCAGAGCAACTGAAAGAGTTGCTGTGCTCTGAATTGCTAAAGTTCGGCTAATGTTACAGTTTCTCTTCTTGCAATGTTCATCCAGATGATTGCTTACCTGTGTTAAACAGCTTATTGTCAGCAAGATGTTTGCAAAGGAGTGCTTGAGGAGTAGAGCAGGGTTTTGCTTCTTTTTTTTTGTCTGGAGTAATTTTCATGCCTAGACAAACTTCACTTGTAGATATTGCAGCACTGTAGTCCTGCCAGATTTTTCAGTTTTTCAGTCAAAACAGTACTTTACAGTGTGGCATACCTAGTTTCTGTGTCACTGTGCAGTTGTAAGTTAGATAAGCAGCCAAGCTGATGAAGGTTTAAACTCTGAAATTCCTGAAAACTGTAGTGAATATAATCCTCCAAGTATGCCAGGAGTACTTTCAAGGAGCTAAAAATGGTGCCAACACGCAGGTTATTGGAGATCCATGCAATCTTTAGATGTGCAAGGTAGAAGAAGCTTAATGACTTGAATTGTAGACATCATCTAAAGGAATATTTTTCTCTAGAAAATGTATGATTTGCAGTTCAATACATTATGACCATATGCATAGGACCTGACTAAAGGCTTTTTCTTTGTGGAAGATCCAGGTCCAGAAGACATTCGCACAGACGTTACACTCGTTCCAGATCCCATTCTCATTCCCATAGGAGACGTTCTCGAAGCAGATCATACACACCAGAATACCGTCGTCGAAGGAGCCGTAGTCACTCTCCAATGTCCAACAGGAGAAGGCACACTGGCAGCAGAGTATGTCATGCTCAAAAAGGCTGAGTATCAACAAAACAATTGCTGCTTGTTAGTGTAGTCCAGGTTGTCTGCAGGCTGTTTGACCTGCTGTTTTGTCACAGGATATGGGAATTGGGTGGGAGTGGGGGGGTGTGTGTGGAGCAATCTCTGTCCTTACAGCTGAGCACTTATTTCTTGGGCCTGCAACTGGCAGACAAGTTGTAGAAATTAGTTGAAAAACATTCTATTGCAAGTCATGTGCAGATACGGTGACATGGGCTTCTGTCAGCTGTAGAAGTTGAGCTGTTCTGATTATTTTTTCTTTTCTTACAGTTCCAAGTATATGTAACCTTTACAAAAATGAGCCTGTCTCTGTATATGCTAGCAACCTGACAGTATTTGACATAGGGATCCATAGAAGGAAATTCCCAAGTGTTATTTTGCTTATAGAGCATATGTTGAAGGTTACTCATGATTTTATGCTTCTGATTATTTAATTTGGTTTACCTTGAAGTAAAACTCTGTGTTATTAGGTAATATGTAGACCCTTATAGTAGACTAGAAAAATTTACCCTTGTGAAAAGAAGGTGCAGTAATTCTTCAAAATGTAAATGAGAAGTGTCTCTTCTCATACGAACAGGAGAAAGTGTAGCTACACTGACCGAAATCTAAAATACTAATCTTGTCGTTCTGAGATTTCTCCCAGTGCCCTCTGTAACGGCAGAACGGTTGGGGTAAAATGGGACCTTTATAATCAGCTAGTCCAACCCCCCTAAAGCAGAGTGCACCTGGAGCAGGTTCCACAAGATCACATTCCAGAAGTGTTCTGACCACCTCTAGGAAAGGAGACTCAGCAACCTCTCTGTTCAGTGTGTTTCAGTGGTCAGACTTCATATTTAGATGGAAGGTACCATGTTTCAGTTTGTGCCTGTTGCCCCTTGTCCTGTTTGCTGAGCAGCACTGAATAATCTGGCCCCATCTTTGTGATGCCTGCCCTTGAGATATTTGTATGCATTGATATGATGCCCTCTTAGTCTTCTGTTCTCCAGTCTAAACAGGCTCAGCTCTCCGAGCCTTTCTTTATAAGGGAGGTACTCCTACCCCCTAATCTTCGAAGCCCTCCACTCCAGTTTCTTGTCTAATCTGGTTCAGTGTTTTAACTTTGGGTTTCACATCGCTTCACGCTGATCTAAATGAATGTCACTGTGCACAGCTACACAGCTCTGCCTTTTCGTGTTGAGGACAGAGATATGTTTCTGATCCCTTTAGTTTTAGTCTGGTTTAGTCTGCAAATTTTTTTACTGATTCTGTCAAAAAGCATACAGGCTTTTATTGCAGGCCTACCTTGGTGAAGTAGATCACCAGGAGCAAGTAATACCAATGTGACGGAGAAGACAAAAGGGGGAAAGGGCAAGACTCCAACAATGCTAGCATGCAGTGGCTTAAGCTGTGGTGAAGCAATGTTTGTAGTAGCTTTTATGGATTGTTGCCAGCATCTAATCAGTATGAAGTAAATATTAATCTAGTATCTTGAAAAATTGGCAGAAATAGCTGAACTTCAAGCGGGTTAGCTGTCTTTCTCGTGAAGGGTGGAAGAATCCACTTTACTACTTTAGGAGATATTAGGATGATGTTTTTCTGCCTTGGAAATGACTTTGTGAAACACTGAGTGTTTTCACAGTGAATTTTTCAGTAATTCTAAGGAGTAGTTCTAGCAGTGTCAAAATGAAACTGAAATTAGACAGTTTGAAATCCCCTTAATAACAAGGTCCTAAGGACACCAGGAAAATTGGTAGCAATTTTGCCACTTCTTTCCTTGTAGAGAGAGCTTGCATACTGGGTTGATGGAAGGCAGTACAAAAATGTAATACAAAAGCTGCCTTTTGGTCCTCCACAGTCAGTTTAGGCCTTCCAGTGGTGATGTACCTTGTCACTTGGCACTTAGGGTCTGCAGACTGATCTGAGTACTTCTCTTGCCTCAGAAAAATTAATAGGGTTTAAGTGTAAGAGGGATGTTTAAAAAGGGCAACAGATGTGGGTTTGTGGAGGAATTTACCCAAACAATGATTTAAAAGACAGTATTCATTGTACTTACAGGAGTTCAGTAATAAAATGAATATAGTTGCCTGTGCCAATGAACTATCAGATTGAAATATGGAGTAGAAATACATATTTTAATGTGTATAATTAAAACTTCTGAATTACAAACTGCCAGGTCTTTTGCTTTTAAGCTATAACGAGAAATTGCAGAGGATGCGCGTCTTAAAAACAGAAGTTTGAACTTCGACAAATGGAAAGAAAGGAACTTCAAGTATACGAATAGTGTGGGCATCTTATTTTCACTATAGGTTCCTGAACAAATGTGCTGAAAAATATGACAGGAGATCTGAACCTTTTTAGTCTTTGAACCAGGCTGAACAGCAGGCTCTGAGGCATAAATTACTATGCATAGATGGCTTATCTGAAACTGAAATACAAATTTAAGTTAGGTCAACTTCCAGTCGTTATTTTGGCAGAAACATTAAATCTCTGTGCTTGTTGCTGATGTTTTAAATTGCTGCATCTAGTATTACAAGTGCCAGACACCTAACTGAAAACCACGCTGATTTTGATTAAAATAATTTTTACAGAAGATTTGGCACTGGATACAAATTCTCTGGCATGTAGGGAATTTTTAACGTAAAGAGAACTTGTACTATTACATTTTTGACTTTCCCTGGTTGAAGTGAAATTTAAGTATCCCACATCATGTTAAAGAGTCAGGAGTGTTGTGCTAAAGAAATATGCATGCTTTTGGATTACAGTTTCACAGAACTGGCCTTCAACACTTGCTGCTCTCTAGAGGAAAGAAGCAGGTGCCTTTCATCCAATTTACAAGTGAAAAGATTAACTTACAAATGTAAATACTGACTTTCAGTATAGTTGGATAGGAAATGCTGAGGTGGAGGAAGTTTCAGTAGAAGCTAGATTATAGTTCAGTTGTCTGTGCTTAGGAGCTCAAGTGCTCACATGTAGTGTGGGCAGCTGGAGGCAGTGTGCTCTCTAGTGCCTGTGATGACCAGGCAGAAGGGCTGAAGGTGGGAGTTCAGGCTGGCACCTGTTCTCAGCACAGATGCGTATGTGGTGTCTGCCCCTTGTTGGTAATTTCAGTATGAAATGCTAATAACCTGCGTTCCTCTTGTTCTGTAGCTTTTCTGTAAATCAGAATGCTTAAATTTTATCAACTGAATTTTTTACCAACATGAGAAGTTTGTCTTGGTCTTTTTTTCTAAAATTATAACCATGGAAAGTTGCTTTTTGAAACTGTATTAAAATTAGAATGATAACTGTTAAAGTGTTAAGCTGTGTATTAGCCTGTTTAGTTTTCTTCATATAATTTTTTTATAATTGATAATTTTTGATATAAGAATATTTAACTTTTTAAAAACTAAAATTAATGTAATTGAACATTTGTGTTGCCAGGCTAATCCAGATCCTAATACCTGTCTTGGAGTGTTTGGTCTCAGTTTGTACACTACTGAGAGAGATTTACGTGAAGTCTTCTCCCGCTATGGACCTTTGACTGGTGTCAATGTGGTTTATGATCAACGGACTGGACGATCAAGAGGATTTGCTTTCGTTTATTTTGAGAGAATTGATGATTCTAAAGAGGTAAGTGCATGCTTTGCTTCTTTTTTAGGTGTGCTGTTTATGCAGCACCTTCATTAACTGTCTATTAAAAAACCTCAAGTTTTTGAGTATGTACTCACTAGCAGATTCTCACACTGAGATTAATTTAAAATTAATTAATCTTTGTTCAGGCAATATGGCGCTTCTAAACAAATGAAGCATTTGAGTTCAGTGTTCAGATGTGTGGGCAGATTTTGAGCATAAGCGGTCTGTATTAAATCACCAGTGAGCACTGTACTTCCATTTTACTCTTCAAAATGCAAATAAATCTTTGAGGCTTCTCTGTCTAAAGTATTTTTGAAACATTTTTGGAAGGTAAAGTTTTAAATTGTTTTCTGAACCAAAATTCTGGCGATTCCCCCTGCATTTTCTCCTCTTAGGCATGTCATTGTACATTTTAAAAACATTGGGGTCTGTCTTGATTTGTACCTTGCTCAATTGCTTTCCTGGTTGTTTAACAGATAGCTGTTAATAGCTAGACTGAGTTGTTACTGTAATTGATCTGTAAGGAAAGAATCAAAGAATATGGGCAGCCTGTGTTATGATTCACCACAATGTGCAATAAGCAGTAGGTTTTTTACCCCTGTAATGATACCATGAACTTCACCACATTTACTGAAATTTGTAGATAAAGTTGCTATTAAAAGTTAAAGACACCCTCTAAAAAAGCCTTAAAGCCTGCATTGTGTGATTATCTCTTTGTTTGGGGCAAACTGAGTCACAGATTTCATCTTGTTTATAGATTAATAACTTTGGGCAGATGTGCTGTTTGATTCTATGTGCATTTGATAGGTTTATTTATAAGAAGATATTAAATATGACTCCTCTCTTTATCAATCATTTAACATTGAAGACGGAGGATGACAACTCTGGAACCTGTCAGGAGCTGAAAAATAACTCTGATGCTACTTGATGATATTTTAAGGAAAAAACGTGTTTCATGGATTACTTGATTGAACTATACTTAGTTCTTGTCTTTGACTTCTGGTATGGTCCAGCTGAGAATCGGTTTATGGGAAGTGTAGTCTTTGTAGATGTATGTATGTGTCGTTGTTGCAGGTTATAGAGGATGTAAAAGGACACAAACCTTCCTTTAGTGTCCCTTCTGTATTTTCCTGCACTCTCAGTTGGACAGGTTGGTAGAGGGCTTCATGGGGTGGATGGCTGTATATCCATCTGTCTTTAATGGTCTGCTCTGTTCTAACTTCTAGCCTTGTGTTTCTTTGCACACTGAATTTGTTGGAGTTTGGAAAAAGTGTCTGTTTTGTAAAACATTTTGCATTCAAAATATTTGCACAGTATTCCTTGGCACATTGGTATACCAGTCTTGTCTGTTTCACAGCTTCATATGTCTTTAGAAGTAGGGTTTTTTCCTGCTTGCCACAGACAGTGGTCATGCATGATACCGTGCATTTCTTAAAATGTTCTGTGTAAATAGCATGAAGTAATTTGTTTAATATAAAGCTGTTTTGGCAGATGCTATAAAACTGGAATGCAAAGGAAAACAAAAAGGGATGTTAGTTGCATTCAGAAATACAGAAGTAAAGATTAGGGCCTTAAGCAGGAACTGAAATAATCTGGAATGTAATTAAACCCATTTTACTTTTCTCCAACGGTTTGGTGCCTGGAGAGGTGGAAAGGATGCAAACCCTCCCAACACCTAGAACTTAAATAACTGAAATACTTCGGCAAGAAGGATGGAAGAAAAGTTTGTTTATTTGACTTACTTAATGGATCCTGAGGACAGATTTGAAGATGGCAATAAGTGGCAGCTGGTGTAGAAAAAGGAGAGATATATAAATGTAGGTACATACAGATAGATCTGTAGCTGTAGGTGTGAAATTTTGTGACAGGCTCTGTAGGAGAACACTGAGGGAAATGAAGCAATTCTTTGTTTGGAAGATAGTCTGAAAAGTTGAGTATGGATAAAAGCAATGACATTTGAATTCTGTTCTGAGTAACTCCTCTTAAAAATAATAATAATTTTAAAAACTCCACCCAACCAAAAACAATAACCAGAATCCCAAACCTTCAACATCATAAACATCTAGAGAAAGAGATGAGATGTTGAACTAAATTCCAGTCCTTTTAAAGATAGATGGATTATATGAGAGTAGAACTCTACAGAAAAATAAAGATTTTCCATAATCTTCACTATTGCCCTTCAGGAAGGCTAGCACAGCAAAGCTTCTCAGCAGACATGCTCTGAAATACAGGTAATACTAAAATTCTACATCAAATTACTTGAGTAGTTATGTTTAAACTTTCATAACTTAAAGGTTGATCAGTGTCAGTTGTGCATGGATTCTCTTGCAGCTGAAATCCCTCAGGATCTTTGTCATTCTTGTTTACCACTTTTACAAACTGGATTAGTTACTGAACTACTTTAAATGTTGCTGTGGGTCATGATTCTGAAACCAAATTGTACAGTGTCCATATGGTGGTAGACATTTTGAGTTGTCAACTAGCTTGATGTATTGGAACTCCAAAGCCAATGTAAAACGGCATTTCTTCAAGGTGATACTTCTCAGACTTCTAAATGAATGGAAGGGGCAGTTTTAAAGTTTATTTTTACTTAAATTGTTTTAAAGTTTCAGAATTTCAGATTATGACACCATAGCAGCCTTGTTGTTAGCTGTTCATGAGCATCTTGATTATAAAGAGGAACACAAGCTTAGCTTTTGATAACTACTACCCAGAGAGGCTGTCAAAGCATCACAGTAGCATCAGACATTCCACAATAACAGGACTGAGAAAGAAGTTTTCAAAGCAAGTGTCCAATCCAGGAGACTACTTGTAGAATGTATTCTAGTCTGTTTGAAGCTGCCGAGGTTAAGATGAAACTTCATGATCAGACAGAAGGTTCCTTTCCCATCAGATGTCTTTTATTGCTGTGGTTTTGAGTGTTTGCAAAATAAACTCAACTGGATTCTTAGGTTTTGACTCATATTGAAGATGCTTGTGGACACTGTCTTTAGTTCAAAGTGTGATAGCAGACAGTAAATGTCAAGGACTGATTGATGTCTAGGAAACAACTGATGAATGTCTAATGGTTGTCTAGCAAATTGAGGTTTTGCTGTGCCAATGTTCTTGGCCATCAGCTTGTGCAAACCTGTTTGAAAAGCTTCTGTCATTATGTGCCTGTTTTTAGAATGAGTACAGTGGGTTTCATTTTTTTGTGAAGTTGTTTTATTTCAGAAAGTTGCTGGTTTTTAAAAATACTTGCTCCTGCTTTTTTTTTACCTTGGGTGGTGCAGTGTCTTGTTTTGGCCACCTTTTTCCAAGTCCTCGGAGCTACATGTGCAACATGCAAAGGGCAGTATCTGTAAACATCTGTTCAAGACTTGTTTCTCACTCTCTTACCAAGTTTGTGGTATTGGCAGCACTGGCACAGAGCCAATGTTGTAATGTTGTTCTGCAGTATTTTCAGTAAATTATAGAGGATATTCATCTGCCCATCACATAAGGATTTTCTTCCTGTATTTAAGAGGAACACAAACCTCTATGTACTAGGATGAGAAAAAAATTAAGTTGATGGGGGAGGAATTGATTGTGTCAGGGTCTTACTTAACAGTAAGTTGGGAAAATCATGAGTGAAAAGTGCTGGCTGTTCAAGGGATGTGGTGCTTACTACATTTGCCAGGGCTTTCATGTGCTGCTAAACCAGCTTTTCAGTAGCTCAGACTGTGAAATGTTAGTTGTTTAAACTGAGGCTACTGTGAATGTACTGTCTGTAGGAGGAACTCATCTAAGAAGCATCAGCTATAGCAGCTGTTGGCAGTATGGAATTTTCTAATGCTAGTTAGATGTTCTTCTTCAAAAAGTTCTGACCATCTTCCCAGAACCATTTTCTGAAGTACTGTTCATTAACAACCAACACAAACCATTAACATCATTCAGTTGCCAAAGACCAGAATAATAATGGAGTTTATCAGTTCAGTTCAGTTTGAAAAACATACAATCTGTGGTTCAAGCAGACTAGCTTAACTAGCTTAATAGTTATTCAACATTACTGAATAAAACTCCCATGGCTTGTTGAAGAAATGGTTTAAGTATGTTCATGGTATGAAAAACAACACTTGATATACCAGAAAAGAGCCCTAGAAGGTCTCAGATGTTTGGAATTGCAAGTTACAGACTTCTGGAGACTCTGAAATACCATTAAATTCCTAATATTTGCAGGAACATCCAGTTCTTCATTGTGGTTCTCTAAAATCTTGTATTTCTTGACTCTGAAGTTCTAAAGTATGCTTTAAAGATAATACATAGAATCTATCAATGCTTAAGTTCATAATTGTATATGTTTAAAAGTTATAATTGACAATATTGTATTTTTTTAAAAAAAATCAAACTATAGAATGTAAATTGAATGTTCAAAAGTGAAATGGACACTTTAACTTGGTAGACTGCAGCAAATGTAAAAAGATGAGTTTCTTAATTTCTTCATTAATTCCATCAGATTTTTAAAAATTTTTTCTCACTTGTTCTCAGTAAATCCAGAACTGAATGAGTAATCGATACATTGGAGGGAGGAATCTAATCCATTGTGTCTTTGATCCCTTTCTGTACCTGTGATAGAGTGGAGATGCTGTTTTTATCAGTGGCATTAAATGGAGTAGATAAGAACTTCCAGTAAAAAACAAGTCCCCAAAACTACAGTGAGGGGAGAAAAAAAAACCAACAAAACCACCAAAAAACCAAGGCAGTATCTTGTGAAGTTACTTTTAAATCATGAGAACACATTTTCAAAATAAGTCACAATGCAAACTGCTCATGTTTGACTATTTAAGTGTATTCGGTCTGTATGTTGCCAGCTTTGTAGGGATGTCAGATTACTGAAATAGTTATCCAGACTGCTTAACTAGTGTCAGCCACTCATGTAAGCTTGTACATTTAATTAAAAGTTGTGTTTCCAAACTTGTTTTACTCTACTTAACTGGTCATACATGTAGAAAACATGGCATACCGTATTAAATATCAAATGACATTGAAATCTTTGTTAAATTTAATGCTTTCTAACTTTTTTGAGCCGCTGGAGATGATATTGTAGTTCAGGAACTGCTCATTTTGTCAAACTAACTCCTTACAGATAATCCGTTTTGTTGTTATGGATAGTCTGCTGCAGGTTTAAAACTAAAACTTCAAAAATATGATCCAAGATTAAACCTATGCCAGTCGTAGTTCTGTTTTCTGACTGCAAACATATAGGTGTGTATTCTGGCCTACAAAAATCAAGTTTCTTGTAGAATTTGCTACCAGAATTAATATTACATGTTTATAGGAGCACTGTTTTCTTGTTTATTGTCCTGTTGCAAAAGCCGTGCAAGTCTTTTAACGACATTCAGATATTTGGGAAAAAATCCACGTTGTAATAAAAATAGATTGTTGACAGTTAAAGACTCATAAGAGGGCATTGTGTGTCTTAAACCCCAATTTTTTTTCTTTTCTTTTTAAAGTTTCATTTGGTGATATTAAACACTATTTGAGAATGTCTTCAGCATTGTTAGAGAGAATATCCAACTTTTTTTCTCTTTGACACTCAAATATTCTTAACACAGCAGTCTTGCACACCCAAAACCAGCAAGAAAAGCAAACGGAAATTTGTTTTAAATATGATATGCAGTAAGACTCTAAAATTCAAAACTTTCTTCTAAACTACCTTAATTTCAATAAAGCATAAAAATGCCAGTGATTATGATCACTAATATATTTTTTCCAGCCTTCATACAAGATAAATACTGTTGTATCAGTTACATAAACACAGGTTTTCAGAGGGGGCCTTTGGTCATCTTGTAGCAGTCCTTACCTAATAATGTCAGCTTAAGTACTTTACTTCAAAGACCTGAGGTGTGCACATTAAGAGTGGTGCAAAAAATCTGGAAACCTCTTTAGAAGGAATTTTCAGTTGCTAATTACTGAATGTGAGTGATCCATACTATTAACTGTTGTAGGTTTTGGCTTCCCTGCATTTGGAGATGCAATCAGAATTATAAGAGGCTTTGTTATTTTTTATCTGTTAAAGATTTTCTTTATTTTAATTTTTTAGTTGGCTGACAGCTGCTGAACCATAAGAAAATTAATGTTTTAATATTTGGTAACACATTAGACATTATGACCTCGGTGTCAGGAGTTCTGTGCAGTCTGGTAACCATGAACTGGTCTTTATCCACTGAAATGTAACACATTTCCTGGTATTTCTAAAACAAACAGGCAACTTTCAAAATTAATTCTTCATTTCTCTTGCTGGTATGTTGCTCTTCTCTGTACTGCTCCCTCTGTCAAAGAATTCTTCCTCTTGAAGAGGGGTTGGTTGGCTTAACTAAATAAGACATACATGCCAGATGTTCTGGATTTGAGGTAGCGTTTTGTCAGCTAAGCTTACTAATTCTGCAAGTTGTTGACTGGACTTAACAATGCCATGCAGCAGAAAATTTATTAAAAGTTAATTTGCTGTGTTTCCAGAAAAATGCTTTTCATCGTGAAGATAATTTTTCAGCCAAATATTTGCAGCCTTCATTGTTAGGTTTGTGCACACATACTTCCCTAGGATGCATGCACAGATTTATTTTAATTTATGTCATCCTTGTGGAGGGAAAAAAGCATGTTAAGGCTAGAAAACTAAAGCTGAGGAGCATGTTTTAGTTACAAAATATACCTGAGTGTATGTTGAAAGACTTGGAATGCTCTTTGCTGTGCCTTGCAGTTGGCTAAATGTCGTTAGTTTTGTAGAGGAACACAAATCACTAGGTGGCGATATAGTATGGACACAAACGGCATTATTAAAATACAAACTCATTCTTGATAAATACGTTAGTGATCATCAGTCACTTCCAGTTGAGGCACAGCAGTTAAATCATGTGGATGTCAGGTTTCTCTATCTCCATTATGACATATGTGTAAGTTCAGTAAGGCTCTTGTTAGAGTTGAGATTTTTGAATAAATGTTTCATTATTAAAAAGAAGGAAAAAAACCCTCTGAGCTTAGAGACAGGTGCCTCATGTTTTGAGGTTGGGTGTTGTTTCTTGCAAACAAAAAATAGCGAAGTGGTTATGTTCTTTAACTCAAGATTGTAACAGTGTGTCTTCTCTACACATGAAAAATTAAAATTATGTGTATTGGAGTAAGTGCTGGGCTTAATGTTGAGAAGTAAGTGGTGTGTATTGGTTATTTTAGAGATCCTGTAGCAGCTAACAAAAGCTATTAAAATTCAAAAGCAAATTTTTAAAAATCCTCTCAAGTCCATAATTAGCTGTTAAAATTAACTGTTGTGGATTTGTTGGAGTTTGGGTTTTTAGGTTACTTTTGCATGAATATAGTCCTCGAAGGAGTACGCTATGCTTCTTTGAAAAACTTGCTTTGATGGTTTGAGTTTGTGAAAGGCCATTGTATTGATTCTCAGAGTGGAGAAGCTGGGGCTGGAACACCCAGCGAGTGCGTGCAGGGGCTGCGGGCGGCTCTGAAGGCACGGGCGTGTGAGTGCAGACCCTTGTGTGTATCACTTAAGCGAGCTGCTATTGTGAGGGGGAGTGGGGAGGAAGGTTGTAATTAGGTATCCATGTAGGCTGAACCCGCCATTTTACTAAGCTCTGCTGAAGTAGGTCCTTGTAAGGGAGATGGCAGGAGGCTGGGAGAGCATGAAATGGCAGCCGACGAGCAGTAATCCGGCCATATGCACCCTACAGGAAGCCACTGTTTTGCACAGCTTTTGAATCCGCCCGTCCCCTCTGGGTCAGAGACGGCGGTAGGAAAGATGCAGTTTTCAGGAAAAAGCTGTTTTGACTTTCAGTTTACCTTTCAGATGGGTAGAAGATAAAGTCTAGGGGGAGTGGCTGTGTTAGTGGTCAGCCTGTGCTCCCTTAAGAAGGGATTGAGAATCGCATTAGTTCGGCACCCCAGCGCAGTCCTGTAACACCACCGGCAGACAGGCTTGGGGACAAGAGATGAGCCAGTCGCCACAGTGGGGCACTAGTAACCACTCTAAACAAGACAAGTTCCAGGCTTGTTTTTTTGGTGGAAAATGATGTGTTTGTACAAAGCCTTCCATAGTTACCAGTAGGTTGCAGATTTCACATCCCTGTTCCTTGTCTCTCCTGCAGGCGATGGAGCATGCAAATGGAATGGAGCTGGATGGCAGGAGGATTCGAGTGGATTATTCAATCACCAAGAGAGCACATACACCCACCCCAGGCATCTACATGGGCAGGCCAACACAGTAAGTTCAATGGATTTAAACTGAATGCTGGATGCTGGTTGAAGAAATTACTGATATAAAGGATGCAGTACTGTGGTTCACATACACGTAAATCCGACTGTAGTTTATTGTATGTTTGTTTATAAAAATATTGAAGGACTTGTTTTTAAAAGATAATATCCAGCATGATCAATTAATGTACCCTTAGCCTGCTGAAATATTAAGGTCCCCATTTACCTTTGATTTTGATGGGAATTAGAGTCAAATCCCTCGTTTTTCTGGGAGTTTTTGAAGGTGGATTTTTAAAATATTTTGTTTGTATATTTTTGTGTCTTAGTCTTAACTGTCTGATTTATTACAAGACCACTTTTTAAAATATAAAAAATAACTTATATTTATTTATCTAATAATTTAACTCAAGATGAAGAGTAGATATATAAGGGGGATTTGTTTTTTGTTTTTTTCTTTTTCCCCAATAGCAGTGGAGGAGGTGGTGGCGGTGGAGCAGGTCGACGTCGTGACTCATATTATGATAGGGGATATGACAGAGGATATGACAGATATGAAGAATATGACTACAGATACAGGTACCTAATCTTTATTTTGTTTCTCTAACAGTGGATTTGTTGATTTGTTGAAAAGTTAAGTGACAGAACACATTATTCAGTTTGTAGCAATATTCTGCATTCATGCCTGTTATGTGTTAGAGCTTCATTCTGTTAGGTTTTGTGGGATTAAAATAGTCAGAATCATCAGTGTTTATGTAATTTGGTTTTTCTGTTGGGCAGGGGGTTAATTTTGCTGTGTGAGGGAGGTGTAGAGCATGTACCCCAGGAATCAAGAGGACAGATAAAAAGGGAACTCATTTTTCTATGCTGTATATAGAACAGGGACAGCTGATACGCACTGCTGTTTAAAAAGGGATTATTTGTAGTGAGATTTTTAGTGCTTGACATTTCATAACCATCTTGCTGTTTTGAAAGTTATCTGGTTTCAGAGAATGTTGTTCAACAAGAATTGTAGGCATCTGGAAAAGCACTTCATGTGTTTGTAAGGCTAGTGAGAGTTTATTAAATTCTTTGTTTGGGAATATCTTAGAGTTTAAACACATCAAATAGAGAAATATAAAAGCATTTGTTAAATAACCATAAGCCACAGCCAAATAAAGTAGAAATCATTCATGCAGGCCAAGTCTTTCAGTGCTGAGGAAGTGTTTCTGTTCTGTAGAAGTGATGTGAATAAGGCTTCTTTCATAATGGATGTTGTTTGGTTTCTTTTTTAATTTCCTTTAAAGGAGACGATCACCATCGCCTTATTATAGTCGATACCGATCACGATCACGATCCCGTTCCTATAGTCCAAGTAAGTAAATACAAGTGAATAAACAGAATCTGGCTGACATAAACATTGTTATATGAATTGATCAATGGGAATTCTGGGTGTGAAAGCAAAAAAAGCTGGGCACAGTTAAGCTGAGATAACGTGTACAGCTAGTTTATGATTGTGTAATTAGTAATCGTGTCATCTTTTGTTTTTTCCAGGGCGCTACTGAAGATAAGAAGAGTTACAGTTGAGGACTTGATTTTTAAATACCAAGTTCAGATCTTTAGCATCCCTACTGCTTTCCCTTCCATCTTCCCTTTCTTGTCCTCCTCCCAGTTCTTTCACAAGTCTTTGGTTCATTTAGAATATACATATTTTCAGTTGAAGTATTCCTATTTTCCATCCCTTCTTATTGTAATACTCTTAAATATTGTAATTGTTGTAGTTTTTGTGTAGTAAAACACCTTGAGCAAAATGAAATAGAGAACCCCAAAGTGCTGATACATTTTGGAAGTCATTCCTATTTCGTTTTTGAAACAGTTGGACTCCTGACTAATCAGAAGAGAGCATTGATATTTTTAAAGCTTGCATGTCATATGTAGTATACACACTCGGATACTTTAACATAAACCTGCATTTCCAAGTAACTTGTTAATCTTTCTGTTAAAATGTTTACCTATTACTTTGACAAACAAGTAATGACTTTGAGCCTTTTCTGTAATGATAAATTTGCTTAGATAGTCATGAACCAGAGGATTTTTTTAAATTTTTTTTTTTTTTGTCAAGTAGTTGCTTTGAGAGTAGACTATTTGAGCTAGATCAGAATTTGATATTTGACTGACTGGGAGAATAGATCCTTGTACACTCAAAATTAAGGCTGTGTGTTTTATAGAAAAAAGTTTCTGGGTTGCTACACAGTGGATAGCAGTTGAAATTAAAATTGTTAAATTCCTGGGGTCTTTGCGGTACTTGGTTGAGTATTTTCCCTTAATTGGTGCAGGAGAAAAAATATTTATTGAACATAGCAATTAGTTATATAATTTGCTGTTCATGAAAGAAAAAATCGCCAACTTTCTGGTATTGAAATAATGACGGAGCAAGTTTTTGTTTCCAGTCCTTTT
The DNA here is from genome assembly GCA_013398615.1 of Brachypodius melanocephalos. Lineage (NCBI taxonomy): Eukaryota > Metazoa > Chordata > Aves > Passeriformes > Pycnonotidae > Brachypodius > Brachypodius melanocephalos. The sequence continues at coordinate 27,060,467 of VZSR01001283.1, read as the reverse complement.
GGAAATACGGATGGAAAAACCTACAGCTACATGTAAACCTTTTTTTCCCTCAATAAAAGTTAAGTCCACTGATGCTGTGGTTTCTTGTCTTTCATTCTGTGTTTTGTGTTACTTTGGAATATAGGTCAAACAATACTTGTTACTGGGGTGTGGATGATAAATTCAGCTTTTACCTGACTTTTCAGGAGCCTTGTCTTCCCTGAGAATGATTGTGGTTATATGGGATGGCTAAGCAGAGTGAGTAGTCCAGCCTTCTCTTGTGCCATCCATGTCACTTGCTGGAGTTGTGGTGAGATGGTTGAATGAGAGAAACACTGTTGACTGTTTAGCTTTCTTGCAAGTGGCTGGTTGAATGTTGATGTTGCCACAACAGAGGGAATATGACCACAAAGCCCTTGCAGCAGATTTTCATCCTGATTGTCAGGGAAGGCCACCAAAACAGTTTGTCATGATTTTAAGAGGGTAAGTGTATGAAATGTAATTGCATTAGCTATTTCTGAGTGTTGGTGCCAGGAACAATTAACGAGTAGTTAAAAGAAACACCAGCACACATCTTAAAATCTGACAGAATATGCTAGGAGAAATTGGTGACAAAAGTTTTAACTGGTTACTACCCAATGCGTTTGAATCCATGGTGTATTATTCATAAATTGCAGTTGAAAATTCTTAGTAAATTGAAAGCAGAGGAGCTGAAACACTGAAGTTAAATTGTTCAACTCTGGTGAATTCACCAGTATTGGTGATCCAGACAAATTAGGAAATTTCAAGAAAGTTGTTCTTTCTAAACCAAAGTCCCAGTATTGCAAGATGAAGAACTGTTGGTATATTTAATTTTGGTTTTGTTCTTTCAAAACATGGTTAGCCAGCATCACACCTAGGAATAAGAAGGGCTGGAAGGAGGATCCACGGAACTACAGGCCTGTTGGCCCGACCTTGGTGCCCAAGAGGATTATGGAGCAGATATCTTGAGTGCCATCACACATACAGGATAACCAAGGGATCGAGCCTTACCAGCTTGGGTTTAGGAAAGGCAGGTCCTGCCTGACCAACCTGATCTCCTTCTGTGACTCACCTAGTGGAAGAGGGAATGGCTGCGGATCTTGTCTACCTGGACAGCAAGCAGCAAGGCCTTTGATAGGTGCTGTCTCCCATGGCATTCTCCTGGAAAAGCTGGTAGTCCCATGGTTTGGACTGGTGCACCCTTCACTGAGTAAAACACAGTCTGGATATCTGGCCCTGGAGTGTGGAGGGGAATGGTGCCACATCCAGCTGTTGGCTGATCACAAGAGGTTCCCCAGGGCTTGGCACTGGTGCCAGTCTTTTCCATATCTTTATCATCGATCTGGATGAGGGGAGCTTGCAGATGGCAAGTTGGGTGGCAGTGTTGACTCACAGGAGGGTAGGAAGGTTGTGCAGAGAGATCTGGACAGGCTGGATCAATGGGCTGAGGTTCAGTAAGGTGGTGTCAAATCCTGCACGTGGGTCACAGCTAGTCCAGCAGTGCTTCAGACATGGGGGCAGAATGGCTGAAAAGCTGCCTGGCAGAACCTGGGGCTGCTGGTCCATAAGTGGGCTGAATATGAGCCAGGAGTGAGCCCAGGTGGCCAAGAAGGCCAATGGCAGCCTGACTTGGATCAAGGATAGTGTGGCCGGCAAGATCAGTGATTGTTCCCCTGTACTCAGCACTGGTGAGGCCACACCTCGAATCTTGTGTCCAGGTTTGGGCTCCTGACTTCAAGAGTTAAATGTTGGAATGGATTCCCTGCCCAGGGAGGTGGTGGAGTCACCATCCCTCAAGGTGTTGTGTTCCAATGTGGCACTTAGTGCCTAGATGGCGATTGGTTAAAGGTCAGACGACCTCAGAGGTCTGTTCCAGCCTAAATCATTCTGTGTGAGTTAGAAAAGCAGTGTGCAGAAACTTTGAGGCAGGTAAATGCAAAAGCATGGAGCTAGCTACAGTGCAGGTTCAGGGAGACATTCAGGCTTAGGAAATTAGGATAATGGAGTGAGAGAGAGAGGTGGCTGCTTACTGCAGTTTATGGTGTTTGTGGCCTGTAATTGTCAAGGCATGAGAAGTAGTATTCGCCAGCTAGGGAGCAGTTCAGCAAATCTATTGCCTGGAAGCTGAAGGGGTGTTGGGATACTTAGCTTGGAGATTGTTGCTTCCAAGAGATAGATCTGTCCACCTAAACATCCTACTTCGCACAAGTCCATATAAAGTTATCCGTGGTAGCAGCATTGTATTACATGGTTCATTTTGTGTTTCACGTTCGGTGATGTAAGGCAGTCCACTTGAAGAACAGGTGAAAGTGGTAATTCTTGCTGTCCTGGACATACTTGCAGATGTCTGAAATCTATGAATGATTGCTGGACTTAATTGGCCATCTCTAAAACTGGCAGTCCTGAAAAGGAAAGGGTAATTTGCAGCTGTTTGCTCATTTGTGGGTGGGGTTTTTCTGGTTGGTTGGTTTGTTGGTTGGTTGGGGTTTTTTAACTGAGATCACTTGGGTAGAGATCTCTGGGTTAGCAGAGGTTTTTTTATAACTTTTGTGGCTTGCATTCTCCCCAGGAATGGGAGGCTTATCTCTGCTTTGTTGCAAATGGATTCAGGAACACTCTTTCTTTAAGTTCCAGGTTCTGTATATGAAATTAATTAGTCAAAGTAATTTTTACACTGTTTCTGCAAACACAGCTACTGAAACATACATACTTTTCCCTAGACATTTTTGTACTTTTAGTCCTAGGTGAATTATTAAGTGCAGTCAGAACTCTGAACAAATACTACACTTTTGCAACAAAGTGAAAACAAGTCAACCTAGGTAAAAAACCCCTTGATATTACTCTATGCTAGTACACAAGAAGCTGAAGGTCAGAGTGAACTGGAGGGAATATTTAAATACTGACTTTAGGCAAACCTGGTGTTTATCTAGCTTTATGTATAGCCTCAATTCTAGGCATAGCCTAGAGAATGCAAGATAACACTTGCTCTCAAATATGCCATGTTCCCAGATGCTTCCAAGAAGTGGCCACAAGAAGTTCACAACAGCTGCTACCCAGGCTAGTCTGAGACTGTGTATGTAATGGAAAATTTGCACCCGATGACAACAGTTAAGAGACATACTGGTTTGCATGTGGAGACAGAATACCTTCCAAGAGGGGGTGTGTGTATAAAGACAATGTACATGAGATGAAGTTTATTAACTGTTGTTTAGTCATTTGTCCTATGTAACTATATTCCAAATTTGTAGTTACATTAAGACTTGGTATTGCAGTACTCAGCAAAGCATTTGGCTGTGGTGCTGCATGATGTGGAAATGGTGAGGCCCAGGCAGCTAGAGCATGCTTTTTGGGAAAGCACCTTCTGCTGCTTTGTGGCTTTAAAAGTAACAACAGGTCAGGCAGACTTAACACTCCTGCCACCCTTTGCTATCAGTCTGCTTAGCTGCTGCAGTCCTCTAGAACTAGTGTGAATAACCAGAGAAGAAAAACAATCTGGGATAAACATTTTCTATTACTTTCAACAAAAACAATTTTTTTTTTGGCTGGTCAAATGATGTGAATGAATTTCCCTCATTCTCACAGTCACTGCACTTGCCTTTTAAACAGCAGCATAAAGGAGAACACGAAATGCACGGTAAGCCGCCTCACCTGGAGTACCTGTAGGTAATTTCTTGCTTGCTTTTATTTCTGCATAAAATCTTTCAAGTAGCACTGCATCTATACATGGACAGGTAGGGACTGTTAGGTTAGCTGAGGAATGTTTTTCCTGTATTTCATACCCTTATATTTGTAGATACAACCCATTGATCAAATAAAGGTAGTATAGTGGTTTAAGGTAAATTTGTGAGGAAACCTCCTAAGGTGCCTTCCCTCCCGTCCCGCAAAGCGGTTCAGGAAAGACTCCCTCAGAGAGAAATGGAAAGAACCCTGTTTATTAACAGCACTCCCCAAACACAATAGGTTGAACA
>VZSR01001283.1:27034356-27046987 GCA_013398615.1 Brachypodius melanocephalos | reverse complement strand
GGATTGCTGGAATCAAGAATTTGGAGAGAAGCAATTTGTGGAAAGAGGATATTCTGGGGCACACCATGGGACAAACACACTGTGGAGCAGGTGGCTGTGGAAATTTTGTAATCTCTGCCACTCGGGAAGAGTGGGACTGAGCAAGATGAAGATGAAAATGACAAAGAAATTATGCCTGTCCAAGAAGTCACTTCTGGCAGTGGATGACACTACCTGGAGCTTTGTGTTTTATCCACTTTCTGCAACCAGTGCTAAGAGTTTCCTTCCTGCCAACCCCTCTCCGTTACCTCATCTCTCTGCAGCATGGTCACCTCCTCACTTCCAGCTGCAGTGACGGTTCTTATTACAGAAAGTTGGTTTGTGATGAATCCATTTGTATGGTATATTGCTGAGTACAAACTATTAACATTTGAATCAATAACCATGGAACTTGTAAAATTACATAAACAGCAGAGAGATTTGCAGGGAGGAGAAGGTGATGTTTACAGTCCTTTAAGTCATTAATAAAGAAGAAAAAGTTCAGTTTCAGAGTGAACTACAGAAAGAGCTTTATTTTTCTTCTTGCAGCTAACACAGTGTTTTTCTTCTGGAGTCAGACAACCCTTTAGTTACCGAGTGAACAATATGGATTTTTGACTACCGCTCTCCTCCTTTTTTTGCTTTCCTTTCTGCTGGCATGAATTTGCCCTTCCTGTCAGACATCGGTTACTGCAAACCCACAAAGATCTCATCTGCTTTTAACTTCCTCCTCTCAGCTCAGGGTCTGCACTGCTTCTTCTCCAGCATAGTGCCAGTTTCTTGCCTCTGCTGTAACCAGTGCTTCAGAGCTGCCTGAGCTCCAGAGCATGCTGACCCCAGCATTTCCATCAGCAGCAGTTTCCCAAGCCCATAGCTGCTCCACCCAAACCTCTGGTGAGACATTTCCACCACCAAAGTCCTACTCATGTGAGACCAGTCATCAAAATAGAGTTGCAAGATGTCTGAGCACTGTTTTTCAAGAACAATCCCATGAAGGAATTGCTCAAGCACATTATATGGAACCAGTCTTTGAACCCCTTGGGGCTGCTTCTTCTCTGCCCCCCACCAAAACCCAGTTTGAACTCACAGGGATTCCCTAAAGCAGCAGTAAAGCTCCAGCACAGCCTGACACTCACCAAATCTGTCCTCAGAGGCAAGTGGGAACCTTGCAAATGGGGAAACCTATGTGAGGAGTTTATCACTCCATAGTTTATTGCCTAAATGGGCTTCCAGAGGGGTAGAGGCACCAAATACTGTTCAGTAAGGAGAAGAGAGGAGGGAGGCAGGTAGAAAGACAGGGAGACAGAAAATAACAGCTGGGGAAAGAAAATTGGGTGGAAGATTAAGGTCGAGAGTTGTAAAGGGAAGGAGGGGGTAGAAAAGTAACCCAGATGAATCAGAAAAGGTATGGCTACAAGTTGGGCAAAGAAGAGTAGAGACTGAGCAGGAAAATAAGCAGCACCAGAGGTTTGTCACGCTTTTCCTGTGTAAATACACATCAAACTTCACGACTAGCTGCCTCTGTTGAACAGCCGGGATTCTGTTGCCCTGAAAATGAGAATGTGAAGACACTGGGAAGGATAGGACTATATTTCATTAAAATAAGAGATTCCAAAGAGGTCTGCAGGAACTGTGCCAGTACCCTGGTAGGGCTGAATCCAGCCTGTTTGTGGGATACAGCTCCCACAGGGTGACTTGCTCTCTGGCTTAGAGCTTACTATCCTTTTCCCTTTGGCTTTTGCTGGCAGAAAAGGAAACCTTCTGAAAACCATTGCCTAGGACATCAGTCTTTCTGAGATCAGATTTACCTGTAGCAATTGGGAAAGATAGTGTGTTTTATCTACGCAGGGATGTGAAATCCACTTTCTTGGGAACCACACATGTACACACACTCTTCTTCCTCTGTCTCCACTATCTTCAACACCACAAAGAAAATGTGAGGAGCCAGCATCCCTGCTAGGGGCATATGTCTGAATAGGCACAAGCTTAATAATGTCCCAATTTAAATATGTATAGAGCCAAGTGTGAATTGTTAATGCAAAGCCCGCACATGCTCAAACATTTTGGGGCGGTTTGGCTTTTCCTTGTCGGTGAGGTTGGGGCATCTTTCGCGAGGTCAGCGCTAAGGAAAATATTGGTGTCTTCCCTTCTCCTACTGCCTGGAAACCGAGATCTCTGTTGTCTTTATCCCCGGTCTTTTGTGGCTACTGCGAAGGAGCATCTTCCAGAAGGCACCGTGTGCTTGTCCTCCAGTGGCTGATGCCCTCCCGGCCCTTTTCCAGCCGGGGGCCCCCCGCCGCAATCTGCCGGCACTCCACGACCCCGGCGCGGGCAGGGGCTGGGGGCGGGGGCGGGCGGGGCTGGGGAGGGATTTCTGCGGGGTGTGAAGGGACCCGGGGCGGGCGAGGGGGGCTGGGAGAGCCGCGGCAGGCAGCGGGAAAGGAGAGGCGGCGGGGGCCGCGCCGGCTCCTCCCGGGGAGCTCCCGGTGCCGGCGCTGTCGCCGCCGCCCCTCGAGCGGAGGCAGCCCCGGGCCGCCCGCAGCCGCCCCGCCCTGGTTTGAGGCGGGGGCTCCTCGGTTCGGTGCGGGCCGAGCGGGGCCCGGGGCTGCGGGCGGCGGGGGCAGCCGAGCTCCCCCAGCGCCGCCGGCTCCGCCGCGCATCCCCGCCTGCGGGCCGAGCCTCACGCGTTCTTCCAATGCGTGAACCCCACCCAGAGAAAGCATCCGACGGAAGCGGCTGTCGGAGGGAAGGGAGCCGGGAGGTGAGCCCGCCAAGTGCCCGACACCCCGAAGCCATCAGGCCACCTTTGCGCCCGCAGCCCCGCTCTCCGCTGCTGCCCGCCCACCGCTCCCGCATTTCCGAGGAGTCCAGAGCGGCGTCAAGCCCCGGCACCGGCTGGCTCAGCCCTGCCTCTTCCCTGCCTCAGCCCAGCCTCAGCCCTCATCACCTCATCAGCTCAAGCCCCTTCCCCAGGCACATGCCCTCCCTGACCGACTCCCAGATGAGCCTGTTCCCCACACGCTGACAGGCTCCTGATTTAATCGTTAGGTAGCAACTGTTGCAAAGGAAAAAAAGAGGGGACAGCATCTTCTATCAATTTTATAAGCTCCCCACTCGTGTTTTGGGTACATCACAGTGGCCTTGCTGCCAATGCCCCACTGGACGTAGGTGAACTCGATGCACCCCAGAGTTTTCTGTTCAGCTGTGAGGGGACAGTGTCCATTTAAACCCAAGTTCAGTACTGCCCTTACATTATCTCTTTGTTTGGCCATGTGGTTGCAGAACCTATTTTATGATCCTGTAAATGCCATGAAATCTGTTGGGTTTCAGCAAGTAGTGCACGTTTCTATCTAGCATCCAATCAGGGAATTCCAACGTAAACCTTATAGAAAAAAAATTACATCTTGAAATTAAAGTGGTGTATCTGGAGGCGCCTAGTACCCACAACACCAGTGTAGATTTGACTCCTTTGGTGAGGCATGGATGTCCTTTTCGAAAAAATACTACATGATTAGTGGAAAAATGACGATTTCCCCCATTCCCAAAGGACAGTTCTCTGTGCCCATATGCAAGTGTCTTAGGATGTGTCAAAGAAAAGGCAGCATCTCATCTGTGATGCTAATGAGCCCCACTGGCCCCTATTGCTCTGCTTTTCCTTTAGGACTTGCTAGCTGCAGTCAAAGGCAGCCCCACCACTTCCCTCCAGGATATTTCTCACCACATTACCCTGTTGAGTTTTTTCCTTGAGAATTGTTGAATTTCTTCAGAGAAAAAGTTTGCTAGGAAGGAACCCAATCTTATTTTAGGACAACTCCTTACTGTTAAGAGGCAATATTGGCCACAGCTGAAATTAGTTTAAAATTTTGTGTTAAAATATTCTCTCTCTATTGTTGTTTTCTGTTTAGTTCAGTTACACCTAGATCAGAGTTTAAAATAGCAACTAACCATAATGCAGGTCTTCATTCCAAGACAAGAAAAGGTTTTAATCTGATGCTTGGTTAGTCATTGATAGGGATTTCTGATGCAGACAGGTATATCCTGTTTTGCCATATCTAAAGCTTATTCCCAATTTATTTCAGGGATCATGTTAAAAGAGTTATGGAAAATAATAGATATCTTGGAAAGATTAAGTGTTGTGTTGAGTATTTAACTGCAAGGAAGTCTTCACTTCTCACACCAAAACAGCCAAACACCGTTTTTGTTTTAATATATTGTTGATATTTCTGGATTTTTTTTAAAGATTATTTCCTAATCTGAGATATATTTCTTCAGGACTTAAAACTGTTTGTATCCCTAAAGTGCATAAAAAGAAAATAATTAATAATAATAAATATATAATCAATTAAATTGGTTTGGGCATTACAAAATCTTTAAAAAACAACTTATCAGAAAATGCATTTGTTAAAAAAGTTAATAAACACTTTCTCAAGAACATTAATACAGAAGAAAAATTATACATTTCTGAAGTGTAATGCAGATACAAAACAAAAAATATAGGATTATTAACTTAGAAATTCAACACTTTTGAAAAAAAAATTTGGATTTTTTTTTGCATGTTTTTAAAATTTGAATATTAGTTTTTCAAGCATGATGTTTACAACCAGAAATAGTAATTTGATAACCAGATCTCAAAGGTGTTCAGAGCTTTCCGCTGCTTGACCTACAACTTTAGAACTGCAAAGCATGTCCTGGCTTGTTTTCACCAGCCTCCACAGAAATTTAGGATGAGACTATGCCTGCACAGATATGTCTCATGCTATAGGTTTGCAACAAGATGTCCAACATGAAAGAAAAAACCCCAAACCAACAAAAAACCACCCAACATTTTGTACAAGATTAAAACTAAATCAATTGCAACTTTATCTGCAGCAGATGGAAACAGTGGCTGTGTGTAAAATAGGGTTGTTGTAGGGATTTCAGGTATAAAAATCTTGTATCTTTTTCACTCATTTTTTTCAGACATAATTTATAGATAAAACAAAATATTCCCTCAGGCTACAGTTTGCCAAGTTTTTTGGAGTTTTTTTCTTCTTTTTGCTCAAAAGAGTTTCTAAGCTGTCTGGAGGTGTATATATATGGGGTAAACTTTATTCTTCTATGGGAAAAGAAAAGGTTGTTCCCTCTTTTCTAATTATTAAGACAACTGAACTTTGAAACTTGACATTTTGCTGCTTCTCATTGGAATACACCCGTGAACTACTTTGAAGTTTGTTTTGAACCTCTGCAAGTTATTTACAGGACAGGGGGAAAACCATAAATTAGGTTGACAGCTTTTGCATCCAGAAAGCTGATCTGGTTTGTCCTCTTTCTTCAAAAGCCAGCAACTGAAAATCCCCTTTGCAGCTCAGGAGTGTAACCTTTAGCCAGGCCAGGGAGAGATTTCCTAAGGAACTGAGGGGGCACCTGTTGGCTTTTGACTTGGTGGAGCCAGGAAACACTCTTGTCTTGCTATTTCCACTGCTCAACTCCCCCTGCCCAGAATTTTTCTCTAAGTAAATAACTACAACTTGCTAAAAACCTGTGCTTCTGAAACTAGCAGTTCTTGTGTGAGTTTTATGCTCTTAAAGCTTAAGGCAGCATTAAAAGGGTGCAATTAAAATTTAAAAAGTGAGGATATAAAAAAGTTATATTTAATTGAATAATTAGGTTATATGACTGATGTGAAACATCCCCATTTATTGTTATCTTTTTAGAAGCAGTGAATTAATTATTTTGATTATTTTTATTTTTACTCCAGGAGACAAAGCTCTATTTTTATGAACTTGTCAAAAAAGCAGGAAATATAACTAAAAATTGTGTAAATTTAAGGGTTTACTTAAGCAACTCGAACACTGAATTCAATTAAGTTACTTTTTATCTATGTCTCATTGATATTAAAACAGATATTTGGAGTTTTTGTTTTGAAAGAAATTAAGATAGTATTTTTACTAGAACGAGATTTCAGTTCAAAATTAGCATTTCAGCATTGAATATTAACATTAGAAATCCACACATGACTAAAACAAAGGGGCACAAACACTTGAATTTTTCTGCAGCCATCATTCAATGTAAGAAAGTAGATTAAAGCATGCAATTGACATTTAGGGTTTTTTCCCACCCAAAGAACGAAAAGAAACACATTTTGGCATTTCTTTGGTAATGCAGCTTTGAGTATATTTTTTACATTGTTAACTTAAGGCAAATAAAGCAGGTATTAGCCTTGCCTCTAGCTGTTGCCTGTGAGAATGTTTCACTGTTTACATACAGGCTGGGGCTTTATCACAGGTCTGATGCAAGAAAGCTGAATTTTTTCTCTGGCCTCTGTGACCCCATTACGGTACTTTGTTAGTGTGCATTCTGTGAGCTCAGCCCCACTCCTACAGAATGACTATACGTTCAAACAATGGACTCAAAACAGGCTTGCAAAAAATAGCCTCAAACTAGCCTTGCAGGCTTAGGTTTACCTAAATATATCACTTGTTTCATGTTTTCCTGCTTGATTTTCTAACTTTGGTTTGAGTAGTATTTTAAGAGCATTTAAAAGCTTAGATAAACCGTTTACTGTTGCAAAAGTTTAAAGAAACCAAAAACATTTCTAGAAGAAAAACTTGAATCTGAAATTCGTAGAAACAACTACTTAGTCTAAGATATGTTTGTGTGCCTCCAGTTGTATCAATTGAAATGTAAATTGAGCTTTAAAACAGGAATTAATTAGCATGAAACTAATGCTATATGTATGTACTTTAATTTTATCGAAGTAAGGCTTCTATTTATTTTCACAGCTTTTGCCTTATGGAATTGAAGGGGATTTTTGTTTTACAGGTCTTCTACTACTTAAATACTTTTTTTTTTTTTTTTTGTAGAACTTTTAGTTACTTCACCTTACTCTGGGAAATAACTAGACTCCACACATAATGTTTTAGAAATAATACAGTCAAGCTTCATTGGCTATTTAACTGACAGAAAACTATAACTTGGGGGGGGAAATATGGAAATTTCCTTACATAAAAAGATTCTGCCAGCCATTTTATACAGACAATACCTACCCAAATAGATCTCTTGCAATCAAAGTTCCTTAGCATTTAATACCAAAACCACGTACAATATACTAAGGCAATCCAATGCAAAGGAAATAGTTGTATCATACAGCTTTCATGAGAAACACAAAAGACTGAACCTAATTTATTTTAGACCAGATAAACAATAACTGAAATGACCTAACGAAATTATTCATTTATAACCACTAATGTCTGCAGGAGGGGGCAACAATCCCACAAGCTCAGCCTTCAGCTTCACAGGTAGTTTTAAATTGCCATATAATCTATAATTCACAGATTCAATTATTCAGTCTTCTTAAGAAACAGACCGGAAACAAAAACCTGACTATAATTAGCATTAGGATGGGTTCTGATCTTGAGAAAAATAATACACAGCAAACGACAGAACATATATTGTAGTGGGAAAACACACTTTAAATACAAACATTCATGACCACATTCTTCAAAGGATATACATATTAATGGCCAATTTAAACAGCTCTTTTCACGAATGTTACATTGAAATTGGAACGCTTATTCCTGATGAAATTTGTAAAAGACTGAACGATTGCCTGAACTGGATCCAGCAACAGAATAAATGTATTTTAAGTTATTCAAACAAATTAAAACAAAAAAAAAGTAAAGTATGAAACTTCAGAAGCTACTATCTTAAATTTTGCCTAAATATAACAAAATAACTAATTTGTATCCAAATTAGGATTTTTTTTAAATATTAAAACCAAATTGTTGCAGAGTATCTTTGAAGGCCAACATCACGCAAGCATTTTTTTAGAGAAAGGGAGGGGATATATCCTTATTAATAAATAATGGCTACTTGGAAGGAAATCTGGGCATCAAAATCTAACCAATACCAGGTATTAAAAAGCAAATTTAACACTCCTTCTCTATAATTTTAAGATATGGAAGGTCTTGGGGCTGAATTCACAATAGATCTACAATAACGTTAGCTGAAAACACCGTTATCATACCAGTAAGGCAAAACAGATTCTGGAGAGGAGGGTCTCATTGTTCTCGCCAAGGGGATTTCATGCTTGAGTTGCTGCCCCATTTTACTCCCTTACTTGATATTTTTTTTCCTCTTGGCAAAAGATCTCCTTGATGAAAGGAGGAGCAAACAAGAAATATATTCTGATTTCTTCAAATTGTAAGAAAACAAAACCAGAGCAAAACCCCATCTGAAACAAGTTAAAACACACTTAACTAGTGAGAAACACTTTTACTTCTTAAATAATGCCTTAATTTTCAGTTCTTCTCTCCTTGTAAAAGCCCCACAAAATATTCTTTAGCTAGAGGAAGCCATATTGGCAATTATTCTTGTCAGTTGATCAAATAAAGTTCTGATTTTGCCTGGCTGTAATATATATGGTATATTTGTATTTTTCTACATGCTATTTCCAACACAATAGCAAAGATCTCAGATTTCAGATATCGACCTGAAATATGGTTAAGCTCTCCTTTGAAAGTCCCATTTTAAATCCAGCTGTGCCAAGTGAAGTGAACACTGATGAAAAGTTTATATAAATATATTTTAAAAGACTGTTAATGATTCTAATGTAATTAAAATGAAGGTGATCAGATTTTTGTTTTGCAAGATCTGTTTGCAAATATTCGAGAGATGAAAACAAGATACACCGAGCATTCAGTACTCGAATAAAGAGATCCCTGCACAAAATGGGAAAAAAATTACTTACTTTCAAATCAGCATGTAGAGATTCGTTCTAAGCCACAGTCACCACCTTTCATACACCGGACTACTCGTTTAGAAATTGTTTGTATTATTTTAGTGCAGTAACAGTGTGAGCACATTGCATTACAAAATCGAGAACTCCTGCAACTTTCCGGTCAGCAAAAGACCACAGACAGCTAACCTCTTTGTAATTCTTTTTGTTTTTATTGGAAAGAAACTCGAACAGAGCTGGCTACATTGTTTTATCTCAAGCTCTAAAACTTCCGATGCATCATGCGGTTTATTTGTTTCATTCCACGTCGGCACCGCCGCGCTCTCCGTTGCCGATTCATCGAGTTTTGTAGCATTTTATGATCAAAACTTCCAAGCCGGAGCGGAACGGGGCAGAGCCCTGACCTCCCGCCGGCGCTGTGCCGAGCCCCGGCCCGCCCCGGCAGCCTCCCCGGTGTCGGGGGAGCCGAGTCGAACCCAACCGCTCCCAGCCCCGGTAGCGGAACCAGCCGCCGGCACCGAGCCGCCGCCGCCTCCACGAGCTGCCCGGCGATGCGCGGCTCGGGAAGTGCGGCGGGACCCCCCGGGAGCCCCGCTGTCCGCCCGGGAGCGCAGATCGCTCCGGCGGCCAGGGGCCGCGGCCAGCCCGGGGCCGGGGAGACCGCGCGGCTCCCGGTGCGAGCATCCCGCCGCTCCCGGTGCAGGCATTCCCTCGCTCCCGGTGCGGGCATCCCGCGGCGCTGGCCGCGCTCCCCGTGCCCATATGAAACAGCGCGCCGCAGCTCCTTTGTTCGCCGGCCCTCCCGGCACGGCTGCGGCAGGGCGGCCCCCGGAACCGGCACCTCTGCGGCGTGGCACCCACTTACCGCCTTACAAAGCCCCGGCCCACCGCCGGGAGGGAAGGAGGGAGGGAGCGGGCTGGCTCTCCCGTCCCATCCCGGCCCTGCCCTGCCCCGGCCGGTGGCGCCGCGCCCCCCGCCCGTCTCGTCTCGTCTCCCCTCCCCGCCCCCGCTGCCGCTTTCGCGCCACGCGCCCCGGGGGCCGGCCCGGGAGCCAATGGGCGGCCGCGCCGCGGCGGCGGGCGGCGCTGGTAGGCGCAGGGCGCAGCCAATGGCAGGCGGCGCCGCCGCGCCGCTTTACTACGAGCGGCTATGGCCGCCCGTGGGGGCTGCGCGCCCCGGGGATGGCGGCGAGGCGAGGGCGGGCAGCGGGACTGACGGACGGACGGACGAACGAGGCAGGGGGCGCGGCGGGGCCGGGCCGGGCCGGGGGCCGGGCGGGGACAGCGCGGTTGCCCGGTCCCGTCCCGTCGGCGCGGGTGTCCGCGCCGCGAGGACCGGCGGCTCCGCGCCCGCGCCGCCGTGGCGGTGGCAGGGGCGGCGGCGGCCCCGCCGTCGTGGCGGCGGCCGCCCAGAGCCCGCGGGGAGCGCCCGCCGCCGCCGCGCCCCGCGCCGCCTGCCCGGCCCCCGCTGCCCACCGCGCCTCTGCCGCCGGCCCACGCTGGAGCCTTCCGTGGGCGGCTGTAGTCCAAAAAAACCCCACGAAGCCAAAACCCAACCGAGCCGAAAAGAAGAAATTTGATGGGAAATACTCGGGCTGCGGGCGGTCCGACGAGCCCAGCGGAGCGGGGGGGCTTCGGGCCTCGGGAGGGGGCACAGAGGGAGCGCCCTGCCCGCCCCTGACCGTGCGAGGCAGGGGGGACGGACACGGCGGAGGCTCCTGGATTCTCACCCGGAGGTGGGGAGAAGCACATGGTTGAGTTTTAATTCTAAACGGCAGAATGTCGTAAAAGCCCTTGCTAATTAAAGATTGGCTGTGCTTCCTTGTGTGCAATATTTATGTAAGTATTTCAACTTCTTCTTGGCTTCTGTGGGCAATAAACACAAACAAATGAAATGTAGAAAAAATTTAATTTTTTAAATAATGCCTTTTCTTACAGATCTTAATCGAAAAATACATTAATATGTGGGAATGCTCTGTTGTGTGCTCACGCATTTGATTTGTGACTGCCAAAATAAATTACATCTCAAATTTTAAAGCTGTATCCTCAATAACGTTAACGTTTGGGAGTGCCCAACTGGTCTGAACTATATTCATCTGTGCAGGGAAGTGGAGATTTGTCAGGCAACATGAACCAGTTTTTGTTGTTGAATTGCCTTTTTTGGCATTCAAGATTTGGAATTACACTTGAAACCACTAACCAACCCACACTTCTTAACAAACAAAGCTATACATTATTTAGATTTACAGAAAATATTTCAGCTTATTAGCAAGAGGTTTTCAGAGTATTAAAAAAAAAGGAGGGGGATTGCTAATAAGTAAGGGTTTTTTGCCCCCCCAAACACTTGATTACAAAGCGGTTAATGATGTTTTGTTGGACAACTGATGCATAGTGTTATCATGAACATTCAATGTTCATTTCTTAAAGAAATCTTCCAACAAAACAGATTTTTCAGACTAGAATATTAAATGAAATATATGCACCCTGTTTTAGCAATTTAAGAGGAAATACCAGATGATGCTATAGACCAACCATGTAGAAATGATCACATGCAAACTGCCTTATAGATGCAGTACAAATCAAATTTATGAAGAATGCAATTAATCTGCAGGAACAGTGACTAATTCCTTTCACAAGTTTAACTAAGAATTCAGCTGTTTGGAGGGGGCTGTTTTTAACTTAGATAAGCAATTATTTATTTTAAGCATACTATACAGAGTGGGGTTATGAAATACAAATTCATTTAGGAAAGAATTCACATCCAACATCAAAAAGTCATAAACAGGTTAAATCTCTAGGAAAAAAAAAATCTTTCTAACCCCAAGATAATTATTTGCTAATTTTCTACAAAATGGAAGTTGTGATTCAATTCTGATTAGTGAAGCACAAAACACTCGATTTTCTCAATCACAACCTTACAATTAAAAGTTCATTAAAATAACCCTGAGATTAAACAATGGGTTGAAATTACAAATACCAGGGGTTTGGTCAGCCAACCGCTTGGATCCACACAACAAAAGGGCCGTGTTTCCAACTTACTGCAGCATTCCCCCAGCCCCTGACAATTTCACAGTGGTCTGGGGCTCCAGCCTCATGGTGAGCCATGTCTCCTTGCATCATCATACCACCACAAGAGAAACCTTCAGCGGCTGACTCACTCCGTCAGCGCTGGGTACCACCACCACCATCGCCGAGCTGCGGCGGCCGCAGCGTGCGTAACAAAAGCCTGACCCCAGCACGGCTTCCAAGGAGATTTAAACCACCCCTCTCAATTGTACACTTATTAGAAGTTAGGCACAAAGCTAGGAAGCGTTCCTCTTTGCTACGGATTTCCAGACATACTACAGGACATGTGGAAATCCAGTCACTGCTCACTAATAAAAGTATTTAACCATTTTCCATGGATATACCTATTAAAACGTACCACAAGAAGCCTACCACGGAATAAATGAAACCTTCGGCTAAAGTGCGTTGAATTATTAAACAAAACCTAGTAGATCGCTATATTAAACACAGTGCTGGCTTTCATTTCCGTATCCTTTCTTCATCTTCAGGCAACGTTTTGTTTGCACTGGAAAGGCTCCACACCCCCAAACCCCTCCCCCACAAGCCCACCATTGTATCTGTACGAATGTGGAGAATTATGAATGGTTCCTTAGACCGGGCAGGGGGAGGGGGGGAGGAAAAGAGGGGGGTCGCCAAATCCCTTTGTGTGCCGTTACCAGCCGAGGGCAACGGTGCCTTCGCGTTTCCCCCCACGCCGTCCACCATTGCCCAGATGGGCAGGGAGCGCGGCCCCCCCGCCCCTCCCCGGGCCGGGCAGCTCCCTCGCCCCAGGACTCTCCTCTTCATCATCCCCCAACTCTCCTCCACCCCTTTGTCTTTTTTTTTTT
This sequence comes from Brachypodius melanocephalos, assembly GCA_013398615.1. Lineage (NCBI taxonomy): Eukaryota > Metazoa > Chordata > Aves > Passeriformes > Pycnonotidae > Brachypodius > Brachypodius melanocephalos. Next base: position 27,034,360 of record VZSR01001283.1, on the reverse strand, counting down.
TTTT
>VZSR01001283.1:26876405-27034256 GCA_013398615.1 Brachypodius melanocephalos | reverse complement strand
CGCAGGGGCCACCTCCCCCCGGAGCGGGCAGAGGCTCGCTTCGGCTCGGCTTAGGCCGCGGGGCTGGGGGCGAGCCGCCGAATTGCTCCAAACTTGGGAGGGGGGGAGCGCTGCCTGCCCTCCCGCCCCGCGTTGCCCTGTTATTTATTTCGGTTTCTCTTCGCTGCTCTCACGCACCCATCATCGCCTCCAGCAGCGCCGGCTCCCAGCCCCGACATCCTGTTTTTGTGTGCTTTAAAAAAAATTAAAAAAAAAAATTTCGCGTGAAGCGGTTTTGCGGAGGTCTGCCTGGAGAGGATGCCTCGGAGGATATGGGCTCAGGTCTGCCGGGAGAGGCTGCCTCGGCGGAGATGGGCTCGGGCTGCGCTCCGCGCCTCCCTTCGGCTCCTTTCCCGCCCGCTTCCCCGCAGAAAATCGCCCGAAGTTGGCGGCGCGGGGGGCGGCGGAGCCCCCGCTCCCCTTCCCCGAGCCGGGGCCGAGCCCGGCTTCCGCACACGGCGTTTCGCGGGCTGTTGGCAGCGCGGGGCGGGGGAAGGGGCCTCGCCGAGGGCAGCGCGGCTCCCCCGCGGCAGCGGCGCGGCCCCGGGCGCCGGGCTGTGCCGCCTTCCCGGGAGCCGCGGCCCCGCTCTGCCGCTGCCCGAGCTGCCGATGAATGGGCTAACGTGTTGCGCTCCCGTTTCCTGCTTCGCACCCCTGCGAGCCCGCTTCTGGAGACGGGGACGCACAGCCGCGCTCGAATATTTTCCCCTTTCTGTTTATCTCGGCAGGTAAAGTGGAGCTGCACGGGAAACTCATAGAAGTCGAACACTCGGTCCCGAAAAGACAAAGGTAATTTATTTTTATCCACGTCCCACAGCCCACCCCCCCACCTCCACCCGCCCCGCACCGCCCCTTGCCCTTAGTTATCCAGTGAGAAGCAATTTGAAAAATGCTTAGGTTTGTGTTTCTCTTCCCTGTAGATAAATGGACCGCTTTCTTAAACCCACAGGCGTGCACTCAGTGCAGTCCGAGAGGTTTTCTAGAATCACCCCATGTATTTCTAGTAGTGTCTTGACCAAGCAGCAGCAATTAATTACTATTTAGTCTAATTTTTTTTAGAAAAAGGCACTTTTCTATGGGAGAAGCAAATTATTATGGTCTGATGGCAAATGATTGTGTAGATTTTAAAATTTAAAGTTCCGTGAGAAGAGTTAAAATCTGTGTGCTAGCAGGAAATGAAATGTGGTGTTGTGCAGTGTATAACGGGCAAGCACGTGAGCTCTGCTTCAGCAACAAAAAGCACCTTGTAAATATACTGCTGGTTATATTTTTTTGAACCTGCCATGTTGGAGTCTGCAGCATTTTACAGGCACATAGTAGAAGTCTCATCTGTATTTGAGAGGATTTTATCATCGCTATTTTGAGCTGTCTATAGAAGTAGCAGCAGAAGGACTCCTTCCCAGTAAGGACAGGATTTATGCATCCTTAATTTCTTAACATACGTTTAATTTTTTGCAAGGCAGTAATTTTGTTGGGCCTCCTGTAAAGAAGCAATATTTGGAATAAACCAGTAGTATTTTTATGCTGCCTTTAGCAATTCAGCCTGCTTCTTTCACAAATATTTATATGATATAAAACCTGGCATGCACTAGAGAGTAAAAAAAAAAAATAGATCAAACTTTCCACGTGCTTGTTCCTGCACTCCATTATTCAATCTGGGAAGTATGTCTGTCTGTGAAACTTTATTGCAAGGGGCTTCTACTATTTCAGGATTATTTTTAAAATTACAGTCTTTTAAAGATGGTTGATTGGAGAAGATGTTTTATCTGTCTAGATGGGCATTGTATCATGGTATTTTGAGAATTAGAAGTTTGATCATCTGTTTAGTGCTAGAAGAAGCTGCACTTGAGAAAAAGTATGGAGGCTTTTTGCTCTAGTTAAGGGTAATGGGAACCCCTCTCTGGACAAATCCATTGCATGTGAATCTTTATGGTTATATTTTTTGATAATTTTCATTGAAAATTGATATGGTGCATGTGCTCTTTCTCCTTTAATATGCAATCCATATAGTTTTGAATTACAATAGCCTACATTTAATATATTTTGTATAGAAAAATACTGTTGTAGATGGAATATGCTTTTAGATTTAAGATGAAAATTCCATGGGACATATAAAAATGATGATTTCCTATTAGTCTAATAAAATAATTTACTGTTATGCCTATTAACCTTAAGCTTGCACAAAGAGCATTCTATGCTTTTGAAAAGAAATTCATTACACTTATATAAAGAAATTTAAAAGCACTGGTGCTTCTCCAGATTTCTTTTAAAAAAATCATTGTTTAATGTGTTTAAAAGTATTTTTCTGTTATTTCAGCTGCCAGCTGAAATGGTGTAAAAGTCCATTCTTTGTATTGGGTATCGTGTCCTATTTTTGAATTAGCAATTTTCAGAAATATTTATATGTCTGTAACTTCTTGAAAAGAATTCTGCACTGGACTTAAAGCACTTTTCTAGGCATGCGTTGCCTGCATATAGGCATTTTGAAAAAATTGCAATTGTAATTGTATCAGCATACCCATATTGCTTCTCCCAAAGCCCTTATTTGTTAAAACACTGTTTCATCGTGCATTATCATGTTGGAATGTATTAGATATAGTTCAGATTTATACTACTGTTTAACAGAAAATTAAATTGTATTTCTCATGACTGTACTTCCTTCCCCTTTGTTTCCGCTCCCCCTCTCCCGAAATCTAATATAGAGAGCCACTTAAAATTCATTCAGTGGCCTCCATATGTAATAGTGACTCTCTTGTTCCTTTTATAGATTTTTTTTTTTTGGTGGGGGGGAGAGTGTCAAAAAAGTTAGAGTTTTTTTCTTTCCTTGTTTTTCTAAACCTTGCTTACTGGGCGCATACTTAGTGCTGTTAGTTACATGTAAAAGCACAGTTTTCAAATGTTGAGTATTGTTGGTGAGAGTGGTTGAGGTGGTTTCAAAGTAACTTACTTGAGGTCTTTGTATCTTTTTGCGCCAGGGGAAGGTGTAGGGGAGGTGCTGTGTGGTGGGGTGGGGGTTTCTCGGCAGGCCCACCCAGTGTGTTTGCTCTCTGTAAGGCCGGGAAGCGCTTTCCAAAGAGCCCCGTGCTCTCCACTGGGCGAGATACGGCTGGAGAAGGGACGCCATTTAAAAAACAAAAAAAAACAAAACAAAAAAAAAAAAAAGTGGAGCGTCGAGTCTGTCTTTCACCATGAGTGTGCAATTAATAGTTTGGTCAAATGATTACTTCATAAGAGCAAAAGTTGTTTTGTAGTGCAATGAAATTATTCAATATGTTGTATTGACCTCTGCTGCTTTAAGGCTGCTTCATGGAGACTCCTAGTTCCACTCCTCACAGCCTCCTTAAACATGATTTTTATGGGAGTTTCTGTTGCTTTATTTTAAAATTTTTTTAACCAGAGTGTGTACATTATCACTCAGAAAGGTAGTTTGTGGGTGTCTTTCTCCAGAGACAGCTGAGGTGCACAAGAGGAAAGGGTAAGGGTTTGGTAATCCATATCCTTGTCACATAAAGGAAGGTCAAGAGGTGGTGTCAGCTAGGATTGCCATAAAGTTGAGCTGAATCTAGAAGACATGGAGTGTGCCTGGCTCGTTATTCAGGGCGAAATTCTTGGGCCCAGTAGTCACTGCATTCCAGTCCTTGCTGGATCTTCTGATTTGAAGTAGGCACACCCAGGTTTGCAAAATTGCCTTCCTACCTGCTGTGGAAGGAAGTAAGGAGAGAGCCTGTGTGTGGCTTCCTCCCCCAGCCACTTCCCTGGAAGTATTTTAAGAACAGACGAGGAGAAATGCTGTCGTTGAAAAAACAGCCCTGGTCAAGGTTTTCTTGATGGAAGGGTGGGGAATTATTTTGGGGGAGGTGCAAAGCATTTAATAAGCTCAGGAGTAGATTCCTGACTTACTATTGAAATCTCAAGGGAATGCCAAAGGAATGCAGCATTTCTGCATTCAGACCCCTTGGTGTGGAAGAAGGCTATTGCAATATTTAAGGGTTTAGGTCACTTCATGCAGAAGTTAGAGGAGGCATTGTAATGATTTTGACTGCGAGTCACGCTCTGCGAGGGAAGGCAGAGCACATCCACTACTTAAAGGAGTTTTCTCCTGACAAAGCAGCAGTGGGGAGGAGGATGGTGGCTGCCCATGGCGTATGTGCAACTTGTGGTGCGAGGCTCTGGGTACTACCTCGCAGCAATCCAAGAGCAGCTGGTATCTCACAAGGCGATGTAGGCTGCAATCTGATTATTCAAATGGCCCTGATGTCACTTGTGCGTAATGAGGGGGGAGGGCAGGCGCTAACTCTGGGCACCTGGGGGTGTGCCTGGCGCAGCCTCCCGGCCTGGCTTCCATGTCCAGGTGAGCTTCCCACCCAGACCTGATCCACTCCGCCTTCTCCTGGGGCCCTCAGGTACCCGAAATGCTCACAAACACCTCAGTTGTGGCAATGACGAGTTGTTTTTCCAATTGGAAGGTTAGTAATTTTTTTTCCCCACCTCGAGGGCTCTTTGTTGAGAAAATAAATTCACTTTATTTGTTTCTCTTCTGGGGGATTTGTTTGGGAAGGGAGAAGGAGAAATGGGTAACAGAGCTGCACCCTGCAGGTAATGGTGCTATATGGGGAGAGCCCTGCCAGCTGGGCTTGGCTTCTGATGCTGAGGTGTCCGAAGGCTGATTTGGGGAAAACAGGCACCAAGGCCCCCTCATGCAGCCACCTGTGTTCCACAGGCCACCATTAGTTGGGAATTGGATTGTCTTGCTAATTTTCAGTATAATGAGGGTTTGTGTCCTGTGTGCACAAGGGCTGGGAAATGGTTTTGTGAAGCTAAAGTACGCATGGTAGCTGCAATGGTCATAGTTATTAAAAAAATAAATTAGTGGCATTGATTTTGCTTCTGTGAATATCAAGTAGGTAGAAATATGCTCAAAGAAGACATGTTAGAAAGTATGCCATTTCTTAGCTATATTTGTTATCTTTTCTGTTCTTTCTGCAAACTTAGGGTTTTTGAGAGTGAAGGGCCAAAATTTCACATAGTGATTTAAAGTTTTTATCTCGTTTCCACATTTGTTTTTGCAGATGTGAACAGAAGATTTTTTTTGTTTTAATCTTTGAAATTTTACAACTAGAGTGGAAACACCAGTTGTGACTATTCCTACACAGACAATGAGTTATGCCAAAACCAGATAATCTTCACCAACCGTGTTAATTGTCACATTGTGGGAAATTTAATTTTTATAGTTCTTCATACTGTTTGATCATTAATTTTAAAAAAATCCCTTCTTGCTGCAGTTTTTAAAAATCAGCTGGAACACATGAAAAGCAGCTGTGAATGTGTGTCCTGAAAGATTGGTCCTGTTCTCATTTTCCTAACTTCCCTTTACAGAAATACCCTGAGAAATATACTTGTAGTGGACTTTAAATTGTGCATAGATATGGTAAATTTTAAAGGGGTGGAATAAAAAATAACATTTTGGAAGTGTAATTCAAGGGTAGTAAAAATATGATCAGGAAATGTTTAAGTTTTTTTTTTTTATTTCTCCCCTTTTTTTCCCTTCAAGCATGGGGTAATAACATTTTCCACATTTTTGAGACCTTGAAGGTGGTATTTTTGTAAAATGGGACTGTGTTCATTTCAGTCACTCTTTTAAGTGCAGAGCATAGGACTCTACAGTGCTGGAGTCCTTTTATGGTTTCTGGCTAGCTACTGGGTGGACTTCAAATGCTTAGTTTTGACCTGAAAAATTTTTAAATGGCTTGAGATTTACCTATCTAACAGAAGATGTGATGCTTTCCATAATGCCTGTGAGAGAGGGACCCAGACAGAAATAAAATACACCTAATACTTAGCCATGGACAGGGCTAGTCCTTCAGGGAACCTCACAAGAAAGATTCTTCATTCCTTAAACCTGTTCCTCTCCTTAGGGTCATCTTATCTTTTAGTATTTTATTGTCCTGGGATTTTGGTAAAAAATATGTAGTGGCAAGGACCACAGCTAAAGACACTCTTTCTTCTAGTGATTTCATCCTTATGTGAGTCCAGTGAGATAGGCACAGGATAATATTGATGTAGGACGTTTTTTCTTGTAATTTAAGTGTAAAATCTATCATTGCAATTTGATTATTCAGAACCAGTAAATGGATAGAGAGCATGTGAAAAAGTTGGATGCTCTAAAATCTAAGTGACAATTTCATGTTTTGTATATAGAGTGGGATGGATTAGAAAGTCTGAATAGGTTTTATACATTTAGCAATATCAAGGTGTTTTATGTAGTTCTAGAGTGCTTAAAGACCATTCTCTTTAAATGTACTTTTATTTTCATATGCAAAAAGTCTATCTCCACATCAGTCCATTCTTCATCAATAATGATGCAGAATATAGAATTATGTAAAGTTATATTATGGTTGAAAGCTAAGATAAAACCATAACTTTCCCTTATTTTGTCTAGAAACATGATGGAATCAAACACTTGAGCATTATTTTATAGTCTTAGTCTGAGGCTTCAATAATTTTTCCTTTAATTTCTTTTCCTGAGCATGTCAAATGTAGGCAATTGAGTGCCTTTTCACCCTGCCTCTTTGCTGGGTGAGTGTTACCTCTGGTGTCCAAACGAGGAAAATATCTGGAATGCATCATTCAAATATCTCCCCGTGTGTCTATGTTGGGTGTGCTCGGGAGACCAGTTAGCCCAGTGCCTCTGTGGGCTTGTCTGTCCATCTGGATACTCCAGTGACAGTTGTTCCTTGTCATCAACTGGGATATGTAATTTGGCTTTGAAAAATTTTTGTGTGGGAGCACGAGGTCCTGTGTTTGTGGTAAGTATCAAAGATTTGTAGTTTTGCGTGACCCCCTGGTTTTGCTTCTTTCCAGATCTGCAATATTGGTTTGTGAGTGTGTTATCAAAGATGCGTATATTTAACAGAGAAGAAAATCTTGATATATGTCATGGGATACTTAGCAAATGAAGAGCATTACCCTAATAGTGACTCTAGTAAACCTTAAAATACTCTATGTGTGATGGTAGTAAAGAGTGGTGCCAAAAAAATGTGGTTTTCCATTTTTTTTCCCTGCAAGTGAATTGAAATCTCAAAATGAAAAATTATGATATTAGTTGTTATTTTGCTGACTTGTATTATTGTGACAGCTGGCACAAGAGGAATCTATAGTATAAAAGATCTCCTGTTCAACATAACCTCAGCAGCCATGAGCTTCCCCTATAGCCTGCCTCTTCGTGGTGCAGGGGAATCAGTATCTGTTCAAGCTGTCCTTTTGCAGATCTGAATGAACGGAAAACTGCCACTAACATGCAAGAGGAGGTATTCTGTGCTTTTAATTAAGTTAAAATTTGGATAAGAGCACAGATAGTGAGTCAAAGAGGGATCCGACTCTTCTTGGGTATGGGACTAAGTACAGAAATGAAACTGTCTTGAAATAGAAGATCTTCAGCTGGGAAGGGCTTTGCTCCATTTTAAATTTTTTGGTGTCTTGATTATCTTGTAACTATAGCCTCTGCATTATTTCTCACCAATCAGTAGTTTCAGAGCGAATGTGTATGTATATGTGTGTGTCTCTTGTGTGTGTATATATATCCACATATGCATTTTAAAAGATTGTATTACCATAAAATAATTTGCAGTTTAAAAAGGGACCAGCTAAAAATATCTGGAGAAATTACAAAAATAGTAAGATTGGGAGTTTTTTTGGGGTTGTGTGTGGTTTTTTTTTCCCTAGCACCAATACCCTTGAACACAACTGGAGCTGAATGTTCACTTTTGAAAGATTAACTTTCATGCTCAGCTGAACTCTAGGAATGTTATTTTAAAATATGTAGTCTACACCATGTGTCTAATACATTTTTCCTCTTTGAAAATAGCAGTGTTTTATTGTTTTGGTAAATTGTTTTTTAGTTTTTAAATGTTAAATGTACAGGTTTTATATGTTTTCCCTCAAAAATGGAGCTCACTTCACCTTAATGGAGCCTTAAAAATTGTAGTGCAGAAATAAAAATTCCCAATAAAGGGAATTCTAGTGTGTGTGAACAAAAATTTCTGTTGGAAAAAAATAATAAGCTTAAGTTATTAGTTGGCTTTGCAGCTACTTATTTTCCTGAAATTTCATATTCAAGGGCAGTCAGAGATGGAAGAAGAAGCTTGTTGGGCTTGGATTTGGAATTATTCATGAAATATCTAGCATGAAATGATAAACGTTGGGCTCTAATTTTCTAGGAATAATCAGGGCAGGAGGGCTGGCTATGAGAAAAGGGACAGATGGGGGAATCCCTGCCTTGGGTGAGTTGTCCTGTTTGGGTGCTCCACACAACTTTTATCCTAGGGCCTGATCCTGCAGTCTCCCTGCCCCTTCTCTCCTGCTGTCAGAGGGAATCCTGAATCCTGAGTGTGCTGCAAGGAGACTCTTGGGAAACAGAGTTGACAAAATGTCTCTAGCTTTGATAGGGAAAGTGCATATAGATAATAAAGGCAAAAGACACCAGTTTGTTTGGGTATTTTTTTAACAGTAGTTTTAAAACAGTTACAGAACAGATAATCCAGAAATTTATTTTTGGTGATAGAGTGGATTATTTGGTTTATACGCATTGGGGAAATTCTTTGTGGTGGTGGCTTCCTGGTTATCATGGAAAAATAGTTCAATTTTTCCTCCTACATCTAAAGTAAAAATGTCAAAGAAGGATCTCTTTAGGACAGTGCCTGGAAAACATAATTTGTGGGATGGTAGAGGAAGTTAGGTAATAGTTTAATCCATGACTATAGAATATATTTATAGAATATAATATAAGTCTTATCTTTTTTTAATATGAATTTTGATATACATGTTTTAAATTATTTTCTGGTGGAAGTCTGGTGGCAAACTTACACAGGTAACAGCTAGGGAAAAAAAATTGTCTATCTTGGACTATTGCTGTTAATTTAGAAATAATTTTTCAAATGGCTTTGCTAACTGTACACCAGCTTGCACAGGCTCCCCTCACCACTGAACTACTGGTTTGTTAGAGTTGTGTGCTTTTGTGCTGTAAGGAGCACGAGGGTCTTTCTCACCGAGGCAATGGGATTCCTGAATGAACTACATCTTTCTTTGTGGAAAATCAGTGCTCTGGTGTACAGAGGGAGCTCTTCACCAGGGTCAAGCAGAGGGATTGGATGCTGAGTGTCTCTCAGAGGTATCGATCACAGTGGGTGCTGCTGCTGATCGGCAGCAAGAGCTGTCACACGGTGAGCTTTGTGTTAACAGGAGCTCCATTATTTAAGCAAGTTCTAGGTGCTGGTGGGCAGCAGCATAACTTGGTGTTAGGCTCACCAAAAGTGTTAAAAGCTGCCATTGCTAATCAGAAGGCACTACTATTGACCCCAGAGAAGGGCTGCAGTACCTCAGTACTTGTTTGTTACCTGATTGTATGGATTTCCTACCCGCACAGAAACTTTTAACATAGGATGAGGAATGGACAGCTCTTATTGTTTGGGGTTTTTTAAGTACGGCGTGCTCATTACTAAATTTCTTTTCAGAGTTTAATTCTGGAACTCAGTAGGAGTGGTGTAAAATTGTTCTTGTACTGCTAATACGAGTTCATTTGAAGATGCATCAGAATGCTTATTCTGCTAAAACACTTTTAAAAAAATCCACCCCTTAAAGCAACCAAACACGCCACATTATTGTAATGGACAAAAAGTAGAAGATTTTTGTTTTTATTAAATACTAAGATTTTTTTCTTCAGTGATAGTCGGAGTCCTAATAGCAAGTGGTAAATTCCTGTTCTATTTGGTGATTTGCTATGGGTTACTGCTTACTGTATTTATTTAGAGTCTATTATACACCTTTATTTAGAAATTGCACTTGAGGGAGAATTTTTATAAATAATGTAATTTCTACCCATTCTTTTGCACTGGCTACTCTTAAACAAGAAGTGACTATTGACATGTAAATATGTCCCAAATTCTGCATTTAACATAGAATGGTAAGCTTTATCTGAAAGTGGTGGACACTTTGTACAACTGGGCTTTATGGCAGTTGTTCAATTGAACTCAAAGCATAAGCAGAATTGTGTTTAACCTACTTATAGTTGAAGCTACCCATTTTTTCTTGAAAGTAATCTTGGGAAAGCAGTTTGAAGACTTGTCATTAACTGAAGTCTTGAAATTATAAGGATTGCTCTAGCTTTGTGTTTGACTAGCTTCACTAAAATCACAGAATTGCCTTCACTGTCTGTGTATGAATTTTGCCCGCCTCTGTGGCAAATAAGCTTATGTATATTGCTTTTCTTCCTGGCCCTTGTGCTCACATCACCTGATCCACACAGTTCACCCAGTGTGACTGTTACTGGTTTTGCCCGTGCTAAGCTCAGCATCTCAACATGAAACTGAGACTTCATTTCAGATCCAGCACCACACGTGTGGTTGCGTCCGTCTCCCACGGTGTAGCGGTGCTGTGTTTTGTTTTGTGCCACTTCAAAAAATGGTTTTTCAAATGAAAGTTGAAGTTAAGATTAACTTTTAGAGTTAGAGACTGCTGGTGGAAATCACATGTGATTTTGTATTCCAGAAAGCCTCTCTTTGACACAGTTTTCACTTGTCACCGGATGTATCATTTCAGGTGCTATCTTTGGGAGAAAAAGGCAGCAAAAGGAAAAAAAAAGGGGGGCAAAGCATGGAAAAGTCTGTCCAAAACTTAGTCATGTTTTACCACGATGAAAGCCTGCAGATTCCAGAGGAACAAATGGCATTTGGGTGGTGATAGTTCTCTGGAGGTGGCTCTGGTGTGTCACTTACCTGTTGAGATGGGGCAAGATGAGGAGGCGTCCTGACCTTTTTTCTCTCTAACACTTAGCCCTGTGAACTTCCCTTGCTCTCTGTGTATAACGTGTGTGTGGTTGTGAGATATTGAAGCATGTCTTTGAGGTTTGGGGGAGGACAGGGAGGGAGTGACTGCTTTGTTTTGGGGCTTTTGGGAGTTCCAGTTCTGGCTGTTACTGGTGGTTTTGTCTCACTGCATAGTCCGGCAGTAGGCACAGAGCGGGTGCCAGCATGTTTGAAATAAGCTGAATTTTTGGGGGACGAGGGTGGAGAGCAAAGAAGACACACAAGCAGTAGTGTTAGCAAAAAGTAGTTAGTAACCCCAAAAGAAGGATGATTTATATCTGTGGTTAAATATCTTGTAACACCATGGTCTTCCTTAAGCTTTGCTTTTTTTTTTTTTTTTTGAATTTGCTATTTTAACTTTCTCCAGCTCTTTTAAAAAATGTTCTTAAATTCTGAGTTGTTTGGTATATCTATATGCAGGTGGAATGGCTGAGTTTAGAAGCTTTGAAAGGCATATTTGAACTATATTAAACTCTGCTCTAAGGTAAAAGCAACACAATCTATTTGTGGGGGCAAGTTCCACCTAATTTAGGTATCTCTGTTTATAAATCAGTACCATATGATTGTAAAAATAAGATAGTAATTACTGTCTTGGTGTGATAATAAGCTTGCACATCTGTATACAAACTAAATTCAAACTAATTATCTGCTAAATAATTTATTAAATGTGGTCAAAATTATCGTCTTAATTCATATGAACTTTGTTCATAATCTTGATTTAAATACCCTGCAAAATGCCACGTCTTTGAAAACTGCAACTTGCTAAATGCAAATAATCTTGATGTTAATGATGATTAACTTATACATGATACTTATGATTTAACTGGTTAGCTGTAGCATGATATAAACCTCTTCTCTTATTTAATAGTAGCTAATCCAAAATTACAATTTTGCTCAGTTTAATATGAAGTGAACTAAAATAACGTCAATGTTAAATGCTATGTAAAAAGTGTACGTTCCGATGCAGAAATGTAAACTATTTTTTGTTCTCTGGTTATGGCAGTGTATTCAAATCTACAATGACAGTGAAAAACTCAGTGCTGTCTGTGATATTCATCTTCAAAACTTGTGCTATATCCTGTTTTCTGTGAAAAACAAATTAAAAATAATGAAATTATTTAAACGTTGATGGTATATATCCTATAATTGCTCTATATATGACTACCTAAAGTCAAACCAGATTTTTTAATAGTATTACTAATGTGAGGAAAATTATATATTTACTGTAAAGGTTGCTAAAGAAGATACACTTACACCTCTTATATACGAGCAAATTTTCAGCATAACTTCCCTTTGAAAGAAATCATAGAATTAAAATGTTGCATAATTTAAAGTCAGTGAACAATTGAATTTTAGTTGTTGACTTTTCCAGTTGAACAGAATGAAATGATACTCTAAGGCTTTAATCAAGCCCTGGTATGAAAGATCAGGGATTGCTTTCATATATTATACTGTGTAAGCCTGTGTGCACTAATCAAAGCTGCCATGACAAAAGCACAGAACATTGTTTTGGTAATTCTTAAAAATGAAGTTTAATGCAAGATATAATTAACAGCATTTCTATTAAGTAAATAAAAAAATATCGCAAAAGACTCTTTACACACAATCTGTGATGCTTTAACTATGGCAGTACAAATTATTTATTATTTACTGTGCATTGGGATTTACTAGTGTAGATATACTTACCCTAACCAAACTGATTCTTTAAAAAAAAAAAAGGAAAAAAAGAGAAAAATTTGCATGGTTACTTCTGCATCAATTCAACTTCTTAAAACATGTCAAAAAGCTATTTTTTTTCCAGTAACCAGTCTTTAGATCACACCTTAATGTAAAAAATATTGAGTATGTATGCGAGGTGTGTCTCTTGTTCTATGTACAAGCTGAAGGATGGTACATTCTATACTTTAAAGGTATAAATTTTTTGAGGATGGAATATGCAGGTCTCCTAAATAAAAGGTTACATTTTTTTGAAAGTACAGCTATGAAATAATTTCATTTGGTGCCATTCTCTACACAAAATTTTTGTGTAATTGAATAGCTTTAAATTTGTGGAGGATAATTCTTCAGAGGAAATTACTAAAAAATGAAAATAATGTTTGAAAACCACAAACCAAATTTGTTTCTCTTTACGAGTGACAGAAATACAGAAGTAATGGCATTTTAAAAAGAAATTTCTGTATCTGATGACATTCAGCATAAAAATGACAAGTCAAACAGTAGAGTGGTCACACTTGATGCCTTTTGGGTTTGATAGGGCAAGAGAAAGGAAGGGAAGTTGTTTGGTGGTGATAGTGCAAACCCTGTGGGTCCTAGCACTCCTCTGGTAAAGGTGTTATATCTCATCTGATTTAGGTCACTTAATCAGTTTAAGGCCACGTGGAATTGCCATTAGTGAGGGGCAGCACTTGAGTGCTCTTCTTGTTGGCATTCCTTTAGTTCAACAAAGTGTACTAGTGCAATAATGACTAGAGCATCAAAGTGAGAATTGATGTCTCTGCAGTCTTGGCTACAGCTTGCATCAAGTTATACTTTAAAAGTTTGTTTTAAACTTGTGTTAATAAGGCTTATTGTACTGAAGCTATTGAGACAGAAGAACTTATTTATTTTAAAGATATTAAAGATAATAGGAAATGCACAGTAAACTTGATATTTCTGATGTAAAGCTGGTGGAGTATTCTACTTTTTTCCTGTTAGTGTGGTCTAGAAGATTAAAAAGAAATAATTTGTTTTTCCAGTACTTCTAAATTTTTTTCTTGGTTTGTCTTGAGATTGAAAGGTAGAATTTTTTTTTTTTTAAAATTTAAAAAAAAAGGTGTTTTGTCACATGAGCAAATTAACTGCAGATCATTGTTAGGCTTTGCTGGAGCATCAGATGGTGAGCATACTATCTTTCAAATGCTCAATTATCGTGTCAGGGTAAGCTGTCCTCTTGCAAAGTTGATTAATATATATATTTTTGAAAAACAGTAATAAAAATGGAAGTTTCAGTCGGTACAGATGCAGAGTGAAAGCCATGTGTGCGTGTAAACACACACACACTAAATACTTTAAGTGGCTCTAAACAGTTGAAAGACCCTGAAACCTGTGGCTGTACATCTGGAAGTGTTGGTTTGCTCTGTGCATTTGTTAATTTTACTTTTAGTTTATTTTGGTCTTTTAAGCACTAGGACTATTAATGTTTTTAGATATTATTATACATACTGTTGCCTAAGTGAGGTAGTTTGCCCTTGTTGCTGTTTTTTTATATCGTGGAAGAGACTTGAAAATGTCAGGGAGCCAGCATGGTAGCTGGAGTTCACGTATAGACTTAAAACCAGACTAAGAAGATATTTCACTTATTCTAGTGAAATACAAAAGTGAAACATATTCACTTATAGCATATAAGCGTTTTGAAATTAGATGGTGTTTTCAGCATGAGTATTTGTGTTTCCATTTTCTAGACCCCACAGGAATCTTAGTTTACTGAGATCTTTTTAGGAATTGGACATTAATTTGTATAGTAGCTTGAGAGAGGCAGTGAAGAGGCTTTTCTTTAAAAATTGCGTGTGTGGGGTGGAACAGCGAGATGATGGTGAGGGGGGATGAGTCCCTGAACTGCCCTAATGCCATGCTCAGTTTAAGTTTTGAAGTAGCTTGCTCTCAACCGGAATGCTTTAAATCTGCTATTTGATAGGAAAAAAAAAAAAAAAAAAGGTAGCAAATGCTGAGATATTGTAACAGAGGTCTTGCAATTGAATGTTGCAAGCGTATAGGAGGAGCAACTCTTGCTATTTTGTTTCACCTCCAGTCCTCCTCCCCCAACCAGAACTGAATTTGTTTCATCTGAAGCATACAGTGAACTCAAATTGAGTATGAACAACTGTAGTTTCACTTGAGTGTGACCTGAAAGAGCCCAAAATAGGTTGGACTCCCTGTCTATCACCGTGGTGTAAGGAATCTGGGAAGCATTTCCGATGTTCTGTGCACACACGCGCTCGTGGTTGAGCAGTTGGTCTCAGCAGCATGGTGGCTACTGAATTCGTCTACGAGTGCTGCTAATTTTATTTGGATATTTCAGTCTGAGAAGGGTGAATCACTGAGTTATTGTTAGATGAGATCTAATCTGGTGCCATACCTCCCATACCAAAAAAAAAGTTGCCAAAATTTTGCATAGTACGTGCTATATGTCACTTATTTCCATTGGATTTCTGACTGGTTTGCAAACTCCTGCTGAGTAAGAGATGGTAGTAGGGAAGATGTGCAAAATGAAAACTCCAAGGCTTTATCCAGCAGCTGCTCAAAACTATCTTCTTGGCTTTTTAATTATTGCAGTCCTGGTACCTTTTTTTGTCTCAAAAATTACTCTGAAGTATCTTTCACCATTCCTTTTTGCTCCTTGGGCTCTTTAAAGGGAGCTGAATTCACTGGAAAGTAAGGAAAAGAGAGAGAAAAGAAATTTGTTTGGTAATCTACTGCTCCCTAGCCCCTTACATGGCTACATACTGCAGGGGAACCCTATGCAAATTTCAGTCTGGAGCTGCTTCTTACAGCTGATGTAGATTTTCATAGCTAGCTCGTAATGGAAACAGTGACTGCTCCAAGTAGCAGGGCCCTGTGGGCACTAGGAAAACAGGTGATGGGAGAGAAGAAGCCTTTGGCTATTTTGGTGGCTGAAGAAAATGAGGGGTGGAGAGAAGAAAGATAAAAGCTGAGGCCTGTGTCCCATTGAGGATATTAAGTAAATGAAGTATTTTTGCATGCTTAGAAGCCTTTTGCTTTGAAAGGTGTTTATTTTCAATCTTTTATGCACCTCACGAGTGTTTTCACTTTTATCCACATCCCAGTTAGTTGCAAGTTAGTTGTGTGGCGAGAGAATAAATGACAAGTGACCATCGCTTGAAAAAGTTTGGTCAACAAAACCAACTCCATAGTACAGTTGTTTAAGGAATAGAGACCCCTGCTCAGAGGAGGAAGGAAAGAGAAAATGCAGCATTTAGAAAAAACAGCATACACCCCCACCCCAAAAAGAGGAGGAGGAACCAAAGATAAAACCAACCCAACCATAAATGTCACAAGCTGAAAAGATAAGCCCATTTTTCTAGAGGACACTAAAACATCCCATTAGATTTAAAGCTGTGTTTAATACTTTATTTAAAAAAAAAAAAAAACTTAACAGTCTTTTCTATTAACAACATCTGAAAAATGAAAGTTTTCTTTTTTTAATGAGAAATTCAACATTAATGTTGTAATGGCAGAATTTTCTTTCAAAAATGCCTTTATGGGCCACTCAGGGGAATTCACAAATCACGAATATAAGCTTTTAGTCTAATTAGTGACATGAAGAATTGTTGGGCTAAAATACTAGGGCAAATGATAGCAGGTGAGAGCCTACTCTCCAGATAATCCACATAAACACAGGAACTATAGCTGGGCTTTGCTTGATTTGCCTGTTTTGCGCGATGTGGCTTGGATGTGCCCAAATGAATCTCCTGGCTGTACTTGTTGAGCTGTCAGCCCATTCCCAAAGGTGCAGATTCCTGCAGAGCGTTGGAGCCAGTCCTGCGGGGAGAGCGCAGCCCGGTGGCTTTGGGCGCAGAGCTGTGTGGTTTTCTGACTGCTGGCCCTGGGCAGAGGCAGTGAGCAAACCCTCTTGTTTGGTGAGCAAAACCCCCGTGTTTTGCAGGCAGTGGTAGGAAATTTGATCATCAGCACAGAGGGGTCTGTGAGGTAATCCAAGAGTCATATTTTCGCTCTGAATGCCGAGATAATGCACCTCTCCAAAGCTTTGCCGGGTTGTGTGTTTGAGATGAAAGGGGGAAAAGTGTAGTTAGGAGCCAACTATTATGTCGTGCATGAGCTTTGAGAAAGAAATTTTCTTTGTCTAAATTTTATGGAAAATCCTTATTCTGAGTGGCAGGACAGACTGCTTTTAAATCAGGGTCTGGGATTAAATGAGTCAACACAAAGAGAAGTATTGCTGCAGTTTGCCTGTGGCTTAGCCAAGTTTTGTCTGCTTGAATTGCGGAATTGGGTCTGAAATTGGAGCAATAACATTTCCTCTTCAAGTATTGTGCTGACCAGATCAGCGTGTAGAAATAAAAAGTGGCAATGTTTTTTAAAAAGTCAGTATTTGAAATCCTTCTCCTTTCTTCTGCTAGGTAAATTCAAGATTGGCTGTTTCACAAGCTAATGGTTTGATTTGTAAAAGTGTAGTAACTGTGTCATCAGTGTCCCTTGTGATATATACTGGAAATTAAATACCTTTTAATATAAGTGATATAAGCACCTCTGTTTCTCAGCTAACTGAACCTGAGTTTATTTTTGAAAAGTTCAGAATACCTTCATTTTAGGTAGGAAGTGTGACCCTTTGGGTTTGTATTTATCAGAACTACTTTTTCCTAAAAAGCACATAGAGATACGTAATTGCATGAGTATATGCATCTGAAATTTTATAGAAAAAGATGGCTTAGAATGTCCATTCAATAAGTATTATTTAAATGGACTCACTGCTGTTCGTGAGGTACTTTTAGGAATCAAATGTGAACAATTTAGAGTGAAAAGATTAATTAAGCCCATGAAATTTCAGTGTGAAGAGGAGGGCAGGCAGAGACTACAGAACCTCTTGCAGGACAAGCCACTCCAGTGGCTCAGTCTATATCGTTACCTACATTTATCATGAAGAAAATAATGACAATTCCCCCTCCCTCACCCTGTAACTAGAAAACTACTGCTTTTTCCTCAGTCACGCTGATATGAATTGGGAGTTAAGGATTATTTATTTTGTCCTGTAAACTTGGCTTCTTTTATTTTCTTCCCACTAAATGAGTGTTAAAAACACTGATTCACTCTGTTGTGCCCAAGCATCAGCTACTCGAAGCAATCTGAGGGGGAGAAACTAATGAACTCTGTGTGGGGGTAGCTTTTGTGTGGGATTTTTCTTGCCTGTTTTTATTTTGCTGGCTGCAGAGTAAACAATAAGACACCTCTTTCCCTTCCCCTATAAATTCAGTTGATTACCAGCAGTTTTCCATTTGGCTGTAAGAGTTGCTAACTTTGTTTCTATGACTGCTCCTGTCAGGACTTTTTCATACAGAGCTCATTTCTTACCGTATGGCGTTACCCACACTCCATAGAAGGGTTTTTTTGCTGTGTGGTGTTTTTTTAACATTTCATCTCCAGCTGTCTATGTTCAGTTTGGGTTGTCAGTGAAGTAAGCCTGAGAACTGACAATTTTTGTCTTGGTGCCATTCCTTGGAGCTCAGGGAGAGGAATGGTTGTTTTGGTGGGTGGGTTTGTGGTGGCATCACGTGTGGCTGTCACAGCTCGGGCACCACAAGCTGGGGGACACCAGCACTCGATGCTGGTGGGTATTGGCATCCTCTCCACCTTGGTGTGACATGCCAAGACTTTTTCCAGGTGACCAGCATGGCAGTACAGCCCTATAATAGAGGAAGTGAACAAGCATTTGCTCTTTGCATGTCCTTAAGAGTGGAAAAGGTAGACAATTTGCTTTCTATCCCATAGGTATTGAGTTCAAATCGTTGAATGGACTAACATTGTAGATGTTCATTTGATCTCCTTTCAAACACGTTTAAGTCTTTTTCCATAGGCTCTTGTTTAAAAGGAGTACATTTGTGCTCTGTGGGTTTAAGGCATTAATGTTGTGTGTAGTTCATGTGGCTGCTGAAATAAGAGACTATTAAGTGGTGTTATTGTTGAGAAATGGGAATTAAGGAGTAGGAGGCAGCATGTCTTTGGTGGAGTGGAGGGAGGATGGTGAGAAGGGTCTGGTAAGAGTGCAGGTACAAATGTGTAGAAGTGCACTCACTTTGATACTTGTGGTTTTTTCCCTCTGAAGTAGTAAAATTTTGACACGTCTGAGATAAAAAATATTGGGACTGTGAGGAAAAGCATGATATTTTATTGTTCTTTGCTTTATAGTTGTCTAACTTCTCTTATTTAAAATTATTTTTCCCCAAGGGGAGATGCAATCTGATGTGATTTTACTTTGCTAAGTGTCATATAAAGCATAGAGTGAGACTGTATTAGTGAAAGTGTGTAGTGAGACCTAATACAGGGATGCACAAATAGACAATTTTGACACCCTTTTAACTAAAGGGAAACTTGATATATTGAAGGAAAAAATGCTGGTATATATATTGAGAGCAGAGAGAGAATGAAAAAGTATACATAAAAAAATTAAGAAGAAAATTTCAGCATTTTCTTTCTCCCACCACTTTTTCCTAAGACATGTTTAGTATTGCCTCATGTGTGTGGAGGGTTCTTGTGGGTTAGGAGCACTGGGTGTCCCTGTGCATGTTTGTTCTGTGTATTGATTTAAGAGAGTTTACCTCTTCAGAGATCACTAAAATGGCTTTTAGTAAATTATCCATCTTTGTGGTACTTTGCCCTTTCTGTCTTTGCACACACGTGTAGCACAAATATGCTGCTTGCCTGGTGAAGAGGCACAATGGTGGCTGCTTGTTTTACTTCCTTTCAGTGTGGCAGAGATATTTATGTCCCCCAAATGCAAGGCTCTGGATCTCAACGTCCCCAGAATAAATATGTTGGCATATGGTTGTCAGCAGTGGCTTAAAGTAACTGAATCCTGGATAGTACCTGAAAAGAAGAATCAGAATGTGTGCAGTTCCTCTTAAGAAAAGTAAATTATTGCCAAACAATTGCTTGTGCACTAACCTTGTACAGAAAGCAGAGAAGTCTCTTTTCATCTTACCCCAAACACTTTTTATTGGGTATCTTTGAAAAAGAGAAACGAGTGGGAATCCCTGTTCACATGCTGTGAACATGAGTAGCTTTCCAAAATGCTAGTATGATACAGAGCACAAACCTAATTTGCCCAGACTTTTTTTTTTTTCAGTTGACATCTATTTGCAATGCCTATTTAGAATGGGAGAAATGAACTAAGAAATTTGCTTAAACTGGAAAAAGTGCATACACAAAGCTTACGTGAGTCACATTGGTGAGAGGTGCTGGCAGGCTTTTACTAAGAATTTAAGACTAGGTGGGCTAAATATTAAATGAAACTACTGTAATAAAATACCTTCGTGGGATGAAAAAGGACGTTTCCTGTTTTACCCACTTGATGTGAGTGCAAGTAGTCATAAAGTAACAAAACTTGAGATTATTTCAAAACGGAACATAACAAAACTCTCTATAAGGTTCTGCTCCCTGGGATAAAAAAGCTATAGGATCTTTGAATATTTCCACTTTGCTGAAGAAAACAGTGTCATGGGTAAGATTGAAAGTATCCTGAAAGGGCTACCTGCCTGGGGTGGGAGTGTATTTCCAGGAAGATACGCTATACTTTACTCTTTCCCCACCTATTGTGTGGAGTTTTGATCCTGCGTTAAAGAGTGCTTGCTGAAGTCAGAACGCATCCTCGCGGAAGCTGTCGCTGCTCCGTTAAACTCAGTCAGGACCCAGCTTTCTCCCTTACCCTTTGCTGCACTTTTCCATTCGGTTTGGGGTTTTTCTTGAGGAGTTTGAGAGCTAGTTTTCAGCGGTGGGGAGAGTGCCTGCGAGACCATCACTGGTGCCGATGGAGGAGCTGCCGTGCGGAGCAGGCGGGAGGAGCGATCCCGGAGCGGGAGCCGCATCCGCAGGCTCCGGCAGCACGTGGGAGATGATCGCTCTCGGTCTGCTCGCTGCTCCTGCTGCTCCTGCCGACACAAAAGCAGCTAGGTCATTTCTAGCTGTCCTTCCTGTGTGTAGAGGGGGAAAGCGGCACGAGCTTTGTGTACTTTTAGGCATTCGTAAGGAATATATTAGGACTTCTTATTCAGGGGCTAATAGCGAATGGAATGGTAAAATCTCAAATGTGTCCATTCCTCTGTGTGATTCCTCTCTTGGCCACGCGAAGCTTTATTCAATTACTTTTTTTGTTGTGATACGGAAATAATAACAATAAAAAAATTAAATTTTCACATGCATCAGTAAACACCAGATTTCAAACTTGAGCACTAGGTGACAAGTTAAAATTACTTGCAGCCAAGAAACTGATGAAGGTATGAATAGTTCCAAATTAAATGGTGTGTTTATAGCTATTCTTGTACTTTTGAAGTGACCTTTCAGTTTTGTACAATAGGTGTCTCACTATTGCCATAAATTGAGGTGCACAACAGGACTT
The DNA here is from genome assembly GCA_013398615.1 of Brachypodius melanocephalos. Taxonomy (NCBI): domain Eukaryota; kingdom Metazoa; phylum Chordata; class Aves; order Passeriformes; family Pycnonotidae; genus Brachypodius; species Brachypodius melanocephalos. The sequence continues at coordinate 27,013,232 of VZSR01001283.1, read as the reverse complement.
GTACCTGTTTTGCACTTAGGTTGCCTTTTTCTTTCGCTATTTATGAATGTGGCAGGGGAATCAGTAATTTTAAGGTGGCATTTCTTCCTTGCTCATCTCCTTTCCTTCTTTTCAGGCTGTTCAAGTATTTCTGTGCTACAAATGTTGGCTGCCTAAAGTTTTAAATTGTATCAAATTTTTTCAGTCCTTTGAAGTCACGAGGAGAAGGAAAAAACCCAACTCCAAACCTCGTGCTTGTCCTCAGCATTAGATGATTAAAAGCACAGATTGTTTCGGGGGGGGGTGTTGTTGGTTTTTTTCATTTGTTTGGTTTTTTGGTCTATCTTTTGAGTGTTGAGCTGTAGAGAAGATGTGTAGGTTTTCCTTCTGAAATAAAATGTGAGGTGGTAGTTTCATGAAACTTGTATGTATGTTTCTGGAAAGGGCTTCCCCTCACCCCCGTTTCTTGTCAGTGGATGTACCCTGCTCAGTGTGAGCACTGGTGGCCAAACTCGGGCGTGGGGCTGGGGTGAGACCTGCTGTTGGGCTCGGATCCTTCTGTGAATGGCACTCCTTGCTATGAAACTCATGAATTTTAATTTGAATTTACAAGTGAGAGGTAGTAATGGCACAACACAATTTGAAGCTCATTGAATAGTGTATTGGCTGCCAATTTTGTGGTTTGGGGTTTTGCTGTATGAAAAATTCCCAGTATTTTTAATAATGAATGAACATCCCGTTTCATTTTCTACTTCAGGGTGCAACTTCCAATTCCAGGTTGCTGTGTGAGATTATTCTGATGTCTCTGAGCAGTATATCACTGTTTTAGGGTGTCTGTTTTGCAGCAGTATCACTAGCTGAGATGATGGTCTAAGGAAAACTTTGCAGTCTTCAAGGAAATTTTCTGCCCTCCCTATTACAGTGAAGCAGCTCCTGACTTTCCCTGCTTTATTGAAAACGAAACCTTAACTGGGTTGTGTGTGGTTTGGGTTTTCGTTCTCCCTTCTTTGCCTATTTATATGATCAAATGCTGAAATCTGCTCCTACTTTCTTGAGAGGGAGTGAAAACAGCTGAGAAATGCTACAAAACTAAGACCTGTTTCCATTTTCTGACCAAATCACGTTTTTTGCTTGATCTCGTGGTTGCCGTAGTGTTGGGGGTGATACCTCCACAGGAGGAGCACTTTGGGCAAGGAGGCTTTGTGCTGTAACATGTGCTTGTGCCTTGAACAAAGCCTGTTAGGAAGAACATTTCAAGATGTAAAACACTCACTGCAGGCCTGGGTAGGTGGTGGTGTTAGGGAGAAGAGTGTATTTTAAAAGGATTTGGGGGCGAAAAGGAAAGCTTTTGATTTTATTGCTAGACAGGAACATCTCTAAAACTTGTTTTGCTTCAAGACTTCACTGGCTTGTATAAATTGAACTGTTATAAAAAGTCCTTCAAATATTAAGGGTGGGGTTGTCTTTTTTTTTTTTTTTTCTCCTGAGAGAGGCCATTATTGAGCAATTAAAATGTGAGGTAGAATTAAGCGTTTGAATACAAACCACTTAATTTAGCTGCTTTGGTGTACCAAAATGCAGTTGAGATTTTCTAAGTCTCGACTGTTCTCTCTTGTCCCCTTTCCCTTCCCCAGAACTCCCCAGGATGGTCAGGCTGACCCTACTAACTCAACATACCTGAGCCTAGCCGAAACTGTGTTAATCTACACATTCTTGTAAATCCCAAGGGGTTTGTGGCATCTCTGGCATTTATTTGTTCTCTTACTTTGGGGGAAGGGAGGAGACAAAGGCCTTGGCTGTGAAGGCAGCCACACACTGCCAGGCGTTGCAGTGTAGCACTTCAAAGTGAATGTTTTGTTTACTAGATAAGTGAAAACTGATGTAAATTTGGGGTGAAAATACAATGAATTTACTGATTCTTACCCTCTCCTCCCAATAAAGAATGAAGAACGTTAGTCATGTAAATATTAGAAAGTAGTCCATCATTAGATTAATGAAAATCTTAATATTAAAACAAATGTATTTATTCAAATTTCTATTCCTTACTTTGAAGAAATGTAACATCCTGATGTATCATCTTGGTGAATTAAAAAAAAGGCCAAAATAACAACAAAAAACTCTTAAAATGTGTAAAGGAGAACCCAGTACAAATACACGGGATTATCGCAGCCATTTATAACAGAGAATTAAATACTGAGGGCCTTAAATCTAAAATAGAAATGCTCTTCAAGAAAAGTGGAGGCTTCATGAAATGTAACAGCTGTCAAATGTGTAACAAGTATTTCTGTAACAGTTCTTTGGACTTGAAATGGTTTTGACCTGACATTCCCCCCTCGGCGATCTGTTGGTTTTTTTGAGTTCTGCATTTGGTTTTGCCCCTTTTAGTATGACAGATGCTTAAATGTATGACACTGCTATGTATAGTCTATCTTGCAATAATGTTTTCTATGGTTTTTTAAAAAAACTATTTTCTTTAATTTATCTGCAGGAGTCGGAAGCTTCAGATCAGGAATATCCCGCCTCACTTGCAGTGGGAGGTAGGAAGTTACTTTAAAAAAAATGTATCTTTGCTTAAAAACTATGTTTCTGTTTCTCTTTATCCACAGGGCTTTTCCCCTTCCCCCACCTTTCACTTGCTTTGCACACACCACCCATTCTGTTCTGGGGAAAAATCCTTTGGAAGAGGGAACAATAGAGCCTTCTGAGCAATTCAGATAACTGCCTTCATTTCTGTTTTCCAAGTTAACCATAAAAAATGTTGAAATGGATTCCTTGGTGAATGCTGACTTCCTGATGCAGTCACTCTCTTTGACTGAAAGCTCATCCATTTTGGACCTTGCTGGTGCTTGGTGTATGAGCTCGACAAACTTAATAAAAGTTCTTATTTAAATACTGGGTCAGAAACTTTTACAGAAGCAGAAATTTTGTTCTGGTCCTTTTTTTTTTCTTGTGTGGGTGTGGGGTTTTTTGGGGGCTCTTCTTTGTTTTCCTTGCTCCTCTGTATTGGTGGCATTATGGCAAATTGTTCATTCACAGTATCCTGGTTCACCAGTATAATACGCACTTGCTGTTTACAATCCACAAATAGTGTTCTAATTTTTGCAGTAGATGGCCAACTGTGAGAACAGATAGATCTGTTTTCTTTACTGTTTTTCTGCCTTGTATATGTTTAAAATGTTTTTTCATTAGTGGTAAGCCATCTTCTTGCCTGAGGTAATTTAGAGGGGGGTGGGTTTGGGGATAAAGCTCCGGTAGCATTGTTCTCCAGCAGGTTTGGTCTGTCGCCTTCATCTGACTTTCCATTTGCAGCTACTTCTTTGTTTGCACTGCCTGATTGCCTCCCAGCTTTGAAGGAAAATGGAGGCACTGGTCTGTTGAACTAAGGCTGTTAACCACAGGGTCTCTGTGAGGTATCACACCACCTCTCATCGCTCCAGCCTGCCTTTCTGGTGCCTGCTGCCCATGTGAGCTTTTCCTCTGCACTTCCCAGGATTCTCATACCCCTCAGCTCAACAGTATCCACTTGATCTCTCTTATTTCAGTTTCATAACTTTTTATGTCAAGCTTCTGGGATGCATAATAATAGAAATGGTTGAGGCTGACTAATTTGAAGATTAACTTATTTTTTGGTACAAAGTTCCTCTGAGGATTTTGTGTAGTAATAGTGACTATCAGAGCAAAGGAATACAACTCAGATGTGAATAAACAGATATTTAACAGAAGTGCTGTTGAGCAGAGTATCTAGAAATGCTTTTACCTGTTCATCACTCCTTACACATGTAGCTAATACTGCTTGTATATTACAAGCATCTACCCTGTTTCTCATCTGCTTTCTGACTTTTAATGATCCTTCTTCTCCACTGTTGCAATTTCTGTGGTGGCATCTGGTCTCAGACAGATATTTTCTCTTCCCATCTTTTAAAAAACACTTCATCTTACTGAAGTTCCCAAGGAAGAGTTAAAATTGTCCCTATTAAAATAATCTCAGCCTTGACTATGTGACCTCAAGTTGCTTTTACAGACCTGATCCTTTGAGCACAGAATTTATAGACCCCAAAATTTCTACAATACTTTTTTTTGCATTCTCTGGCAACATCAGGGTTGCCTACCAAATACAGTTTTTCCACTAACTTCCTAAAGCTTTTGTTTGTAAGTGCTGGTGGTCTGGCACCTCTGCACTTAACCAGGTAAGCTTTGTATGTCCTTAAAACAGTGCTGATAAAGAACAGTGACTGGTGATTAAATTCATCAGGAAATTGCCTTGTGTCAGTTTACCTTAGGTTCTGATGTCATTTTGGTGTTAAAATCCTTGAAAAAATTTCCTTTGAACTCTGTAAGAAGGTTTTTGATGATTCCCCCTTAAAACAAGTCTTTCTTAGTGAGGAGAGTAGAAATGTGTATGTTCAGAGAGGTATTTATGTTGAAGCAACGTTCTTGCAGAATATTTTCCGAGTGGATGGTATGCAAGTGTGCATGTGTAGCAGCTGGAGTGATTTTACTTAGATTGTGTCTTATAGTCCCTCTGTGCCAATTTGCTTGCCTCATCACCCCTTTGTTAATTGCTTGAATCAAGACTGACTTCTAATAGGTGTGAAATCCTTAAAACCAGACCAAAACAACTGATGAAAGAGGTCTCTAGGTTAGTTAGTCTACCAGCCCTCATATAAGTTCCATATTGAAATACAAATCACACTTTGTACTCTCCAGCACCTTTCCTTTTACTGTGACATAGGATATGTGAAAAGAACAGCAGATTAATGTTCTTGTCAACTGTGTTTCCACAGTATAGCCGCTATCAGGAAGGTTAGAGTGCCATTCTTTGCAAAAGCTGTAGGAACTCTCTTCTTTTAATTTTTTTTCCTTTATAAAAACAAGCTCTTTATAAAGCCCATGGGAGTGCCCCTAAAAGTCAGTGTGCTTGCCTCTAGTTCAGTGCATCACAGCAGTTCAACAAAACACCCATAGGGCCCTCTTACAAGGGAGGCATCCATAACATTCTCAAATACAGCTCATCTGCAGCACACTTTGGTAGTAGCTTCCAGTTCTGAGCACCACAGGTGAGTTTTGCCTCCTGGTTTCCAAAACCGGAAAAAAATTTGAAGCAATATTGAAGGTTAGTTTGAATTGTGAATGTTTTGAGATCCATCACCTGAGAAAGATGCCCCACTGTTGATACAGGTCCTTTGTTCTCCATGTGGGTAGAAGCTGGCTTTTGAGATATTTGGAATTTTGGTGAACACCTAGAAACTGTTCCACTGGTGTACCCTCTTAACTGTCTAAGAGATATACATGTCTATTCAGGAAAATCTAGTGCCTTTCCTAGAAGAGAGAAAACTTCGAACTTGAGTGAATAGGAAATTTTGACTTCCCTTTGAACATAACTAGGTGTCCTGAAAACCTGTGGTAAGACACTTGGCCCATGGTTATTGCATATGGATTGGGAAACAGTGGGTATAAATGGCCACAGAGTAAGTAACAGGCATTTATTAGCAGGATTTTCCAGAAACCAAGAGCAGAAATTCAGATTAACTATTTGCTTTTCTGGTTGCCTCTTTAGACAAAAAATATTCCAACTAGTGTTCTCCTTCATGTAGGTTGACATTATTGATTAAAATACTGACTCTTAAATTAGCCATAGCAATTGGGCTTGTAGTTGTTTCCTCTATGTTATGTAAGACCTCACTATGCACTTATCAGGCCATCACGGTATAAGCAAAAAAAAAAAGTAAGATAACCCTTTTAGACCATATTCAGAGCTAAGTGGTGGAGAAAAAAGCAGATAATGAACTGCTATAATCTGCTGAGTTACTACTTTGAAACAAAACTGTAAGGTTGCTATCCTGAAGAGCTCACTTGAAAAGTACAGCTGTAAAAGATAAAATTCTAATTTATCCCAAGGCATTCAAGGTTAAGTTTGTACAAAACTTGTCTGGTAATTAATTTGAACTTGACAAGATTTTTGGCAAGGTTCTGCAGGTTTCTGTATGTGTGGGTTGGGAACTCTTGTGCTCCTTGCCCAGCTAGGAGAAACTGGAGGTGGAGGGAAGACAGCATCTCTGTATGAACTAAGAAAATTTAGAAGTTGCCTCAGACTGCAGCTGGAGTCTGGACTGGTAGAGGATTAGCCAGGATCATGTTTTCTACTCATCCATGAGTTCACTTGAGTCTTGCCCCTATGCTCACTGGGTTGTATCTGAGGATTCTGGATCAGTGACCAGTTCCATAGAAGCATCGTGACTTCTGCAGGCATGATTTTCCTTTTCTCCTGCTTACACATAATTTGCCTATAGAGGTTATTGTATCCATAATTTGTAATTTGGAGAACTCATGCATGATCAGACTTTATTGCTCAAATTAATCATTTTATCTTGTTACAAAGTCTGTTTTGTGAAGCAAACTCTCAGTGCATAATTTTTAGTGCTAGTATGTGGGTAGTACTAGTGTAGTATGTAGTAGTAGTTCTCTTCCCCTTTTCTGTCCTCACTCTTGAAATACAAAGCCCAGACTGATGCTAAGAATCATGACTAGTGAAGGATTTGGAACACCCTTGTTTCCCATCCTCCACACACACCAGCTTCATTTCTTACTCATTGGAAACAAGTACCCTGGCTCTGTGGTCGCTGCAGAAGAGTAAATAGATCTCTTCTTACTCTTCCCTGAACTGCAGTCTGTAGCGCACTGATTTGACTCCTGATTTGTAATGGCAAGTACGCTCTCTCTTAGCTTGTGTGTATTCAGCACTGGAGGTGTACCTGCAAGACAAAATTATAGGCCTCTGGAAAGAGATCTAGGTATGGTAATTTAAAACTGAACTACCTGGAGTTTGTTTCTGGTGTAACACAGTGGGGATTCTGGTGGAATTCTGAGAAGCAACTGTGCAATGCCAACCCCTTTTATTTCTCTTTCTTTTAAAACATTTTAAAACTAGCATCTACGGGTGTAGAAGATGCTTCAAGAGATTTTCTTTCCAAATATTTTTCCCATGTTTAGTGAATAAAACACTAGAGAACAGACTTTCAGGACACAGATGGTGCCAGAAATGGCACTTGCTGGCTCAGCAGGAAGGTAGCTGTTGAATAGTTCCCACTTATCTTCTGTGGGCTTATTTCCTTATCAGTTTGGATGGAGCAGATAAACAAATAGTGTTGATGAACTTGGTAACAAAAAAGGTAGACTAAAAGCCGAGCCTGTGAAGTGTGAACCTGTTGAGTGAGCAAAGAAAGCAAGAAAAATGCTGTGAATGTGTATTCCTAGCTTTGCTGTGAGACTTGCAGGTTGCTTTTGGGGACAGAAATGTGTGGGAAGGAAGGTCTGATTTAGCTCTTCTGAAGGCAAAAGAATGTTGCTAAACAGGGTTTGCTTTTCCTCACTTTTTCATGGAAATGAAAAATGAAGTCTCATAGTTATGTTGAGACCTCCAATGTTTCATATTCCCCAAGCAGAAGTAGTAATGGGAAAAGGATTTCTAGAGCTGCCAAGTGAGTGAGGGTTCTGCATTGAGATTTCTGACAGTGCAAGGAAGGTGGGGATGGCTCAAACCTACCTGCATATTTTGTAAGACAACTTTCAGTATCACTAAAAAAAAAAAATAAGAGACTGATTCTCACTGGGCAAATGTTTTTAAGTCTTATAGTGCACTGAGTAACTGTCCTGAGGATCTGTAGTAGCTTGTATTGCTGCTTTGAATAAAGCAGCTAAGCTCTGTGGGGTGGATTGCTTGTTCTTCAGAGATAGTGTAAAAACTGATCTTGATGAATGGTACCTGCTTAAGATGGAGCCCATTTTAGAATACCAAGGATGTGAAGAGGACAAGCGGGGATCTTGTGGGTTTTAGGAAAAGAAAACCAATGAAACTATAGCAATGGAGAATAAGTTACAATTATATAAAGCAGGTATTTCTCATTAAACCAAGACGTAAAGAGGAGATGGAGGAATGAGCTGTAAGTACAATGAAAAGAATTCTAGAGGTAAAGTGACTCAACAGATGTATAAAATGTATTGAAATATACTCTCTCACCTCAAGCTTCCTCCAAGAATCCTAACTTAATGTAGTACTATAAAAATAATGTTTAGCTGTAAAAATGCTAGCAGAACGCTAAGCATGCACGAATCTGCTGCTAGGTCTGGGTATCTCTGGTAGGGATCTTTGAGAAGGAAACAGAAAACAGTGTGCTACATCAGGCACTAAGTTGTATTTCTTGTCAATTACTACTTGCCCTACTCAGCAGGTGAACAGGGAACAGGTTATTCTGCTCTCTGCAGCAGTCTTTTACATATTGGAAGACCTAAGATGCTTTGAGAGGGTTAAGGAGGGAGTTTAAGTTCTTTCAATCTCTTCTCAAGACTCTTATTTCTAGGCTATTGATTGTTGTGAAGTCTCTTACCTGGTAATGTCCCATGAGGCTTCTCTAGAGTAATTTCTGTAGTTTAGAATTGCTTTGAGCTCTTGTGCCCAGGTATATTGTCGCTCCATTTCAGCTTTGTGCCATCTTCAAATTTAGTGAACAGAAACCTGACACAACACTAGATGGTGTAGTCCCTGCAAACCCTGTGAAAATGAGCCTTTGGTTTGACAGTAGGCTGGTGATGACTTACCTGACAGGGATCCCAAGGTCTCACCTGCTGTTGTACTCTTGTCAGTGTTTGCCTTATGAGTTTGTTGTCGGGGACAGCGTCAAAAGCCTTTAGAAGGGAGATTCCCTTCCTTCCCTTGATTAATTCTGTTATAATGAGAAACTGGAGAGATGTATCAAGAATTATTTACGTCAAACAAAATCCGAATCTTGATCACATGCTTCATTTGATTCCTAACTACAGGATAGAGAGCAGAGTAGCTTCTGGGGCAGTGCAGAACCTCAGACAGGTACTGCTTCCTCCTGGGCTTGGATCTAGGGGAGCATGGGGAGCTGCCTTTGCTCCTCTTCTGACAAAAAGAAAAGAGAGGGCAATCAACTTTCCTTTGTTATCTGACCTGGGGCACGTACTCCGAATTAACTGTTTTTTCTGATCTCCATACATTTTCCATTATCTGGGTGGACTTAGCTGCAGGTGAGGCAATCTGAGATATAAAAGTGACCATGGCAGGCCACCCAGTTTTGCACTTCAGATGAGATACTGGCTTGTATCGGGATTTTAATTGCCTGGCTTAATTATAGGGGGTGATATTCACAGGTATATGTGAGGTAATCAACACCACTTGCAGGTGTTTGAAATACAATATGGGAGTGGAGGTCCTTGGATAAATATGCAATAAGCCTGTTTCTCACTTTGATTTATTCATACAAATGTGTTGGTTACAGTGCTGCTGATAATTGTCATACAATTGTTATTAGCAAGGGGAAAATCCAATGAAGAAAGTTAATTCTCTCTGAGATTTGGGCTACAGCATTTTTAAAATTTAAATCAGTGTTATACTAAAAACAGTTGATAGTGATAGAGAGGGACAGATGTTTGACAAAAGTAAGACCTAATATCCTAGAAGTCCCTAATGAAGGTATTTTGTTTTTCTTCTATTATAGTTGTAGGCATAGAAAAGTCACATTGCATTAGTTAAAACCTTGTATTGTAATGAGTAGGGAAATTAGAGGTGAGCTGAAGGCTGAGTTGCAATAAGCACCTAGAAGATACAGAAGGTGGTCTTCCAACCAGAGGAACTAGACACAGTGTTAAAACCCTGTTTCAGAGAAATCAAAAGACTTGGATTAGAGCTGGTTGACTGACCTACTGAGAGGTGTGAAAGTTGCTCTTCTTACTCCAGGTGGCCCAGATAACTAACTTCTTTTGGCTAGAAGAAGAGGAACTAGAAGATTTTGGGCTGTACTTCAGGAAGTGTGGTGTTGGGTGGATGCTCAGGCAGCCAGAGGACTTGTATGCCATAGGCAAGAAATTTGGCTGAGCAAGTTTTAAACTGTGCTGTGAGGTATCTCAACTTTTTGACCATGACCCTAAGCAAGCTGAGTAGTAAGTTGCAGTGACTTCAGGGCAAGGTTTGTGAGATGCTGTGGAGGGGACAAGGATTGGAGAAAAGCTTCCACTTGGACCTGAGACTTTTAATCTGTTGCCCTGTCTGAGCCACACAGCTTTGTGATTCAGTGAGTTGTCTACATATGTAAGCTGCTTTTGGCTGTGAAGGGCTCTAATGGTTAAAACACAGCAAACTGGTGAGTTTTAAGTGTTAAATGTGGCCATTCCAGCTAATATGTGCATAATATTTGTCTTTTGAGACTGCATTTATAGCCCTGTGTCTTACTTCCCTTTCAGAATTCAATGGTAGAAATAGCCAAGTGAAGGGTGTAGAAAAAGGAAGAAATGTTTCAGTGCAAATGTTTGACCAAAAACTCTCCTCCCATCCAAATTTGTTCCATTGTCCTGTGACTGAGATGAGAAAAAGTCTGTTTTCATTACTGAATTTTAGACTTCTGTGATAAAGGAAATCACAACCTGTAATCTCTTTTCAGAAATGTTCTAATACCTAAAACAGCTGTTAGTGTGCAAGAATTTTGGCATTGTCACCACGGGGTTGCTTGGCACTGTTAAAACAATGTGTTGCTCAAAAGCCTAGAATAATAGTTACTTGTTTATCCTGTCACTAACAGTGACTCCAAAACTTGAGAAATCTTAACTGACATACAAAATTTTCTTGGTTCAAAACTTTTTGGGAAACCAGCCACCAACGCTTACTTTTTATTTGCAGTTCTAGAAAGGTGGTGGTGAAGACCTTTGTTCAAGGGCTCAGTTGTCAAGGTGTTGCACTTCTTAGCTGTAATTTCTGCTTAAGGAGTCACTTTAATCATGATGCAACCACTTTATCCAGCATTGTGATGTGTTTGTTCTGAGAATTACGAAACCATTCAGGTTGCAAGGGGTCTCAGGAGGTCTATAGCCCAACTTTCTGTTCAAATCATCATTCTGTATGGAATTCAAGCTACATTGCTTAAGGTTTTGTCCCATCTAGGACAGCTCTAGAAATGCAGCTCTTGTAACCTTCTGGGTGATTAGTTCTAAGTATTAATTATCCTACTGGTGAGAATTCTTTTCCTTATACCTGGTGAGGACATCTGTTGTGTCAACTTAAGCCTGGTGTCTCCTGTTCTCCCACCCTCCACCTCTGTGAAAATCTTGGGTCTATCTTCTCAGTGACCCCTGGGGCAGGCTGCTGCTGTGCTCCAAAACTGTCCATTTTTGGGGCTCAACATGGCCATTTTCCTTAGCTTTTCCTCACTGCAGAGGTCTTCCAGTCTCCAGTCATCTTGGTGGACATTCATTGAATTCATTCCAGGTTCTCAATGGTTGTCTTGTACTGGAGGTCCCAAAACTGGATTAAGTATTTGCATGTGGTTGGTTATCCCCTGTTACTCATTATTCATCAAGTTTTCTCCTTCCATTGCCTGTGTTCCTGTTAATACAGGTTGTTGTTGAGTTCTTTGCTGACAGGTCACAGACTTGTTTCTGCCCTCCGAGCAGAAAGTGGCCAGGTAGGGTACCACTGTCTGAGCCCAAATGTTGCTCAGTATAGCATCATTACTGGAACTTAGGCTGGGTGTGGAACTTCTGCAAGTCTGTAATGGCACGAGCTTGTTTACCACTGCTACTCCAATAGCACAAACCCCAAAATGCCAAGGGACTACATGGTGAAAATTGTAGCTTCTGGAGTTTGCAACCTCACAGCAAAAGTCTCGAAGTATGTTTTTGGTCTACAAAGTAATATACTTTTTAAAGAAGAAAAATGTACTTATCCCTGTCGAAGCTATTGACATAGTTTTTCTTTGTCTTTCTTGTGGAAATTTAGTGTCCTAATTAATTATTCATGTTGCCTGATATCAAAATCTTACTCGCTTAGGTTTCTCTCTGTCAGATATGGAACCAGTAGTTCCTACTGATGTTGGGTCTTTTGCTGAAGTGCTGGTTTTAGATGCTAAGAGTGCAGCTCAAAAACTCCCGAAGAAATCAGACATCCATAGCTTTTCTGTTGGCATGTATGAAGCCGCTGGTAAAGCTGCACGCTTTTATAAACAAAAATGCCCTTCAAATGTTGTAAAATTGGTGTGATTAAGAAAATAGTTACTCCTGTCCTGCTCTTATGGAAATTGTGAACTAATTTCAGTTACCTGCCTTGAAAGAAGAGGCCACTAGCAGGGAATGATGCTTCAGACTTAGCTATTGTATAATTTGAAAAAGAATTGAAGGAAATGTATAAAAGAGTTGCTCCTCAGGTAACAGTACAAGAAACTCTGAGCTCTTGTTCACAGGAGCCAAAGGAGTAGAAAAATGTTAACTTCAAGTGGCCTCAATGATTCTTAATCCACTCAGTTTGTGCATAAAGAACATGAAATCAGCAACACTGGGTCAGAAGAGAGGTTAATGTACAGTCATAACCCACCTTTGCTGTGCCTTGGGAGGGGTACAGGAATAAGGGCAAGGATATAGTGATAGCTCACCAGAGCAGTCTACTGGCTTTTGGCATTTTGCAGCTCTGAAACCTACTGACTGAAAACCAGTGAGTCTGTATTTCAGAAATTAATCTAGAGTTTCTGGTAAGCATGTTATTGAACCATGTAAACTCCTGACATCCCCAATACACTGCAGTGAAGTGGCGTGGTCTTGGAGCACGTTGAAGGAAGAACCATTCCATTTCACATGCTTTGAACTTCCACCTATCTCCCAGCTCCTGTAGTGGAAAGAAGAGTGAAGAGAAATAGCATTGTTAACCTTTTCTCCCTCTTGATTTTCCTCATTGTTTTAATGACCTTTATTCCTCAATCCTCTCTTTTTCATGCTGAAGAAGTAGAACCTGCTTAGCTGTTTTTGGAAACTGTTTCCCATTCTTTGATTATCTTTGTTCATTCTTGGGAGTTTTTATTGATTTGGAACTGAGAAACTAAAGCTGCACATTATTAATTTCAAATTGTTTCACTTTCTGAAGGTAGTTGCTGTCAGACACCTCTGTGTCTGTATTAGGCTTTGCTGCTTTAAATAACAACCCACCCCTCTCAACCTTCCAAAAAAATCTTCAGTAAAAACAGTGGAAAGCTAATAAGTGGAATAGGGCTTGCTTCTTATATCTCAAGAGATTAGCAGACTTTTCTTTTTCATGATGGCCGTGGCAAAAATCGACATTATCAGTAGTGCAGATCCTCCTCTGGGCGTGCTGCTGGTTGCCGAGAAATGTTACATTTGAATCCTATGTGTACCACATGTTGACCTAACTTTATGCAACTGACTCTTTAGTGGAGGGAGGAAAACAAAATGTGATTATTTCCAAGGGTCTGGCTAGTTCCTATGGATGCTATAAGGCAATGGTAGTCAGCACCTCTCTGCTCACAGTTGTGCTTGGGTGTGTGGGATTTTTGTCTTGTTTGCTAGCCAAGTAGAAACTGGCTCTTGAGCTATCTCTCCAATGAACAAGTCTTTCGTGGAGCTGCTCCTGACACAAATTTGCTTCATTGCTACTTGTACAAGTGCACTGCTGGATTGCCTCTGTGTTCCCCCCCAGTTGCTGTTTTGGTTGTGGTCTCGAACTTGACCATTCAAGACTGAGGTCCCATATGTGCCCCTTCTTGCTGCTCTGACTTGCTTTCATCCAGTGCTACAGAAAAATCTTGAGTTATTTCTTGGATGAGGGGGATAAAGGAAGAAAACAAGCTTAGCTGCAGAATCTCCTGCAGAAAAAGGGAGACCTACAACTGAGGCAAGCAGTGAAGCTGTCGTATCAAGCATGGGGAGATGTCACAGTCTTATGGGAAGGCGAGAGATGCCAACACAGTCTTCAGCTGCACAATGCCATTCATCCAGCATCTAGTGCTCACTCCAGGAGCTGCATTCTGCAGGGATTTGGGTCCTGGCAGCTGGCCTGAGGCCTTCAAAACCTGCAATGAGGGCATGAAGAATAGGTAGGAGGTCTCTATGATGTAGGTGAACACCAACAGAGCCAAATCTGCTGAGCAGGGGAAAGAGAGGTGAAGGTCTGTTAATTTTGTGTTATTCTAAAGCCTGAAGCTCCCTCTGATCCTATGTCCCAAACTGGTAGCCAAGTACATGTGGGCAGGGAGGGAAGGGAATGTAACTTGAAATAGCTCCCTTATTTTCAGACGTTGAGTGTTGTGGCAATCAAAAAGGCGGGATGTGACTAAAAGCCATCAAAACCACTTCCAAGCACATGGCATTTAGTGAAGCAAATGAGCAGGATTTTTAGAATATAATGCAAACAGGAAATCACTCTGAAAACTGTAGCCCACCATTAACTTGCAGGGGGAAGGGAAGACAGATTAAAACTATCCTTGCAAACAGCTGCTTTGTTATAAAACCTAATAGGGGATTGAATGCACATGTAAGAAATGAATCCAAATCAACACCTTTTATTGGGTGCTGGGGTTTTTTTTTTGTTGTTGTTGTTGCTCTTAGTAATAAAATCAGGCTGTTGTTATGTGAGTAGTAGATAGCTGTTCATGCAACAATTTCACTTATTTGCTCACAGAGATCCTTTACTGAACTGGTTGTTACCCAGTGTGAGCAGCAGCTAGAAGGCCAACCTCAACTGTGTACTTTGAAGTGGAGGGGTTATAATGATGTGCTAGTGGCTTCTAGGAAGGTGTTGCTCAGCCCTTTGTTGCATTGGGTTTATAATTAAACCTGTAGCCTTCGTGATTGTATATAGCAGCTGTTTTTTGGATGTGGTTATCAATCTGCTGCCTGCTAGTGTGTGCTAGTGTTGTAGTGGAGATTCAGCAAAGTTCTGGGCAAGTCTTACATCCTACCTTCTCAGCACTTGTTTCCTTCTCTTGGCACGTTGTTTTCTGGTATCTCTGCTTTTCTGTCCAAATCTAGAAATTTACAGGACCCATCCATGAGAGCTTACAGCGAAGTGATGCTCATTACACCCCCAACTACAGGTATTGTTTTCTTTTGTTTCTTCTTTTTGGGTACAGGACTCATGTGGACCTGCAGCATTCTCATAGGCAGCGTGGGATCAGCTCATTATCCCTACCTTTATGGTTTGTGGGTATTGGTTATTGTTTTAGGTTGCTGTCACAAGCTGGGACAACTTAAGTACTTCAGTGACTGCAACCTTATAGATTTGTTTGTTGCCATTTCATTTCAGCCTCTTGCTAAAGTTCAGTAATTAGCATGTGTGTAATCCATCAGCAGGTTTGGGTTTCATACCCAGGAGGTATTCTGTTCCTGGTGACATCCCATTTTTTTCAAACACGTAGTAGAAGAAACAGCCCAGTGGTGGGAATACTTCAAAGCATGGCCTTGTGTCTAGGACTGAAGTGAGGGTGTGCAGAGGGGATTCATGATAGATCAGTGATTGGACTCTCCCAACTGTGCAATCTCCTGTGAATTGTGATGGACTCTGAACACCTTTAGCATATCTAGGTGGCTGTATAAAAGGTACGATCTTTTTAGCTATGTCTTTTTAGATATTTAGTATGCACACTAAAACCAGTCTTCAGGTATCTGAGCTCACTGGCTGTGAAATCCATTGTGGGATCTAGGGGGAGGGTGGAAGGATTATGAAATATATCAGAAGAGAGCATAAACTTTTGCCAGCTCAGCAGCTGAGTGGAAGAAAAAATATAAGATGTTCGTAATAAATGTTAGATGCAAGTGCCCACGACTTCCACCACTTTGCTACATGACAGCTTCTAGTCTAAGCCAATGTCTGGTCATGCCTCTGGACCCTATAGAAATACACATCTTGGTGATTGTGTTTTGTGTGGTCATATGTTCTAAAAGTAACTTATGCCTTTGTAAAACAAATAGGAGAACTCTCAAAGAGGTGTCCTCACCTGACTAACGAAATATCTTAACCTGCTTCAACATGGAAGTGTGGGTTTGTTTCCAAAATAGATATAAGCTATGCAATGCTGTGTTTCAGCTTGTCAAAGACTGGTCTTGCAGCTTCCCTGGGATGCATGAGGCATTGATGTGCTTGCAACTGCCCTTTGTGCCTTCCTGTTTAAAGTCTGCAGGCAATCACCTCCTCCATCCTTTTGGAAAGTTACTGTCTGCAAAGCAAAGACAGGAACAACTTATTTTGCTCTTGCAGTAGGAATACTTGGTTTTCTGAGCTGTTGCATGTCAACAGTTCCAACTAATTTGCCATAACCAACCTGTTTTGTGGCCACCCTTGTGTTCCATTGTTCATGTTTCCATTGCAGAGTGGCTGTTAATTTCTCCACTATTCAGACAGGGAAGTAATGCAGTCTCACAGAGGTGAGGCAGAGAAGGGGTCATTGAGACTGCAAGTAAGGGATGTTAGGGTTGTAGCCTTCAGTGTCCTTGGGTTACATTGACTGCTTTGCACTGCTCCCAATTCTTCTGTGTGGTGTTATCTTCTGAGCTTTGTGGGATTAAAAGCATTGCCTCCCGCATGTAACTTGTAAGATGTCTTTCTGCTTGGCAAAGAAGGTACAAAAGAAGGTACTTTTGCTTGCATTTTTGATGCAGGGAGATCAGCTGTTTTAGTAGCTGATGGGAGCTTTACAAATGCAGGGGAGACCTTCTGACCCTGAGATTAAGGAGCAAACTCATCAGGTCTGTTTGGTCATATGGTCTTTCCTGTGCTGGGGTGATGGCAAACTTGAAAACATGTTCCTGGCCATGCCAGGCTGCTGAAGCAAAGCTGCTCGGAGCTGAACCCAGGATTCCACAAGGCAGGAGGTGTTTGTGCTGGCCTGAGGGGGCAGCAGGTTTTTGGTGGTAGAGCACGGGAGCATCTGTTGGAGATCCCTACTGCTGATCCTGAAGCCCATCCCTCGCAGTGCCTGGCACCAGGAAGGGTGCCCACATGCTCTACCCTGCTAGTGTGATCACAGGCATGAAACTCTGCAGTGTTCTGCACATGTCTTTAAGGCCTTAAAATATTTTTAATAAACCCCACCGTATCAAATACATAAGTGAAAAGACCACAGAGCTTCTGACTTGCAGCAGAATTTGCCCCTTTCAGAGAAGCAGGTGGTACAGTTTGTGTGAAAAGGTGGAGTGGAAATAAATATGCTGTTTTCTGTACTGACTCAAAAAACCCTCAAAATATCATATTTGAGGAGTAAGCATGTTGTAGAGTGCCCTGTAACTAGTGGAATGAAATATCTTCATGGTGCAGAGGTGTTTGACAGTTTTTCTCTTCAGATTCCTAGTTTTAGTGGAAGTAAGTACAACCAGAAACGATCAACAGCAGTTCCAGCAGAACTTTGACTATTTTCTACTCTGTATGTGGTAGAAAATATGATCTCTCCTGTCTTCTCATATCTAACCAAGTTCACGTGGTCAGGTTTGGGATGGAAGAAATCTCCATTTTGCAAGTAAGAGAAAAAGTTGCCTTCAGTCTCAATGGGAAATTTTCAATGAATAATGATAAAACTAGTGTCTAAAGCATAAGAGTGGGCACTACTGACTTTTCTTTGCCAGAGAAAGCGGGGGGGAAACCCCTAAAAATCTCTGACTTCTGCAGTGTGTTATCTTCATTCACTGTCACTTCTTTGGGTCATGGCAAAAGCTGCTTAGTTGTAAAAGTTAAGAGTTTGAAGTTTTTTGGGGTTTTTTTTGAAAATGTGGAAAAAGAAATACTTCTCAAGAGTGTTTATCTTTTGTCATCTAATCAGGGTAGATAAAGGTACCCACTTCCTCTCACAGGAGTTTTCTCTCATTCAGCCAATGGTAAATTTATAACCAAATGAGGGATCATTTGAATACTAGGTTTCAGGACATTGATATCATCACATTCAATTTGTGTCTAAGAAGTTAATTATAGATACTGAATATTAGTTCTGCTTTTCTTTTTGACATCTTAAACTTGGCAAAAGAAAAATGTAGATTATAAAAAGATTGAAAATTAAAGTCTCTAGATGAGTTCTAACATCTCATGCACAGTTACTTAAACTTTAAAAAATGCTTTTAAATAGATTTTCCCAAACTGTTAGTCTGATGCCAGATGAACAGTTCAGGGGTGTTTCTATAAATCGCCAAAGGAAAATTTTACCATGAGCTGAATCCCAATTTTTTTCTGTGAAGAAGAAAAGTTAAAAAATAAACCCCAAATAATCTAACAACAACCCCAAACCCAGTCCTTTCTCTGTTTGTTAAACCTGCTAATAAGCATTTTCATAACCTTATTTGAAAAAAAAAACCCACTGTGGTTGTCCATGAATTATTCTCTCATTTGAAGTTCCTGTCTTTCTCCTTGCAAAGTATTTGCTTTTTAGTTTGTTTTTTTCCTCAGAGTTGAGCTAAAAATGAGCTAAATAATAAGCTTCCATTAACTTACCTGCTTGGTAACCTTTCTGATGTTGGTGTTAGCAGAAAAGTGTAGGTGCTGTGAGCTGTCCTGATGCACACTGGGGTGTGTTTTTTCACCAGGCAGTTTACCCGATGGCTTTCTGGGCTTGCAAACTATTGGGTGAGGTTTCATATCTCGAGACTTACTGCCCCAAAAGGAAACTCCTAGCCTGTGAGCCAAGGGTCCTGTCCTTTTTTGCAAATAAGAGTGCTCTGCAAATCCTTTTCTTTCATTTCAACTAACTGGTGGAGGAAGATGCTTTTATTTTCTTCACTCCCACCTCCTCCTCCTCCATGCTCTAACCACAGCAGCTACATGGTCACATCCTTATGCTGTATTCCCTGGGTGCTGGAGAGCCTCCTGGGTTTTGTAGGACACACAGCTTTCCTGGGACTTTTGCTTCCCTTAAAGATCAGGACAGGGGTGGGGACAGAGGACGTCTTATCCTCCTTGACAGGGACCAGTGACTGGTTACATTGGTAAGGAGAAGGTCTTCTATGAACTTGAACTAAAGAGTTTTGAATGTGTGTATGGATTTTTTTTCCTAGTTTTTGTGCAGTCTGGGTGCTGAAGATATCTTTCCAAGTCATTTGATAGTCAAAATTTAGAGGATACACAGAGTAAGTTAGCATTCCAGCAGTATTTGCACAGAGCAAAGGGCTGGGAAACCTTAAACCTATTCTCTTTGTTGAGTATGAGGAATAAGTAGCTGGAATTACAGAATCATGAGTATTTGTTTCACCAAAATAAGTAGGTTTTCAGATCCCTTTGGGGTTTTTTTCTAGTTCTAGTGAGAAAATTACTTGAAATTTTAGAAACACTATAGTTGTTTGCAGGCATAAGAAATACCTGGTGGGTGATATGGCAAACATTACTTTAGAACTAATAGATTACTTCATGACTTGCAACTTCATGGGTGCTTTCTAGGAATTCTGTCTAAAATCTCTGCTTCTATTTAATTTTAAGGGAAACTGAAATTAATTTTCTAAATTTAAAAAGAAAATATTAAAATCTGTGTAACCAGAACTGCCAGGAAATTTTATATTGTGCTAGCTCAAGGAGGTATTCTTAATATAAAGCCTTCATCTTCTGTGGTAACCCATAACAGGAATTGTTGCACCTTTGATAAATGTTAGCATGTGTATCAGATGCACACAAGATCCTGAAGTAAGACTTCATGTTGTGGCTATCTTGTGTGTAAACATATATAACCCATAGAATACTCAGCTTCCATCAATTGTTCATGGTTATTATGAATGCAAAAATCTACCAAATGCAATATACAGGAGGGAAATGACCATGAGTAAGCTTAGACCTCCTAATTCCCTATCCATTGCTATCAAGTCATACTCCGCTAGGCTTTTGGAAAAATATTAGTTGAATTTGGGAAAGACAGATATAAAAGAAACATTATCAGCACAGCAAATGTTTCTTACAGAACTGATTGCAGATTATGTTGTTCTGCAAACCACTTCTGGAACCAAGTTCTGGAGGTATTAGTTTGCAGTTCTGCAGACTGATTTTCTGTTTAAAAAACGTCTGAATAACACTTTGCTTGCTCACACTTTTTAAGGTCTCCCTTACCTTGTTGAGTTCATGAACCTGCTTTTTTCACCCCACTGCTTGTGTTGCTTAATTACCCATCATCTGATTGTAACTAATTTCTAGTGGTCATTGTTTGGTGACTGTGTTTTTTCCTTGCCAAGTTATGATGGTCACCTGAAACAGGTAACTGTTGTGCTAGGGTGCATTAACCTCTCCTTTATTTTTACTAGCCTTTCAATTCGTATCATCATTGCCTCTTGCATACTTGTGTGGCTTTGGCATATCTGGCAGAATATCTTGCAGAAGCGCTGCTTTTCATTTCCCTTGGAGAGCGATCCAGATGTAACAATGCTGTCTAAGGAAATCCTGCTGCTTGACTCCAGCTGCAGTCATAAGGGGGTCATTAGCATGGTCTTTGCTCTTTCCTGTAGTCCTATGCTATTGTAGCTATTGTCTCCTCTGTCAAATTTATTAATCAGCCCAGCCTTTTGCAATCTATCGGTGAGCAGGTCTCTACTCCAGGAAGCAAGAAAAAAGATTAGAAAGAAATGTGGGAAACTAAAAGGCATAGCATCTTCATTTCTGTTTTCTTGTGACATAAGATATTTACGGTAACTTTGGAATATATCTGAATGCTAAGTTTCTTATTTCTAATAGCTACTTCATCAAACTGATTACTGAGTAATATGAGAACGTGGAACATGTGCTATCACCCAAAATACACAACCCACAGGGCCTGCACTTTGCTGGATGTAGGTGCCATGATGCATAGCACTTGCACTGGAAGTGTTGTGCTCCACCTTAGTCTGTTTTGGGATCATCAGAGGCATTTGAATGAGCAGAGCACTTGCTCTTTTTTGTGTGTCCTGCATATTTCAGTGATTTAGTGAAATCTGGGTTTGTATGTGGATGGAAATCCACCGTAAGTAAAGGTATTTGTAGTTTGGATTTTCTAGTTTTGTTTAGATGAGGAGCACAGTTTTTTTAAATATTCCTGAAGTGTGTTGGGCACTGTTCCCTCTTGTTCATGACGAGTCCACTTTTTGTTGTTCAGTCCTTCATAGCTGTTTCTTGCAGTACTTGGGGGATGCCTGTGCCTCCTCACTTTGTAACCTGTGATGCTTGATCCCAAAGTTTGCCCACACCACCCTCTCCTGCTTTCCATGGGCTGTGCTCAGCTGGTGGGGCTGGCCAGGGCGTGGAGGTGCAGTTTCCATCCTGCAGGAGTCCTCTGGATGGGCCTTGGTGAGCGCAACCCTTCCCGTCGCGGGCGGGCTCCCTGGCTTTGGCGGAGGCTGGGATGTTCCTAGAGTGCGAGTGCTGGATTTTGTGCGATCTGGATTGGGACTCTGCCCGCTTGGCTGCGCCCCTCCCTCATCCACGGCCCAAAATAAACATTGCGCAAATCGCCGGCCCCTCAAACAAGCAATCAGCGAAAATTGCTGTGCTTCCACTGAGATTAAGACTAATCAAAGTGGGCAGTGATTGCAGGAGTCAGTTTTTGCTTGGAATATGTTCTAATGAAGCCTTTGCTGCCCCATGAAGGCACAGAAAGAATATGAAATGACACAACCTACAAAAACGTTACCACTAATTGCATTTTATGTTGTTCAGCTATGCCACGATCTTTCTTGGTCTCATTTTTTTCCTTCTGGTAAAGAGGAAAATTTTGTGTAGGCTAAGTAAGTAGGAGACATTGAGCTTTTGCCATGAGGTGAAACACAACTTCTGTGGTAAATACGCTTCAAAATGCTAGTCAAAAAAAAGAAAAATCAACACCCTTTCCTGCAAATCAGTGAATTCCTGTGTCTCTAATTAGTTTAAAGAAGAAAAAAATATGGTATATGGCATGTATACAGTTTCATTTTATGAATTCTAGTTTACTGTGTGAATAATTCTTTATAAACATAGCTAGTGATTTAAGTGATGACTCATTAATGGTTTTAAAACAAGTATAGTAAAAATGAAACTTGGTTGTTTGTGTGAGAGCTATTTTTGTGTGTGTGTGTGGTTTGTTGGGCTTTTAAAAGTTATTTTAGGAGTTACTTTCAGTGGAATCCTAGGAGTTCTCTACAGTATAACTGATTGCCTACCTTCCTGGTTTTGATTTTGCCTTTAATAAAGTGGCAACAAACTAGGAAATGTTGGTGCCAGGAAAGCTAACTAAAGGTGCAACTTTAAAGAAGGGCTACAATGAAGGTGATGTTTAAATGATGGTAAATTTTGTTACTTGGTACTCTACCAGATTATTTCCTCTTACTGTATTAAGTTGTGATTAAAACCTAGTTTTAATTCTAAGTTTTTAAGTGCATCACCTCAGTGATTCTTGGCTGGTCAATTCCATTATATGCAAGAAAATTCCTCTTCCTGTGCACTGGTAGTAATCTAAAGAAGAAGAAATAAGCAGTCATTAAGCTTTAGAAGACTTGAAGCTCTGTATCTTTTCTTACATACTAGTTCTTCAGAGTGAGATTTCTTTTTATGATTCATTATATAAATCACTGTGTTTTATTTAGCACTTTACTGAGGGTATTGGACTTAAAAACAGTATGCATGCCTCCTAAAATATGCATAATATAAGGACTAAGTTACACCGATAAATTAATGTATTTGAATTTCAGAAAAATGCAATTTCCTGACAATTTTACTACAAAAACTTGTCTATGCATGGAGTTGCAGGAATAGAGGTGTGTTCTGCACTTGAGCAATGTGTCTCTTAGTAATATTGTTGCCTTTACATTTTCCAATTAGCAGAACTTAATTCTAAAGATAGGCTGGGCCTAAAGTAAGGGGAACTCCAAATTCAGTGACTCGTGGGAGGTTCTAAACCTGTCTGCTTTTCTCAGCCTTGCCTCTTCATGTGTGTGTAATCAGGTCTTGAAATCCATAGCTCTTTTCCATTATCTAAAAGATGTGCATGATTCTGGATGATCCTTTTGTCAAACCCTCTGCTCATCTGAAAGAAAAAAAAAAGCAACCACACTTTCAGAACACTTCCAATAAAGAGTTAGAATTATTAACTGAAGTTTTAAAATAAAACACTTGCCTTGAACAACACTGTAGTATATTACTGCTGTTAGATTAGAAACACTGACCTATGATTTATAAGCAAGCTATTGACTTGGTGGGCACTTGGTGTGACACAGTTTTAACAGATGTCAGTGAAAGGTTGTTGCATTAAGACAGTGTTTTTAAAACAGTATTTGCTTTCACTTTAGGCAAATTAATGTGGAATGAAGAATTTTGCTTAATTAATAGCTTGAGGCAAAGTGATAAACAACCCTGAGCATAACCTTGATGCCTTAAGATTTTTGTAATTATATACCTATTTCCTTCTTTTTTTCCTTTTTTTTTTTTCCTGATGCTTTTCCACTTTGCTGCTGCTTCTCTTCCCTGAGTGTCACCTGTTCTCCCTGCTCCCCTGCCCAACACAGTGCTGCCTTGGCCAACCAGTTGGGACCCCATGAGCAAAACCCTGTCTGGGTGAGGCAGTCCCAGAGGGTCAGAGCTGGAGGGCTGGTGGTGCAGACAGAGTTTGGTTGGAATTGAGGGTTCAAGGCAGCCTGGGATGACACAATTTGTGCTTTGCATGACTGGGAGAGTGGGGGAAGGAAAAAGGTAGCCAGCCACATGCCATACCTGCGATCAAAGTTTTGAGGTCAACATGCAGCCACCCTGTTAGGAATTGCTTGGGCTTGGAGGGCAGATTTACCTGTATTCTTCACTCCTGGGTTGCAGGGTTTAGCTGGGTAACTTTCCAGCAGTAAAACATCCCCAAATCTTTAGAGCTGAGCTCTCTAAACTTCAACAGCGTGGATGCTCACAAAGCACTCATGCTGGGCTAGTTTGTGAAAATGTCACTGTGGTTTACACAGATCACCTGAGTAGTAGCACAGGTGTATGGATATTTAGGAGAGAAGCTGCAATATGGGGATTACATCCACATCCTACTTTGCTTATCCCAACTCAGTAACTTGGAACTGTCTTTTGTTTTATGCTGTTTTCCTTTATTTTTTTAGCAGTATGTTTTGTGTGATGTATTCTCTATGAGCAAGTGTTGAAAGTGAGGTAGTGTTAAGCAAACATCTGTTCCTATGGAAAATTAGTGGAATTTGTTTCTCAACACCTTATTTACTAATGCAGCCAAAAAGAGATGCAAATATCTCTCTACTCTGTTTCCTTCCCTGCCCCCCAGTCCCAAGTTGTACTTGTTTTCTTGCTTTGCTGCCAAATTTTACACAGGAATTTTACACAGTGGTCCCGTGCTGTCCCTATTTACCATCCTAAGAACAGCAGAGTTTGCACATCAGTCACAGCAGCCAAGGCCATATGAAGCTGTTAAAGCAACCCTGTCATTCTGTTAACCCTTCAGAGCCATGTCTGACCAAATCTTGTGCCATCTGCTCCTGTCTTCAGACCTCTTTGCTAGCTGACCTCTTCTTCTTCCCTGAACTCTGCATGGATAATGCTGGGTGTAGCTCTCACATGTACTTGCTACTGGAGTATCTGTGTTCTGTGGACTGTGCTGGTCAGCACACAACACTTAAGTGCTTCATTATTTATGAAAGTTTGAAAAGAAGATACTCTTGAAAGTTCTGTTAACTTTTCTTAAACAGAACTTAAGGTAGTTTGCCAAACTAGTGAAAATGGATGTTGAAGTCAGCATAGTTGTGAAAATTTTTCTATGAAATTAGAAAACTCAAAAACTTGAGTTTTGACTGACTTAGGTTGTTTTTCTTCCAATTTCTGACTTCAGTCCTGTAACAGCTGAATGGCTTCTTCCACTGGAACTCTGGAGAGGCAGCTAATTTTCATCTTTGTGTTCAGAATGAGCAGAGCATACCGTGGGCTGTTAATTAACACCTGCTCTAGTATTTCTGTTCCTTGCAAACCTGTTGAGGATGCTGCGGACCACATACTAAGGTGTAAGGTTTTTTGGTGGGATAGGCATGCACATAACTTTAAAGACTAAAACTCTTGGGTACAGAAACCCTTCTGTAGTCTTAGGTAGAATGCTGCTTGTCTTGCATATACCCTGTCCCATTAAAATCTTATTTTATTTGTTTATTACGGTGTTTTCAGGCTATGCAGTGCTTCATAGTTGTTCTGTTTGTTTACATATGGCTGTGCTGGCTTTCTGATGCAGCTGGTAAAAGTTTGGAGATCTGACCTTGCTGCTGAGCAAAGATTTGTTTAATTGCTTGTAGATGGCCTAAGCACAGCTCTTGTGGTACCCCCATGCCATCCACTGGAGTGGAGAAAGGAGTTTATATTCAGTTTTCCAAAATTGTGCGTCTTTTAGTCCTTGTTGTCTTCCCCACTGCAAAGCTTATTAGCTAAGTGTAAAGATGCTCAGTGAGTCTGCTGGTGCCTTGCAGCAAAGAATTTGCTTGAAACTACTCAGATGATATTTCAAATAAAGGACACTTGACAGTGCAAAATGCAGCAGACTTGTCTGTGGCAGTAGCTAGAGACAGTAGTGGGTATATAGGTATTAGTTGAAAGCAGAGGGTTGAGCGTTATATGTATTGCCAAAACCTTTGTTTGATAATTTTTTTTCTATTGACAAATGAGAGCTACCAGGTAAAGCATGACTTTATGGTGTTTTATGTGCTATGTTTGAGTTTTGGAAGTAGAAATGGTGGTCACGATTGAGGCTTCTTACATCCTTTAGATGGCTGTACAGGCTTTCATCCAGCAATGAAATATTTTTCTGGGGTTTTCTTGAACAGCTGATGCTAGAGGTACTGAAAAGTTTGAAGATTAGTCATATGTAGAACCAAAAATAGAAAACCAGTGGGGAATGTAAGGTCTTTGACAACAGACTTTTTTTTTTCAGACCCTTTGTCATTCTTGCCAATCTGAAAGACTTACTTTTCACTTGAAAAAAATTAATGTAGTCCATTAGCTTTCAGTTTACTGCCCCGCCCCTCTTGTGCTGCTTCAGGATTTTTGAGTGCTATGCAGCCATTTCCTTCCGCTAGCGCTGCGCTCTGGGGCTGTGTCAGGAGCCCTGATGCTGCCCTGGTGAGTCACCCTGTAAAACTGAAGCAGTCCCATGTGATTATTCACACACAAGATTTGGACTCATCTGTCTGTAAATAAGCATGTGCTTGTCTACCTTGTTTTTCCTGTAAACTGCTGAAGCAGTGAAAGTGCTTTCTAGGCATGTGCCCTTGACACACAATGCTAAAAATAGGGCAGTTTGACATAGTACAAGCTCACAGGCTTCCTAGTTGTCTAAAGAGTCACTCCTCTATTCAAGCAATCATTTGAATAGGCACGTTTTCACTCAGAGGTGTTCCGGGATGGGTTTTTTTTTGTCCTAACCTAATACGTAGAGCTTTCAATTTTATTTCTTCTGTGTATGAGCAAAGTTAGGCAGCATATCTGTAGTGCTCTCAGTAACTTTTTATAATGTCACTGAAAGAGAGCAAAGGTGGATTTTGGCCTCTTAAAGGCATGTGTACCCTCTGTGATATTTGTGCTTTATTGAGTATTTTAAGTGCTCGTTTCACTTGTGAAGTCATATTGCTGTCTTTTGTCCTGGTTGTTGTCACCATTACTGAAATGACTTCAGATGTGGTTGAGACCTTGTTAAAAGAATAATCAGTTATATTAGCCAAAGCTGGTCTATTTTGGACTGTGCTTTTGTCATATCTTTCTTCCAAAAAAGCTGAACTAGTAAAGCCCCTGAAAGCATTTCATGCTGTTTTACTGGTGTGATGTTGGGTGCATCATGTGAAGGTTGCTGTACTTCCCTCAGATGTGTTCCACGAAACTTGTGCTTTGGACCTGTGTGCTGTGCTGTGACACCATGTGGTGTTTCCCACTGGTCATTCAGGAAGCAATTCCTCAGAGCACAGCCTGGCTGAAGCACAAAGCCTGCATTGGGAGCCTGATCCTGAGAGACAACTCTCTGTGCTGGGGGTGGGAAGGGGGATGTTTAGAGTTGGTATGTGAGCCCAGGGGGAAGGGGAGGGGAAGAGAGATTTATTTGAACTAACTGAAAGCTTAATGTGGCTTCCTTCCTTCCCTGCTTCCTTTGCCCCCTGCTTTACCTTTACAGTAAGAGCATACAATGATCTGTGTATCTTTATATCTGCTGCCCAAAAGAAATGGGTGTGTTTGCCCCAGAATGTCCTCCCAGTGTACCTGTGCCATGTGATGCGGCAGTGGTGTGAGGATGGCACAGGCAAAAGCAGGCTCTGAGCAGGGGAGAGGGCTGGGAGTGGTTGCTGTGTGAGCAAGGACTGTTCACCCCCCAGCCCAGGCAGTGGAAACATGGTCTGGCAGCCTTGGAAACTCTGCAGCAATGGAAATGTGGTGTGAGAGAGTGGGGCTGGCTGAGCAAGCAGCATCCATGGGCCAGGATAGGCTGTGAAAGTGTTAGAGGTGGGAGGAAGCACTGATTTAGGTAGGGCAGGACTTTGTTTTGCTAGGTTGGTGCTGATGAGAGAGCAGTAGTCTATCTCATGGCCTCTTCATATGGCCTTGTTAATCAGCCTCCTGTTCTCTTCATGTGGTTGTAGTTAGCTTATAACTCAGCAGATCTGCTGCTCTAGGTGGAGAAATTCCCTCTGCCCCCTGTCTCTCCACTCCCTCACATACATCCACAGGCTTGAGACTTCCCTTGGGCCTTTCTTTTGTAGCTGGTATGTCTACAAGTCTTTCAGCTGTTCCTTGGAGGTCATGTTTTGTGAATTTTGGGGGGCTCTCGCTCCTGTGCTGCAGATGCCTTCAGAGCAGTTGGTGTGTTTTTTCCAAGTGGTGGCACATGGAGCATGGGGAAAAACCTGATGGGACTAGCCAGGTAGAGGGAAGACTCAGAGGTTCAGTGCTGAGAAGCAGCATTTGCAGGGAGCTTGGCTATGCAAATATAATTTGGCTTATGCCAAAATGATTGCCCTTTCAAGCAGAATAGCTCTTAGGGCTTGCACCGTATCCTGCTTTGTACCAACATTTTGTGTTGCATGGAATTCCTTGCGGCTTATACTCACGAAACTCTTGAGTGACTTTCACTTCAAAATAATCTGAGATCCTTGAGAAAATGAATGTTTAGTCTCTGTACTTCATCATTCTCTATTGCTTTAGAAGCAGAACTGAGGAGTTTGCAAGCTGCGCTTAGTTTCTTTCCCAGCTTGAGCCACCATAAAGAACAAGTTACATGGCATTAAAAGACAGAGACCAGGCTGTAAAGCAGTACAAATTAAGCTGTGCATTTCTAAATCATGAATAATTCTGAAAACCCTGTTGTATGAGAGAAATGCATGTCCCTGAATTTTTGAATCCATTGCAGAAATGGCATATGGTTGGGACAAAGAAAAGGGGAGGAACGTGACTCATGATGCATGAAAATATATAATTCACTGCAGTGTTTCACAGCCCATAAGCAACAATCCAAAAGGAGAAGAAACACAGCTTAAAGGAAAGTTTAAGAATGAAAGGGCTTCCTCTATTGGCATCCAACAGGTTGACACTTTTGGTGGGGTGGCTGCACAGCTTTGTAAGCAGTGCCTGGACTCAGTTGCTGAGATTTGTGGCCAGCCACTCTCTCCAGCCTCTCACTCTATTGTCACCATCTGCAATGGCTCTTGGCACCGGGTGCCCCTGGCTTGGCTGGAGCTGCAGTGTGGAGCTGGGGTGCAGGAGAAGGTGGGCTGCTGCCGGTGAAGCTGCAGGTGCACACCTGGCTTCCACCTTAGGCTTTCTCCCTCCTCTCTCTCTTGGTTACAAGGCAGCCTCTCTGTTCTTGCTGCTCATGTGCTTACTCCACTTGGAGGTATGGAGCAAAGGGCAGATCTGCCTGCTGCAGCCACTCCCAGGTGTTCCTGCCTGGGAAGCCCTGGGGTCTAGTTCTACTCCTGGGTGCTGGAAGCGCAGCCTCCTCGGCAGGAAAGAACATTGCAGGGCATGAGCTCATCTTCATGACGCTTCACACAGCTGTGTGAGGCTGAACTGCACTGTCTTGTCACCAGCTTTGCAGTCTTTTGAGCTTTTCTTGGGAAGTTATTGCTGTAAACAGGCATGTGCTTCACATATATGGGTTTGTGCTGGTGTTTTTAATGAGGGAGGAACATTACACGCCGCACCAGGAACGTGCGTTGCAGTCATTACACAGATGGCCTTATCCTCACATGGTCTGGTTCATACCAGATTTACAACTGCATGTTCATTATTAGATTTGGAGCTCTGCGTGAGTGCTCTTCCTAGAGTTGCCTGCATATTTAAAGTTTGCATGGATACAATTCTTCTTGGTGATGCCTAGTAGAGAACCATGCTGCTTTCTTTACTTAGCAGCTGACACTGGGAAAAAAATAAACCCCAATATATTTGTTGTGAGGGTTTGATTTTCTAAAGCCAAATAGGTAAGATTGGACACACTTTTGAGGTTCTAGAATATTTGCTATCTGTGCAGGGAAGGGCAGGGGTGCTGAGCTCTTCTGCTGGCTGGCTTGTTCTGGATTATGGAGTTTCAGTTTTGACATCCAAGTTAGAAAACTGTGTGCTTTTTTGGAGCTGATTGGTGGTTTGTAACCACTGCGACAGCACAACTTATACTTGCATGGGGTAGTTTAGAGGTATACACAATGGAGCTTTTATTCAGCTTTTATTATTATTGGCCAGTGTGAAGAGTGATTGTATTTTACACAAAAACCCGGAATATTTCAGCCTCTCCATACATAATTTACCACTTGGAATTTTGTAATTATGGTTCTAGTTAAGCTTGCAGTTGGTAACTCTAGAACTTGAACCATTTGTCTTCTCTCTAATGGTTAGAAAACGAGTATTTAATTGAAAGGTTTAGAGTGACCGATGGCTGCTCTTTCTTCGTGGCGTAACAAATGAAGGACAGGCATACAGATAATTTCCTGCCTGGTATGCTCACACTACTTCGGGGGTGGGTCATGTGTACTTACATACTGCAGTTAAACCTTTTCAGAGCTTTGGAGCTGGAATTGCAAGTTTTTCCTCAAAATTTTTGAAGGAAATTCATTAACAACATTATTTTCCAAAGCCGATTATGGCTAAGAATTAAGAGATTTTGTGGTTTGTGCTATTGGATCTTGATGCACCTCTGTCACAAACTCAGGTTTTCGCCTGTTGTGTTCATGGCACTGCCAGAAGTGGTAAGGAGTTCTCACGTTGTCACTTTTTCTGCACTAGTCTTAACTGCTTTTCCTGGTCAGTTCCCATTGCCATATTTAGAGGATTTTTTTAAAGGCAAAAATCGTATGTAAAAAATGTCGGCCTCCAAACCCCTAAGCCAAACCTTTGCTATCTTTTTCTATTTACAGCTGCAATGAACATCAAGTAACATTAGCATCCACCAGCTCTAGAGCTTTGTTTTCCCTTTTCTTCAAATCACTGCACACCTATTTGATACTTCTACAATGCTTTTAATTTCCATTTAAGAATAAAATAGAAGGTAGATTTGGACAAACTAAAGGGAAGAAAAAAATAAATCCTTGTAATACTGTTTTTTGCCTTACAAATTTTGTATTTAAAGGGTGAATGTGTTTACACAGCTGTAC
The DNA here is from genome assembly GCA_013398615.1 of Brachypodius melanocephalos. Lineage (NCBI taxonomy): Eukaryota > Metazoa > Chordata > Aves > Passeriformes > Pycnonotidae > Brachypodius > Brachypodius melanocephalos. The sequence goes on along the minus strand of VZSR01001283.1, from coordinate 26,982,896 downwards.
TTATTTGCTCCCCCAGTATGTGAACTGTATAAAAGATGGATGATAATGTTTTGTGCCTATGCACTTACATACAGATTTATATTAACAAAGTATGTTTTGCTTTATTTCTGTCTTTTAATGCTGCATAACTTGCACTTCATAGTTGGCTCAAACTGAGAACAAAACTAAGGAGCTTGCAGACACCTTGGTACTGTTTCTAAAGCAATAGAGAATGATGAAGTGCAGAATCTAAGCATTCATTTTTGGAGTATCTTGGATGATTTAAAAGTGAAATTTATTGAAGGATTTGATGAATATAGGCTTACTCTACACCAGTTACTGACATATCAAATTATATTTGTAGAGACAAGAATTTTAACAGATATTTTCCCACTGCTGAGCAGAACGGCTGTAGGCATTTCCCTTTACTTCACACTGCCACCTCCTTTGAGATGAACATCCTCCTCTCTGCTACTTCTGTCTTTTAGTCTCTTTACCCAAGTGTCTCTCTGGAGGCCTGAGTTTGCTCTTTGTGTGCCACTGTAAGATGTATGTGGACAACTTTGAAGGCATCTCCAGCAAGAGAAGTAGAACCTGACCAAGAAAGACCTATAAGGCCATTAAGGCTTTCCACTGCTTTTCAAGAAGATGAAAGTCTTCAAGTGCATTAAATGTTTCAGTACTTGTCATGAAATGGTAGAGGTCTTAACGAGTACAAAATCCATGGTGATATGGGAAGGATATCTGTGGTGGTGAGTGTCTAAATGTCATCCATACTCCAATTGTACAGATTCAAAAGCTGACTTGATATCACTGAGGTGTAGATGATTGTGCCTTATGCTAGATGAAATGACCCGGTGTTTAGACCTTGAATAGCTCTAGTGATGGTGGTTCATACAGCTGTGTACAGAATTTTGGAGCCCCACCAAAAGTCAAAACCAGTTTCAGTCTAATGTATCAGACTAGTCTTTGTTCTAGCTGCAGTTGTCATGGGGCAAGGTCTAGATTTGGTTCTCAGCTGCAGTCCTAGTGTAACATGCAGACTGGTGGTTGGATTGACTGGACTTCAGCAGATACTGAAGGCCAGTGAAAGTGTTTGAACTTTAACCCAATGCTCTGTGCACGCAACTTTGCGTTTGTCTGTGTTGGTATTGTCCTCTCTGAAATAGTGTGTGTAGGGAAAACACCACAGGTGCCTCAATATTGAGACAAGAGAACACAAGTACAGAGTGTGTATGTGTCCAAAGTATGGTATTCAAGTCTCAGAGTACAGGGTTTTTGTCTTATAAAAAGATGTGCACAAAGCCTACCATGTACTGTTAGGCTGCTGTACATATTTTCCTAAATTAGTAATTTTTGGTGTTGTAAAACTGTCCCTGGTAGACCTGCTCTCAGTTACTGATGTGAGTTCTAGTCATATTTTTTCTGTTTTGCCTGAGGAATATTCAGCTATGAATACCTTTAGGAGGCCAGCTTGCACTGTATTTATAATAATAAACACAGTGCTATGACAAGATGCTGAATTCAGTATAACAATATTCTGTATGACTTACTAGACTTCTGGATGTCACTTTTTAAATGAACCAATTGTGAGTGAAGTGACCAATATTCATCCTATGCTAATGCTGTGCAGAGTTCTTTGAGATGTGTGTGCTGTGAACACATCCCACAATCTGTATTTTTATGCCTGAAGCAGCCTCTCAAGTCAGCTTGCTCTTCCATGCTGAGTCCTGCTATCCTGCAAGTAGGAGGGGTATGAATGAATATGTATAGTATGTTGTGTGTGTCGATATGCATTTGTACACGGTAGAGAGACGCTATTTTAACTTCTAGAAAAAGTATATATTCAGCTGCATGCATTCAAGCACAAGCAGCTGCCATCCACGTCTGTAGCAGTGGCAGTGAAGACTCATGCAGGAGTGTGGGGAGAAATGGGGGGCTGGACCACTTCTGTGAGCAAATTTAGGTTAACCCAAGGATAGATTTGCTTAGACTTACATCTGCCCACTGCCAAAACTAGTTTGAATATTTTTCTAAAAGGTTTCTAGGAGAACAATATTCCATATGTCCTACTTAGGAGAAAGTACTAACATGGTTAATATGACAAGTATCTTCACTAGCTTCATGTTTTTCTTGTTAAACCTTGCTTTTAGCATTTCTCCTGTGATGAAAAGCCAGCTGAAGGTGTTACCTGTACCATAACAAGAAACAGATGAGAGGAAGTGGGTAATGGTTATTTGTTGGCTTTTTAAAAAATTAGACCAAGTATTTCTGTAATATGTAGTCACAGACGTAGTCAAGAGTGCAGATAAATCAGGCTTCCTTTTCCCAGAATTTGGACAGAGATCTCTTGAGTTATTATTTCCTCATTTCTTGTCTGAAGATATAAAAATACCACAAGCACTGAAGATTTTAACAGGAGTTTTAATGTAGCCAAAACAGTAAGGAACATTATCTCATACAGGAATTTTTGTTCAGAGACTTAGGTTCTCTATTAGTGTCTGGTTAGAATTTCTTTTTTAGCTAAATATTTTTCTACTTAAAAAACCTAAAATGGATAGAGGTGAGGTGGAGGACAAGAGGAGTAAGTGATTTCTGATTTCCTGGAAAGCTTGGTTATCACGTTAGATCCCTTCACATACAATGCCCTGTTCCTACAAATATACTGAGTGGAAATTTTGTCTTCTAGTTTTAGTCAAGATTCATAGAAGAAAAAAAAAAACCCAAAAAACCAAAACCAAAAAAACCCACTATAAACCCATTAAAAACCCCCTATAACCTAGCATTGAGATGACTTCAAGGGAAAGATTGAGAGTGGAGCAGTTGGTCCATCAGTCCAGAAGGCCTGGTTTTTTCTTATCTAGAAATTAGTTTCTGACACTTTTGTGAATGTCCATTCTTGTGAGGATTCTTCTGAAATGGTCAAGGAAAAAAAATACCAGGCAAACTGAAAGTGAAATTTCTTGTCTGTCTCTGAGCATGCAGAAATGAACATTAAATGAATCAGTTTATAAATGTAACCTTAGAAGACTCCAGTTGACTGAAATTGGATATCTAAGACTGTGTATTGAAATGGCTGCCAGAAAAAGGAGGGTCCAGGGTAATTTCTCAGAGCTAAATCTGTCTGGGATAATGGTTGGTGTGCACTTCAGGAGCTGTTCTGTGATAGCCATTGCTGACGGAGGTTAAGGGGTGTCCTGCATTGTCCTGGTGGGAGACAATGCAAGGAATAAAACTTGCCTGGTTCCTTGTCACCATCTATTCATATTTTCAGAGCGTTAACCCTGAGGTGATTCCTTTATCATATTGGAAGGCGTGAGAGCCTTTATTAACCATAAAGAGGGCACACCCTGTGCATGTTGTAGTGTGCAGAGGCAAAGTGTGTCTGCCTTAATTGCACTTTTGTTCCTGAACACTCCAGAACCGGGCTGGAGGGTCACAAGGGGAAAATCTGCGCTGGGTTTTCCCCTGCTTCTTCAACAAAAAAAAACTAATATGGTCATCAAAATGTATTGAACTATCTGCCTTTTTTTGTGTGGAAGTCCACTGTTGCAGATAAGGTTACATACAGAAATTTTCCTGCATGCTAGCTGGGAATGCTAGCAGATAAGTTGGAGCCCGCAGCTAAGATGAGCATGTTGGAGTGTCTGTTTACAAATCAAATATCTGCCTGGCATGGCCTGCCCTGGCAGCAGAGCTGTGTGTGCACTAAAATTAAAGAGGAGGTTGGAAAGGGAGACATTCCTCGTGTTCTGGGCTGGTCTCATTGGTTCAGCAGCATGTACCACTACTGTGCTGCTGGCATGGTAGCCAGCACAACCACAGTAGCACATTGTGCATTGGTGGGTAAGAGCTCAACAATAAGGGAGTGGAAAAGACCACCTTCCATAGAGAGGTTTTAGAAAGCTGAATATTACCAAAAGAATTTCACAAAGCTATGTAATCTGAAAAGCAACTGAAGCGACTGCTCTTGATCTGCTGCCAGACCTCATGGGGTATTGCTTTCCACAGGCTGCTGCAGCACACTTGGCCATGTTACCCCATCCCATCATTTTTTTCTGCCATAACTGAGCTTACTATTTGGGCTGATTTGAAAGTTAACCATGCTCTCAAATAAGCAGAGGGAAAAGTGATTTTACTGTTGCTATGTGGCAGAATGGCCAAATGGTTGCATGTATTTTTGGGATGGTATGGAGTGTTTAGACTTTAAATTCTAGCCAAGGGTGTTCAGGTTTCTAAGCTTGCCTCTGTGCCTGGCAGCAGCTCCTCTAGTGTTGTCAGCCCTGCTGCCAGGGATGTTGTGATGTCCTGGAGAGGACAATATGGCAGCCTGTTAGTCTGAAACTCTCAGATTCATTTAAAGTCAAAGACTTTAAATGTTGGTAAAAGGTCCCCAATGTGTGGAGCATTTTCTCTTTTTAAAGTAGATATCCCTGTGATGTCCTGGGCTTGTCCTGCCTTGCAGTTTGGAGCAGTAAGTCAGCAGAAAGCTGCCGTGTGTAGTTATTCCAAGAGCTGTGCTGGTGCAGGAGCCTGCTCTCCACATTCAGTGTCCATGCTTTATTTAGAGTTTCTGACACATTTGCATTGCTCATTGGGAGGTTTGCTTCAGTTTCACAAGAGAAGAGGGTTGTTTGGGCTTTTGCATTTATTTTCTTGGCATTTAAATATTTCTCATCTCCTTTGGGATGTTGTGCTCTGTGTTGTGGTCTTTATTTGTAATTTAAGAACCTGTCTTTATAGTAGAATATGTGCAACCAGGCCCACCTTTATTCAGTTGACTCATGTCTGAAGACCATCTTGGAGTACCTCTGTGCTGAGCACAGCTCTGCTGTGTTTATTAGAGGGTCTTGTTTGTCAAGCTTCTGATTCTCCTCCCTGCTCCCCTGCTTTCAAGTACCTGGGTGATGAAAATAGTGTTGTTAGTGTTGTCTTGTGTTTTCTGGCTTCAAGGCCTCTGGTAAATGACTGTTTAGGCATGCTGAGCTATTTCCATCTCCCAGAAACCAAGCATCAGGGGATGTGCTATGTGTAAGGGTATGTGGTTTTAAGGGAGTGTGTATCAGATGACTTCTAAGGCTTCTGCTACTGCATTTCTCCATCTTTCCCATTTGTGTTCATCCTATGTTCCCCTGCACTGAGAAGCTGCTCTTGTGTGGATCCCACTGACCTGGGACCCTGATCTTCCCATTTTCTTCCTTCTCTGACCTGGTTGTGATACAGCTTGTCCCTAAATGCTATAGTTGAGATTTTTTTTTTGGTGGCTTTCACTATGTCCCTCATTTTGCAAGAACCTCTAGAAGTTATTGCTTCCACAACAGCTGGAGACTTCATCAATGTCTGTTCCTACAAGGCACAGATCAAGCTCCCTCAAATCTCTCCTGTCCACTCCTGCCTCACTCTCCACCTCCATCCCTAGAAGACCTGGCAATGGCTGGCCACTGGTCCTTGTGTCCAGCCATCCTCCCCAGCCTCCCAGCCAGGTTACACTTCCTTCAGCTGTCTGTTCTTCATTTTGGTGTCTGGGCAGCCCTTGGCTACACCTGCAGGCTCTCTGGGCTACCCTGGTTTGGTGCTGCTTGCCATGCACAGCTGCTGATCTCATAGAGGTGAGTGCTGCTTATGCTTCAATATAAAGTTTTCCCCTGTTCTAGCAGTCTTCTACTACTGCTCTCTGCATTTTCTTGCTATCCTTAGCTCTGAATAGAATGTTCACTCTTATCCAGATGCCATGAGCAAGGATTTCAAGATCTGTGGCTCCCTAAATATTCAACAGGCGAATAACCAAGATTTCTTAGTTCCTCTTACACCACCTCCTCTTTCTTTCCATGTCAGTAGCAAAGCACTGAAGTACTCTTTTCCTCAGTGCCTAAAAATCTAATTCCCCTTCTGTTGAGCTGAGTATTTAGCTATGAATCAGTGAAAAATCAGAATGAAGTGTGCATTCATACAGGCGTATACTGGGATTTACACTCCTACTTCCCTTATTTTAAACAGTGCTGGCTTTTTAAATGTCAAAAAATTTAAATTTAAAGTTTTTTATAGAGAAGGAGTTGTTTTGACAAGGGAACATAGTTTATTGTACAGTAAATGTGAAAGTGGCAAATGGCATATGACTTGTCTATGCTCTGCAGTGTTCTTCACCTTTACTCTTAAATTTTATTGCTACCGATTGTTTTTATTAATGTTCAGGGAAATGTTGCTGTAGAGAGTTATAGTACTTTCAGCAGAGGATGGCTTGTGCAGCTACTTATGGAGCAACAATGAAACACAAATTGAGCCACTCATTCAAATATTTGCAGTGCTTGTTCAGAGTATAAGAAAGAGGTTGCATCAAAACTGAGTCCAGACTTCTGCAAAATTGGCAGGTTTGTGTTGATGGGTTTTTCTTAAAACCATGTGAATCAGTCTAGCACTCGGTGTAACCAAACTGCTCAGATCCTTGGACAAGGATGGCTTTTAGACAGGGCAGCTCTGCTGAATAAAAGAACAGCAAACACCCCAAAACCATGTATCACCCACATTATTTAATATTTCCTCTTCCCTCTATGAATCCCATTGCTTGTAAGGAATGAGGGCAGGTTTTTATTTTTTTTTTCAGGTCTGTACAACTATAGAGTAATTACTGCAGAGTGAGTGCAACAGTGTAAACTTGCCTCCTTTGTGATTGCATTTCTTTTGTTTTCCCTTTAAATTTAGGGAAAACATTCTGATTTTATTAATAATGTGGTTTAACAATAAACTTCAACATTTGAGAGCCTGCTGGAGACTGAATACATTCTGCATGGCTGCAAATGGAAAACTCACTACTTTGTAGAAGGCCCTGAATGCAAATAGATGGAAGTGAAGATCACTCTTACACCCTAGACGTAATCAACTCATTTAATTGTGGCCCTTCTTGAATTGTTCCAGTCATCTTTCTCTTCATTTGACTGCTCCTTCAAAACTGGCTCTTAAAAGTAATTCATAGTCAATAAGCTGTCAGCCAATACTCAGCATTCACTTTCTGAATTGTTTTGTTTTGGTACATATAAGTCAAATGGTATTAACGTAGTGCATCTCTTGAAATCTTAATTTCTAGTTTAGATAATTGCATTCGAAAGTTTGTGGCTATTTGTAAACATCCTCTTAAACCTTACCTGTCAGATTAGTGCATGAGTTGGTCCTTAATACTGGGATTATTTAAGGTAGACTTGAAAATCTCATAGGTCCTGGTAAATTTGTGTTTAACAGAATTTCATTATAATATTTCTTTAACTTTAAGGGGGTTTTAGTAACTTGGGTTTGAGTACTTAAAATATGTATACCTTAATTTTTATGACTGAGTGATTAGGTAGCTACCAGAATGTGTTCTTTACTAGAGACGTTTTCTGCACTTAAAAATCCTATGTTTCTCCTTTGCTCCAAGGTTCATGTTTTTGAAGTCTGAAGGCTTTGACAGCATGTAATTGTTGTTGTTTGCAAAGCTTTCATCTCTGTGTTAGCACTGTGGAGACCTTTACTGTGGATTTTATTTCCATTTAGTTCTGCAGCTCAAGTAACTCAAGCACTTGAAGGTAGTGTACTTGTTCTACCAGGATCACTGCTCCTTGCTATAAAGTGTATATAATTTTTGCTTTTGTTTGATCCCAGGCTTCAGTTCTTGAGTCTTGCTACAACTCCTCTCCACTTCCTTTTTTCAGTGCCCAGTCCTCACAGTAGGGACTAGGTAAGGTTGAGGTAAGGTTGTCCTCTTTCCTCCCCTCTTCCTGGAAACAGCCATACAAACGAGGAGAGGGGGATTTAAAAAAAAAGGAAGAAGGCTTCTCTAGCTGTGAAGAGTGACTCCTGTAATTTCAGGCGTAGCTGTTACATCTGCTTGGGTAACTGGGCTGTCCTGTGAGTTACAGGACAGCTACTGGTGGTCTGCACTCAGGGGCAGCAGTTCTGTCATGCCAGCATACCTAGGGAGGGGAGGTGTATGATGTGTACTGATGGCTTGAGGGAAAGTTTTGGATGAGGATACCCAGCAGTGCAGCCCCATGTAAGACTCTGTAAACGCAAATAAGCGTTCTCTCCCTTCAGCAGTCTCTTGTAATTCATTGTTTATAGAGGCCAAACCTGAAATGTCTGGTCCAGCAGTGCTGTCCCTTAGCAGAACTGCTGGGAAGCCAAAGGCTTGGCATGCATCCTATGGATGACCATTTCAGAAAGGGAGAAGGGGAATCTTATAACTCCCGGAAAATGCTTTAATCTTTTCATAGTTTTTACTGGTTATAAAGAGAGTTGAGATATTTGTGAAGTGCTTGTTAAGAGCTTATCTTTTTCCTGAAAGCTTGTCATTTTGCATCTTGTGCACAATAGAGGGAATGTCTCAGATGTGATCTCCATCTGAGTTATATATAATATGCTTCCTTTTTATCTGCACTAATCTGTGAACTAAATCCATTTTACAGGATTTTCCTCTGTGATTCTCTCTATCATTTTTTGGTAGTTACAAGCAAATCTTAGAAGAAATTCTTAATGTTAAAATATGGGACAACCTTCCCAGGAAAGATTTCCCTTGTATCGAGCTCTGACTTGGCTCTGTTTCTACAAAGCACAGTCATATCTGTACCAGAGGGAACACTTTTCATAAATGTGCCCCCTACTTGAAATTATGCCTGTGCCCTTGTGGAGAGATTTCTTGGAATTTGTGATTGTTGATAGGTTTCAAAAGACGATTTGAAAATTGATTTTTTTTTAGTCTGACAGATATTTGTTATAATTGCAGGATTCCAGCTTTACAGAAGGCATTTTTTTGAATGCACAAACTATTATTGTGCTGAAACTAAAAATATCAGGCTAGCACCAGCCTTGTAGAGCAGTAATGAAGTGGCATCAAGACTTTTAAATAGCTACAGAAAATAGCTTTTAAAAGTGCTATTTTTGCACACACAGACAAAAGAGAGTAAAGCGTATAGGAGAAACACAATTTTCTCTGATAAATTAAAAAGAACACATTTTCCGCAATGACACGGAGGTAGCGAAGTTGAGAGGACTGAAAGGTTGAAGGAGAAAAGAAAAACATAAACGCTTCTGTGCTAGTTTTCATGGCCTGGAGCAGGACATGGCAGCTTGCACTGTCAGCCTGAGCCACAGCCTTCCTGATGGAGACCAGTGCTTGATGCCTCCACAGGAAAGTGTCGAAACTGCCAGTGAGGCAGTGATCGTGCCTTGGTGTAGTAGCACTGTGAGTAAAGCAGAAAAATTATCCTGTATCTCCCAGTGTCTTTTCCAAACATTCTTTTAAAATGTGCTGGTTCCCTTGCTTTTGTGTAGTCTATCATTTAATCAGAGTTGGGTAATGAGTGTTCACTGGATAGTAATGCTTTTATAACTTTTTTTTTTGTCTTTCCCTTTGGCGAACTACGAATGACATACGTAGAAGTAGCGAGGAGTGTTTCCACTTAAGCTGGCTGCCTCGGCTGGAGAGGAGGCAGATGAACGTGAGCCAGTGTTGCTGCTGCACCCTACTACGTTTCACAACACCCATCTGCCAGCCCAGCATGTGATCCTGCCCTCATGCCGAGCCACAGAAATGTCCTGGTAGCCTGTCTGCCCCAGGAAGAGGGGGCCCCAACACTGCCCACAAGGAGCTACTGGGAATGGAAATTAACTCCATAAAACAGCAGCTCCTGCCCTTAAGGACCAATCAGTGTGACAGTGCTTTTTAATTTTCTGGAAATAAGGATGGGTACTGAATCAGGAGCATTAGTGTTAACCCAGTTCATAAACTCCAGTGATATCTGAAACTGCTCTCAATGTTACACCTTTAGCGTGAAGAGAGGGGAGATTAATGAAGTATTGTAGCAGATATTGTGAGGTGCTTAATTGCATTCAGATAATGTTGCATTAATACTGATTCTCTGTGTTTTCAAACTTGTTTTCATTTAATTTAGATGAAGGGTGAATAGAAGCTGCCAATTTGGCCATCTCTACATGATTCGTTATTTCATAATACCTGTATCATATTCCCTCTCACTCCTTTCCAAACCGAATTATCCTGCTCCCTTTAATCTCTTTGTGAAGGAGGCCACCCATGCATCTAATAAGTGGGGTTTTTTGCTTTTCTCTTAAACATTTCTCAAGTACTTTTTTTAGCCTTGCAGACCATTTAATGCCATTTGTCAGCCTTGATACTATGATTTTTCTTTCTCCATTTCATACATCCTTAGCATAATGTACACTAATCTTTCTTCCTTATCAGACATTAAAGAGACTATTTCCAGCTTAGGGTCTAGTGTGGGAACATGAAAGCTCATGAGAACTTTTTGTGTGCTGTGTTCAGCACCTGGGCTAATTTTGTAGCCCAAAATTTTCTTTTGAAATTTCTTCTATTTTCAGAGCTTCATTAGAATATTCTCTCAGTGAATTTTTCTATTGTATGGGTTATTTTTAAGAAAAAGGAGAGAGAGGGGGAGTTTTGATGCTGATGTTATCTGTAATGATTTATCATGTTGCTTTTACTTGTTGGATTCTTTCTTTTTTGTTTAGAAACCAACCTTCTATTGGTAAATCACGGTAATTAGGCATTAAGCAATTTCTGACTTAGCAGATTCAAGGCAGGTCCTTTTAAATGTTGTTATTTAATAATAGTGTGGTTCCAATGCATTTAGTCCCTCTCTTTTCATTACTTTTTAAAAATATGCACAGGGTTGTTCAGGTATATATATAAAAACTTAAATGGTCCATCAGTGTTACCTGGAAATACTTAGACAAATGTGGTATGTTGAGTTAGGTATAAGAGTTATAGCATGTGATGCTCTACCTGAGGCTTATTTTTGGTTGCTTTCTATCTTTTGCTTAATTCGAAACACCAAAATTGAAATAGCCCGCAACATCTCTTACCTCCTTACTTTTTTTAATTGAGCATTTCAGGAGTCCCCCAGTGACAGCAAGGTAAATAGGGACCTGGTGTTTGCTCCTAGCACTGTAAGGAGGGACACTGGCTGGGGCCAGGGGGTGGCTCTGCTGTCACTAACAAGTCCAGCCTGTGCAGTGGAGATGACTAGTCCGTAACAGTTGTGACCCAGTTACCCACCACACACTTTCTTAATTTTGTAGCAAGTCGAGGACTTTGAGGAAGACAAACCCTTCTGGTTAGGGGAATTGGATGTTGCCAGGGCAAACTGAATCCTGCACATTCTGGTCTCTGGTGCTGTGCTAACCTCCCCAAGCAGAAGTTACTCTTAGCTGCTAACAGTGTCTTCAGCTTGTCTTGTGATGAGCCTGAGGTCTCTCTTGCAGAAATGTTGTGTTCTCCTTACTACCAAAAGTGGCTTTGAAGATGCCCTTTGAGCACACAGACGTGCTGAGCACTATGGAAAATCAAGCCCTTGGTGTTCAAATTGGTCACTCAATTAGTAGTTCCTTTGACAATTTTGTCTTTGTTCTCTGTGGTTCAGCATTACATTCTTAAAACCCTGGTAATGCCACCTAAACAGAATTGTATTATAGGGTAAACTTATTATTAGTTTTGAACATTTGGATATAACTGTAAGTTCCCAGGAGAAGAATTCACTCCAGGGTTTGTATGGGATGTGGTAAATAAGCCAGAGTTATTGTTTTCAGGCGCTGCCTTTCTGGTGTGTGCAAACAATGACTTCAGCAGCTTCCAGGCTTATTTTTCTGATTCTTCAAGACTATGGTCATGGTTTCATGAGACAGTAAACTGGGTTTTGGAGGGCCTACAAGATGAAAAACACCATCACCACACACTGCAGTGCATTGAGCCATTGCAGACTGGCTTGGCCTATTCAAATGCCTTCGTGAGGTTTTGGAAAAATAACTGTGTCTTGACAGACCATGTACTGGATTGGGTATTCCATGTCCATGTTGCTTTGCCTTTACAAGGAACCAGCATGCTGTGACCTTTTTGGTAAAAATGGGCAAAGTTGCCGTGTTTGGGCTGTGGAGAGGTGGTAGTAGTGCAGAGAGGCTGCCCAGGCTGGGAGAGGCACTGGGTGACCTGGGGCTGAGTTCATCTGTCCACCACAGTCTCCATTCAGGCAATGCAGTGTAATCCAATTATTACACCTTTCAAAAATAACTCTCAGTAATTTATTAGGGGCTTCTTCAGTTTAATTTCCCTTGCAAAGCCATGCTAGCTGGGGCCCTTGTTTGCAGTACTATTTCTTTTTACCAATCAAAAATAACACCAAACTGAAGGTGCTTTGAAGAGCCTTTTTGCCATGGTCAGTTGCTGGCAGATGGGTGTGGCTGTGAGAGGAACAGCACCTCTGCCAAGGTAATGTCACACCTCCAAGTCACAAAATGCCAGGTCTGTTCCTGCTGCACTGCAAATTCTAGTACACCAGGGCCTGATGGGGGCCACATCAGACTAGTTAGGTTCAATTAATATAATTAATGAAAAATGGCTGTGGTGGGGTTGTGGGGTATTTTGGTAGTGGGTTTTGTTTTGTTTTGTGTTTTTTGGTTGTTTTGGTTTTTTTTTTTTTTTTTTTTTTTTTTTTGTGGACTTAGGCATATCTAGAAAGTACTTGAAATATGCAGACAGCATTTATTGTTCAGCCAGGATCAGTATCTGTGATATCAGCACTGCTCTTTACCCATCCAGATTCTCCTTTCCTTACCTGGCTCTTTTGTTTTCCTTCACCTCTGTCTCTCCTCTGTTAAATCAAAATTGTTAGTTAAATCACATTGTACACTCAAAGTCTCTGCAGCCAAAAATTTCTATGTGTTTTTTTTCTACTGAATGACCCTAATACTTCTGTCTCTTTCAGCCCCTGCTATTTATGATTTCAGTTGTGTTGTCTAATTTCAATTCCTTGTTAACATGACACAGGTGTCATGGAAACAAGGGGGAAGTGGTGGTCTAATGGATTTGGTCTACATGGGTGGAGAAAATAACTTCGGGTTCTACAGCACCACTGTGACGTTCCTGTCGCTAAGTGTGCGTGTGTGAGAGAGAAACAATATGGATAACTGTGCTTACAGACCAGATGTCTTGAGACTAATTTCCTTACAGTGTACAGCAGAAATCCTACAGCACTGTAAGATGATGTGTATAAAATAGTCTGCTCTGAAAGTGCAGGAAACAACTGCTCCGATTTGTTCAAAAGTGCCACTTCTAAATGTGTGAAATTGGTGTGAGAACTGCGGTATTTTAACGTGTGCATCAAGCTCTCAGTTTCACTGAAGAGTGATGTTTCCTTCTTTCTTTTTTCCATGTAAAGCAGCCTTGATCTGTGGGGCTTGGTGTAGGGTAATGCTGTTTATAATGAAGTCAGAATTGGCTTTTAGAGCCTGATGAATGAAAGTCCACAGTATAAGACTGCAGCTTTTTGTGCGAGAGACATCTGTGCTATAACAAGAGCAGGAGACCCAATTTAGACAACTGCTAGAAGGAGAGCTCAAGAAAAGGAAAGACCCTTTTTTTCTAGCTTAGATTAAATATTTGTACAAATAAACTTTTCAGCTGCTCATCAGAATTGCTGCTGCACCACCAACTTGGCTTTGAATTTTGTTCTGATTGCCCAACAAGGCTGTACTCGAAGAGTGTTACGGAAGTGCAGCTCAAACAAAACATGTTTGTTTTGCACCAGAACTATAGGCTTTGGGCTAGAGAGAAAAATTTGGGGAGAGGGAAAAGATAGCGAGAGACATGAAGAAATGAAAGATGTGAATAGAAACTGACTGTTGCAGTAAATACACGTGAAGCAAAAAACACATGCAGGAATTGAGTTCTGTATTTTCAAAGTGAGTTACAATAGAGGATCTGGCTTTGGATATGGCTGCAATGACTTCTTCCAACTGGATCAGGTGGTTCAGTTAAAAGGGTTCTCACCCATGAAACTTGCTCCTAAAAACACACATATACCCCAACAGCTGCTGAAACTTTTGTACTAGTGCATTTTAAGTAGTCTAGTTAAAAGGCTACCTCTGCAGTGTTGATCATACCTAAAATCCTGCTGCACGAGGCTGATGGTGATGAAAATTCAAGTTCTTCTGAAGAGACAGTGCTGTAGAGAACAAGTGTCTTTGACCAAAGAGGATTGTTTCTCATTTTGGTTAAAGCAAGCTTCAATCCTTCCAGGAAACTTCTCCTAAATATCTTCAGTAAAGCAACTCTTTTAAGAACATGGGAACGCAAATCACTTGGATTAAAGCCCAGATGGACACTGTCTCTGGCTGAAATGGATCAGGGGAGGATTAAGGTGGAGCATAAGTGGAGAACTCCTGCTGGAGAGGGGTGTGATGCTGAATATGCCTTTCTGGGCTGCTCCTCAGCATTAACAGCAAAGCAGCCTTTGGGTTCTTAGACTCCTGGGAGCAGAAGCATGGAATAGTGTGTTGAGAGGTTTCTGATGGCTGATCAGAAACATGTTGAAAGTACTTTTTAGAGAAAATCTGTCTTTTACAAGTTATATGGATTCAGCTTTAAAGCATTTCTTTTCTTAGTGAAGATGGTGACTTTAATATGTGGGTCTCAATATAGAGGTATGCTTAGTCCAGAATATAAATTTAATATAGAAATACCTTACAAAATATTGATTATTACCAAGCAAACTGTTGTAGTACTTCTGGCATTCTTTGCCTGTATGAATAAGGATGAAAATTAAATTCTGTTTTGAAATGATGCAGCTTTGCAGTAGAGTGGCCATGAGCTGGTGGTCTGCCCAGTTCAAATGTAATAACAGCTAAACACATTTGCTCATATTGTGGCACAGTCTGCGGTGTAGAACAGCATTGGTGTTCACATACTGTAGGGACAAATGAATTGCTTTATCAGAATAATGAACTCTTTGGTATCCTATTTCAACTAAACATCTCAGAAAGGATCTCTGAGCTAGGAAAAGCTTTGCTTTTCTTGTTTTAAACCCCTGACCCCACCTGAGATTCTGTTCACCCACTGGTTTCACTGTTCACCACTGGTTTCTATCCCTCAAGCAGTCTGTGGAAAGTTTTCCTCTAAGTGCGTGCTGTGGCTCTCCTGGCTTGTGCGAGGCACAGCTGCAGACCTGCAAGACCTCACAACTCTCCCACTCATCCGTGCCAGTGTTTCAATTGTCTTAAAAGGACGTTCCACAGACTTTTAATTTATTTTAATCCCCTGGAGCGTCTCTGCTTCAGCAATATTTAGCAAATTTCAGAGCAAGCATTTGCTTAGATTCCAATTGTCAGATCTGAGGGGTGGCAGAAAAATTATTTTTTAGGGGATTGAAAAGCCAAACTCTCAGACTAGGCTAATCTCTACTTGTAGAATGAGAGGACAATTAACAACTTGTCTATGAAAACAAAACAGTTGCCAAGAAAACTTACTAGAGCCTCTACAAGAAGGATGGGGAAATTCTGCAGTTAGAAGCAGTAATGTGTTGCTCAAACTTGGCGAGCACTGCATTGCCTTTTAAATACCTGGTTTGAAATGTGACCTTTGAAACCTCTGTGTGCAGTTTAAACTTTAGTAGGTGGTAAAGAGTGGAAATTGCACTGATATGAGTCGTCTTCAGGTTTGGGGCTATAAACTGCATTCTCTCTTAGAAATGTCTTTTCATTGCAGTAAAAGTATGTGGTAAACTGATAGGTTATAATTTAGGAATTTTAATCTCATGAAGATGTAGACTGAATTTTACATTTTTAGGGACTGGAGTTTTGTGCACACTCGATATAGCAAAGGGAAGTGTACTGCAAGGGGAAGAGGCACAGATGCTTTTTTATGCCTACTGCCTTCCTTCTATATTTGCTTCCTTATTTCCTTCCTTTCCCAAAGGGGTTTCCTCCCTTTCTTACTTACATTTCCCCTTAGGAGACTAGTTGAAGGAATGTCAGAATTTGGTTACAGAATGGATTGCAAGCTTACTTTTTCACTTCTTGTGAATTGTAAATGTTTCCAGCATCAGTTAAATTTCTGAGACGAAACTAGGATGTAATACACCACAATGATACATTTGTGTCTGTGCTAGTTACTGCCAGAGTCACCATTTTCTGCAACATTCTTTCTCGCCAGGAAGAAAATAAACTCTATACCATGTGAATTTTAGATGTGGTACAACTGTGGGTGTGCTAATGCTTTCACTGGAATACTCTGACACCCTGATTTTTCCTCAGAATTTTGTGTACTTCCCCTTCTTCATCCTCCATTTGACTAGAATAAAACAAACCATGCAAAATAAAACTACTTAATTTAGATTTCTTTTGCCCCTTGTCACATACATTTACCTGTTTCTTCCTAGCTTTCTACTGAAGGAAAATTTAATTGTGACTTTCAAATAATGGTGAAGATACTGTTGTGAGCGGTTCCTCTGGAATGGTGATCTTTGAGAAATCTGTCAAAATAATTGTGAAACAGCTGTTTGTGTCCTGGTTGTTCTTGTTACCTTCTCTACACAGACAATTCCCCACCAAGGAAGAGAATAACACTTTTATGTACAACCTAAATGTGTTGGAAGGAAAAACTCCAACAACTACAAACTGGGACAAAGTTAGATATATGTTCTTGGAATACATGGAGAAAGTTTTATTTTGAATTTGCTGTTCTCTGATTCTTTCTGCCTCTACTTTAGCCCACTCTGAGAACAGGCGACTTGGAGGTTTATTTTCAAAGTTTGGAATGTACAATGCAGTGTAACTTCCTGAAGTTATACTTTGTATTTTCACATTAATGAAATTTTAAATGCAGATTTTCTGATATGAGATGGAAAACAAGAAATGTATGCTTGTCCTTCTTGGAATAATAATTTCGTCTTTGTTGGAATGGCTGTTTTAAATTATCTATATTCTCCTACAATAATTTTAAAGATTCTGGTGGTTTTTAGAAGCTTTTTTTTTTTTTTTTTGCTTTGTTAATCTGCTTTGAAATTTAAATCTGTCATTTCTTTTATCTCTTATAGGTGCTGGATAGTTTGTTAGCTCAGTATGGAACTGTGGAGAACTGCGAGCAAGGTACTGTTTCCACTCTCAATTTCCTTTTAAATTTGTAGTGGGAGGTGAGTGCACACTGAACTTACCCTCCTTCTGTTGCGTTTTGCTTTCTAGTGAACACTGACACGGAGACTGCAGTTGTAAATGTAACATATGGCAATAAGGACCAGGCTAGACAGTAAGTATCTTATTTAGTTGTTTCTGTCACCTACCTTGCATTTTGGAGTTCATGTTGTTATGACTTTATATGTGACTTTGCGTCTGATCACATCACCATTCTAACAATAAATTAAGCCTTGACTTTTAAGAAAGTCTCGTGTAATTAACCTTAATTGACAATTTTTAAATCATATTTTCTTTCACCTTCACAAAAAGTAAATTAATAATTTCAAAAAATGGAAAAACGGAAGGTATTTATTTTATTGGGGAGAGTAGGAAGTTAATTTGCCAGTGAAAGAGGATAGGAGTTACTGTTGAATGATTTTTTTTTTTATATCTTGTTTTAGTGATACCCTCTTGCAGCATGCATTGTTTTGTCTGCTTCTTAACAAACAATCATACCAAAACTAACAGGAAAAAAAAATGTAGCTGCTAACCAGAATACAGGGCTTTTTTATGAGAAAATTTAATGCCGCTTTCAAACACATAAAAAATGTAATCTATGTACCTAAAATAATTTATTTGGTACTTTTGAAATTTAGGCCACCTATTTTATGCTTGCTTATACCTTCACTAATTGAGAACTTTTAATCTAGATATGAAAATTTAAGAATGTTTTACTTACTTATTGTTTGTGCATACTTCTTCAAAAATCTGTATTATGTACTATGCTAAAAGTTTAATTTTGCTTCTTTACCACAAAAAAGGGCTTGTGTGGTCCTTAAGTTTTAAGCTGGTGACATAAACATACTTCCTCTCTTTCTAGTCATAGCAGGTCAAACAAAACCAAACTCATGCCACAGTCTACAGCGATCTTTCTATTTTAACTTTGAAATTTCTGCCACCTTGTGGCAAACTAAAACCAGCAGTTAAGATGCAGAGTGTGCTTATGGTATGCATTAATTCAAAATTACAAATGAAATAATATTTGTACATATAATTAAGTAATTATGATCTGTGCGTAACTTGAATGCAACACATGCATTTAATCTTTCAGAGCATTAGGTTACTTGTAAGCGCATTATAAACAAATGTGATGGGAAAGTTGTGTCAGTGGTATCTCCTGTGTACACTGGAGCTGAAGGAAACAATGTTTTCCTTGAATTCACTATTTAACTTTCCTCAAAACCTGAATTGTTCTAACAAGTTCTTCAAGTTCTTCTTCTGTTGCTTTTGATCCTGTTGCACAGCAATTAAGGAAGGCTGTATTTCTAGTTCTGAAGAAACTTATGGTGCAATGTTACGGATTAATATTACATGTGCCAGTTTCTCCTTTGAAAATATAAGAGGGAAGTACTAGAAATACCATGAAAAGAAGCATGATATATTATTTTGAGCTGTCATCTGTGGTGAGGGTTCCTGGACTTATGCACTCCCTTCTGAAGATGAAAACAACAGCTTCTCCTCCAACCCTACTTGCTAAGTTTTAAACTCAATCCTGAGTAAATGCTGGGATTAGCAAAGGCTGAAGAAGTGTCAAAGACAATATTTTCTTTTTCATAAGAAAACATGTGAGAGTGACTGAGAACCTCTTGAGTTTGAAGCAGGCAAATTGGCATGCAGCATGGATGTTTTAGGGGAGCTGAATGCAGGTTGAATTATGGCAGTTTGGTTCCTTGGAACAGGCAGGGCAAGTGGAGGAGCATTGTTTGGCATTTGTGAATGGTTTCACATGGATGCAGGTTTTCTCAGCAGATGAGTCCATATTATGTACAAAAAATGTTAGCTCAGATTGTCTGAGTTCGGGAGGTGACCTTGCAACTGTTTAAAACCCCCTAGGAGAAGAGGCTAGATGAAGGTATTTTCAGGGGAAAAAAACCTGTGAGGAATTGGAATGAAGGCTCACTTTGTGTGTGTGGGTTTTCCATAGTGACTGCAGTGCTATTTCAGTGAAATTGTTTTCCCAGACACGACTTAGCTTTGCTGGAACTGGCTGTGGGGGACAGCAGTGGCAGTGGAGAGAGAGGGAGCAGTGTGCAAGTGCTGATAGCTGATAAAGGCAGTGCTGGTCATCCCGTGAAGGACATGCAGTAACAAGAACTGACTTTATCAGAAGCTGTTTAGGGTTGTGAAGAGTCAGCAGCTGGTAACAAGCTTTGTAGTTTGGAATTTAGCTCTTTAGGGTAAATGGTGCTCTTTGCCATGACTTTTGTATCAAACACCATGACATGAAGATTTCTGTGCTGCCACATACAGTGGGTCCCTAGCTCTAACTGCACTTCTTCTATACTTTCTGCAATGCACACACTAACCTCAGAGTAATGTTGGCCAACAGAAAATGCAAAGTTGGCTACTTCCCTGCTGGATATCTGTATGGCATTGCCATGACCATTGGAGTGTGTACTGGCAGTGTGTGGTGAGGGTGCTGTAGCACAATCTGGAGATATTTTGATAAGCAGTTCTAAGCAAGTGTGGTATGCATTTCTTGGAGGACAGTACTTTTGAATAAAACTTGTGGTTCCACCCAGCTGGGAAACTGAGCTGCCTTCTGTCTTGCAAATCTAAGTAGTTGTGGCAGACGTTTTTTCCTCTAGGCTGGTGCTACAGTTGTGGCATGTTCAATTCAGGTCTGCATTGAAAATTAACTTGGAAAATGAAAACACTGACGATTGCTGCAGTCTTTTTGAGAAAGAAGTCCTAGAGCACAGAGCACCCAAAATCTGAGATATGCACAGTTCCTGACTTCTAGATGGACAGGGGTCTGTGTCTTTGACCTGTTGTAGTGGTGCCTCTTTCCTAGATGGAGAGGCATAGCCTGTCTTGTCAGAAAAAGAAGGATCCTCCTTCTGGCCAATGTGGCCAGAGCAAGGGAGCCAGCATGGCAGATTCCGGTACTTTTTGGCAGCCCAGGAGCATTGTGGAGGGGTGTGCAGAGCAATGCCAGAAGACACCCCCTCTTCTCCTGATATCAATCCCTGACTGCTACCAGCAGGACATGCTGACTGTGTCCATGTGACATGCTGCCACCTAAATTATGACTGCTATATTCAAGAGTAATACCACCTTCTTTCCCTTCCCAAAAGGTTCCAGTGTGTAGGAGTCTAGTATGTGCTACTAGATTTAGCCCTACATGGGATTTTGAAAGTCCACTAGTGATCACCTTTTAATCAGAATACTTGCAAAAAAATTTTTATTACCCTTTCAATGAAGCACACATCTGTGTGTGTGTGTGCACAGTATGTATCCTTGAATGAATGAAGGTTCACATAACTAATAATTTTACATGCCATTGTGGGGCAGGGGCTAATGTTGCCATATGAAAGATAATACTGAAAATTCAGTGGTGTATTATAACCTTAGAGTTTGTTTTGGTTTTGCTTTCAGAAATACCGATGAAACCTGTATTTTTATTTAATGTAAAAACATTATTATGCCAAAGGAAATTTGCCATGTATGTCTGTCTTCTCGTATGCAATTGTATTTGTTCAGGGAAGAAAAAAGAAAAGTAGTGTGTGTAAAAGCTGCATGTGGGAGTGAAATAAGTTCTCCTTCTAGTGCTTAGTGTCAGCATGCTATCAGTGGAAGAATGATTTCCAGCACAAGACTTGGTGCTTTTACTGTAATAATCTATCTAGGGTGTTTAACCTCCACTAGCATCAAAAGAGAGAAAGGCTTGGCAAGCATGTTCTCGTAGGGAGCTCAGGAGAGGACAGTGGTGAGATGTCATTTTGATGGGAAAACTCAGGTGACTAATTTACAGAATACTTGTTTAAGGGTGTCATTTTTATGTGGGAACTCTTGCTTCTGAGCAGGTGTCACATGAACATAAGCTAGGCTGGTATCCATCTTATCTGTGCACAGACATTAATTGCTGCAGTCTCTTAATGAATTCATTTTATTTAAAAATTGTGAACTATGCTAAGAGATTTCTGTGTACCAGCTCTCATTGGTATGTGGAATGGAAGCACTTTCCATTTCTACTAAATATAAATTTGAAAGGATGACGTCAGGGATGGGACAGTTAACTGAATTTTTCTCTGTCTTTGTCCTCATTGAGTAACTCTTTGGGCTTTTAGCCTTCCGTGTAAGAGATGATTTGTGTGTTGTTTCAGCAGAGCTCCCTGACAGATGTAGTGTGCATGGCCTTTATTAACTTGTGGTCGTGGGAGGAGATCCCCCAGCAGTTGGGAAGGCAGAGGTGGTGTTGCTGTGTTCTGGAGCTCTCCAGGTGGTCAGTCAGTGAGAGTGTGAACTTTACAGAAGGAGCTTGATGTAACCTTGGGGGACTGCAGCAATGACAGTAGCTTTGCCTGGAACAGGTGTCCCCAGTGGAGAACCGGTCACTTGCTTTTAGCTGAGGCTCAGACTTCCCCTGAGAGCAAGGCTGCTTCTCTCATAGCAAGTGCTGTCCTAAATGCTGTTTTACAGGAATTTTGCATCCATCTAGAAGACAGTTCTTAACTGCTTGTCTCTACATGGATTTTCTTCCACATCTGTCTCTCCAGCCCCCAAAGCAGTGCCTAGATGCCTCTAAAATTGAGCTTGTTGTGGTGCTGAAGGGCTGCTGAATCATCACATTGCCTAATTCTAGCCCTATGTTTTGTGCCACAAAATTAATAAAAATGAGTCCAGAACAGCTGAAGAAAAGTGTATGACAATACTTTAAAAACCTAGTGAAAAGCATCAAATATTGGAATGTGAAGACCATAGTCAACAGCCAAAGGGATCTTTCAAAAGCTGAGGGACTTTTTTCCTCTGTAAGAAATGCACTAGAACTGTGTATGTGCTACATCCATTGCAAATCAGTTATTTTGGCATTCTGCTATGTGTACCCAAATCAGTGTAGAATATGGGACCACATAGCTAGGAAATATCAGTTCCACAAAAGGCTTGAGAGATCAGCATCTAATTACTGATTCTTCTTCTGGCTTCCCATCACTTGAACAAGTCAAATTATAAAACAAGTCAGGCTATAAAATATGGACAACTCAGTGACTCACAGGGTAAATTAGTGTGTTATTTTTCCATGTCATCATATGGCTTTGGTGGCCAGAGATTGTTCACTGCCGACATAATTAATTTTCCACAATGGCAAATGAACTTTTCTCAGTTTGCTTTGAATTTAAGGTACTTATAGACATATGGAACCATTTAGCAATTTATAAATTGTTATTAAGAAGAAAAACTTCAACCTTCTTTCCAGGAAAATATGGTGCACACACATATATATATATATATATATATATACACACACACATATTTGTTGCTATGAAGTGTTTGTTGTGAAACCACGATAGATATGAAGCCTGGTTGCAAACAATAAGCCTGGTTTTTCCTTTCCCAACCACTTCTAAGGAAGAGTGAGAAGTCTGGTGCCCTGATACACTGTCAGGTTTTGTGTCAATGCTGGGATTCTGGTCCAAGCTGTTTTAAAGACAGAGGAGGCTGACACATTTTGGGAAAGAAGCAATGTCTGAACTTGTCAAACAGAAGTGTGGAGGGAAATGAGTTGGGATGGATGTTAATCTGGAGCCTATCAGCACATCTGCAAAATGGTCGGTGTTCATCGCTCCAACATCCCAATGTTTGATTCCAAAAGAAACAGGGCTTGTGCAACTGGGCTGTCTGGCAGTGCTGATTCCCTTCCTGGTGGCAATTCAGCTTTCTGGTTGATTTCAGTGAAACTCAGCCTAGAAAGAGAGGTCTTAGATATGCAAACAACAAGAAATTAGTATATTCAGGGTGTATACAAAGGAAAGGTCCCAAACCCCTTTTCCAAATAGGATGCCCAGAGAGAGACAGGCTTCAGTGAAATGCCTTTCAGACATTGGAAATCTATGCAGAAACTGAAAAATGAGGCAAATTCAGAGAAACACAACTCTCACTAGTCTGCTCATTGGTCTTAGTGTTTTGTAAATGTGTTTTATTGTGTAATAAAATGCTCTTCAAAGTCCATGGAGTAAAAGTTCAAAAGTGTCAGCTCTGAAATAACCTCACCAAATTTTAATCCGGCTCTTTTCCTACTTGCTGTAAAGGATTCTTCTGTTCTGGGAGTAATTACACTCCTGCCCAATTCCCAAAGGACCTGTGTCTCATTTGGTTAACAGAAGTATTTAATGAACAGTGATCAGTTATTCAATATTTGGCTTTCTTTGTTCATTGGCATTGCCTTGGGCCTTATTTATTATCAGCCCTTATTAAACATTGTTCCAAAGACACAAATTACTTGTTTTCTCATAAGCTCTTTACTGTCTGACTGGAGTATTTTGAGGATGCTGGCTCAAACCCTGGGAGATGAGGGACC
Organism: Brachypodius melanocephalos; assembly: GCA_013398615.1. NCBI lineage: Eukaryota > Metazoa > Chordata > Aves > Passeriformes > Pycnonotidae > Brachypodius > Brachypodius melanocephalos. The sequence goes on along the minus strand of VZSR01001283.1, from coordinate 26,959,612 downwards.
TGTTATCCTCAGTACCCAAATACCACTTCTTATCGGGGCTTCAACAGCTGCTTGTGACCCAGACTGTCAAACGGGACGCCCAGGAGACAAATAGTATTTTTCACTGGCTGCCCTTGAAAATGTAGGCAATTGGCTATCATCCTAATTTATCTCTGTAGTAGAGGCAAGAGTAAAAGTGTTGCTGAGGCTAACATCTGATAAACTGGCAGTAATGTCCTGCAAATATGCATGAATGGAGGGCCCGGGTTAAATTTCTGAATTCAGAGGCCTTGCTCCAGAGCATATGATTGTTGGAGCTTTTTAATTAAAATGGTGGTGAGTCCTTTAATAAAAGATGGAGACTGCCTCCTTCCCACTACTGCCTACTTTAATTTAAATTTTGTTTTTAAGGAAAATCTGTCAGTAATCTTTGGTCCAATATTAAGTCTGGCATTTTTAAGCTATCCCAAGTCAGTGCATATTTCAGTGATCAGTTATATTAATGATAATCTGAATAGTAATATCTGTTGTAGCAATGCCTTTTTTGGGTGAATGTGCTTATTTTATACCACTAGTTTACCAATGTGTTGCATGTAGCTCAGTGATTCCTACTGTTTGCTGGATATTTAGTCATATTGACTCTACTCTGTGAGTGGAAGGTATTCTACCTTCTGGAAATCTGTCATTTTTAAGTTGAGTTGCGATCCTCCTGTGAAGAGGAGACCCAAGAGCAGCTCAGGTTGGCCTGCAGACTTGTCCTGGGTTAGGAAGAGGGATTGAACACAGGGAATGCTGAGTGACCGTGAAGTTTTCAGTGTTGGGGGCGGTTTGTACATTTGGGCAGTGTCCCTCTGTGATGCTTGACTGAAAGAACACGAGCAGTTGAAACATTTTAAATGCCTTCCAACAACTTTGCTTTTATGAAGAGTTTAACATAGACATGGGGCTTTAAATTTTTGTTAACTTTTAAACCTACTTAAAACATGGCTAATTAGTAAGTTGCAGGGTGCTGTTGCAGTCTGAGGGGCATTTTGAATGCCATTGACTGGCTTTGAGTGCTTCCTTTCCTGCTCAGGTGAAGGTGCTCTCTTCTTTCATAGAAATTTTTTTTTTTCATTCCTGTCACAGCTGTATCAGTTATTGCAAAAACTCCAGCCAAATAGCTGTGCTGGCAAAAACCCTAATGAAGGTGCTGTGATAGCAGCTAAAAAGTTTTCCCTCTGGTGCAGCTTTAATTCTATTTGGGAAATTGATTTAAATTAAATCAGGCAAAAGAATGCTTTTGAGTGTATAAGCTCTGTCTCCTGTGAGGTTTTGCTGATAGGGTTGGACCAGCAAAACCTTTAAAGTGCAGAGAAGCCCAGAACAAGCAAGAGCTAACTTGTAGTTCTTAATACGGTGACTTTGTGTAATCAAAATCTTGGCTGAAGAATTTCAAATGTAACTTTTCATCTTGGAATGAGTTTTGAGTTTCACCACGCAATTTAGAAAGGACAGAAGTCTACATCTGAGTAACTTGTCATTTCATAAGCCCTTCTGTGTGTGCTCGTGGGATTTTTTTTAATCTCCTCTCTCCTCCCCTTTCCAAATAAACAGAGCAATAGAAAAACTGAACGGGTTTCAGCTTGAAAACTATTCCTTGAAAGTTGCATACATCCCTGACGAGATGGCAGCCCAGCAACCTCCACAACAGCACCCCCAGGGAAGACGTGGATTTGGCCAGAGGGGTCCTCCCAGGCAAGGGTCACCCGGCGCAACCACGCGGCAGAAACCACAGTCGGACGTTCCTCTGCGGATGCTGGTTCCCACACAGTTTGTAGGAGCCATTATTGGGAAAGAAGGAGCAACAATCAGAAACATTACCAAGCAGACACAGTCCAAGTAAGTTTCTTTACAAAACTGCAACTAATAGCTTTAATGTTGTGTCATCCCTGCTTGCGTAAAGGGGAATTTGTAAAAGCTTCATTGCTAATCTGCATGGTCACAGAGCAGATGAAGATAACAGAGAACAGGAAATATTTTGCAGGATTTAGTTAAGGACTGGATTCTCTCCTTGACACATGTTCAAATGCTAGCTGACTTTTTTTATCCCTCTTTAAAAGAGGAGTGCTAGCAGGATGGTACTCTGTTGGAGAGTTTTGCTTACAGATGTACTAATATGGTTCTGGCGCAAAAAGTGAAACTGAAAGAGCTGTAATATGTTGTTCTGGGGCACGTGCATTCAGTGTGCTGATGTATCCAAGCCTTCAGGTGTTTATTCTAGTTTTAGTTTGATTAGAGCATTTTTAGGATTTGTAAGTGTTGTCAGTTGAAGACATGGAGGGGGAAAACTCTAAACAAAAAAGCTTTTTATCTCTCCTCACTACTTCTTACACCTTACCCCCCTCTGTTTCTGGAGAATACTTTTGTTGCTATCAAGTTGCAGACCACACCAAAACACAGATTAAGGAAATGCATGGGAGGCAAAAAGCAAGCTGCTAAGTGACCTAAGAAGCTTAGAGCACCGGGGTCTAGAGACTCTGGAAGAGATTGTTTCCAGTGCGTGTTAAATCCCTACCCACAAGGAAGAGCTCAGCACAGATGCAGAGGGAGGTGGGGTTCTTATTGCAAGAATTTTTCTAGGATAGCCCTAAAAGCAGAGAATGAAAGTGCTGCCTTCAGCAGCCCACTGGTAGGAGCCCCCAGCTCTGCAGCTGCAGCAGGCAGGACCTGGGAATGAGCTGTGTGTGAGGGGAAATGATGAGGGGGGTGGGAGCCTCGGTTTTGAGAGTAGTTAATGAGGATAAGGGACTCCTCTTTAATTACACCCCCAGCACACAGGCTTCCCCCTCCCCAAACCCAGGATTATCATGATGCTCCTTCCAACCTCTCATTAGCACGATGTAACCCAGGAGACTATTTAGTGTGTTTAACAACACAGGTTTAAGAGATTTGTGGTGTCCCGACAGCACCTGGTTGTAATTTTTCTGTGGATAACCAATTTTTCAGGTGATATTTAAAATATCTGACTCTTGGACTATAAAAATCCTGGAAGTTTGGCATAAGGAAAGCTTTTATATCTAAAAGAAGGGTGGGTAGAGCAGAAATACTTGCAGGTTGCTAACTTTACAGATACGTGACATTGAGAATGTTTTCATTGGTTTGGGGATAAGAAAAAGGGAAAATTCATCTACTTTCAGTTCCACCAAGGATTGGCATCGGTGTCTTGGAAAATGCTGCATTGTGAAACAAAATGAGTTTCCAATACTTGAAAGAACTTGCAAAAATAGAGGGGCTTCTTGAAAAGCAGCATGATTGTTTCAGTTAGGAAACAGCTGTTACATGTGGAAGAGGGGCAAAAACAAAAAGCAGAGGTGGAAAGGAGATGTAAGCTGCAGTTATTGGCAGGGAAAAGTAATATCCAAGGTATTGTCTTTAATGCAGGTCATAATTCGCCTTTGTTAAATTCTTAAAGCTACATAAACTTCTTGTTGAACAAGGCTAGTAGTTTCAGGGTGGTAGAAGGTAGAGTAAAGGTAATATCAGGACAAAATCAGGCTGGAAAAGTATAAGAAACCAACCTTGTGGGTGGATTCAAAGAACTACCATGCTACTTGCTAGCAGGGGAGTGCTGGGAAACTCTGTTGCTGAGGTATTTGAAGTAAGATGGGACAAAGCCTGACTGTGGTGTAGCCGTGCAGTCATTCCAAGTGGAGCAGTGGGCATGGAGATGGAGCACTGGGAAACTTGATGAGATGTTGTCACTCAGGGGCTTACCACACTGTCTAACAACTCCCCTGAATATCTTGATGGGAGTTTACCAAGAAAAGGAGATCCCAGTGTCCACAAAGGTGGGGTTTAGCTGGTAAAATCAGGATAGGAGAGGCTCTTCATACACACGAATTTCTATTTAGGATATGTTTAAGTAGTGGTAAACTTTTCAAAATTAAACTACTTAGTTAATTAGTCACTGTTAGCTCAAAATAAGTTAGTTTCACAAGAGTCGGAAATACACAAGGCTTACCATAGAGTATGTCTTTACAGTCAGTGTTTTTCTTTCTTTCAAGAATTGATATTCATCGTAAAGAGAATGCAGGTGCTGCTGAGAAACCAATTACCATCCACTCAACTCCTGAAGGCTGCTCAACAGCTTGTAAAATTATTATGGAGATCATGCAAAAGGAAGCTCAAGATACTAAATTGTGAGTAAAAGGCATTTCATTGTGGAAGCATTAAAAATCCTGAGTTCTCCCTGGCTCCATTTAAAGAAGTAGTCTTTAAAGCTGTTAACAAGTGAATGTTTGCTCTTATCTGTATCTAAGTAAGTAAAGGAACCGAGATATTTTACTTTTTAGGACAGTCTTCTTGCTTAATTAGCCCCAGCATGCTTCTATGATTTCAGTTGTTGTCTGGCTGTGATTTTGAGGTGAACTGAAGCAAATATGGAAGTTCGAGCAACTGATAGCTTTTAGTCAGAGAGAACATAACAAGTTGTGAGCCCTTACTAAAAGCTTTAAGATGTATTTCTTCCCTCCCAACAGCTCTTGAGCTTTATTTAGCTCGAGGTATGTTGCAATAAGCTATACGTGATAGTGCTGAAAAGCCCATCACGCCTAGACTTACTCTGCACCCCGTGAAAACGTGCAAGTGGGAGTTGTGGATATTTCTATGCAAATAAAATTCATCCATAACGTGCATAAAAGCTTGTACTCTGGTCTCCAAAAGTCTCACTAGGTGTAACTTCCATTACAGCACAGAAGAAATTCCCTTGAAGATACTGGCGCATAACAACTTTGTCGGCCGACTGATTGGCAAAGAAGGAAGAAACCTGAAGAAAATTGAGCAGGACACAGATACAAAAATCACGATATCGCCGTAAGTTTTTGGTGGCCTACTCTTGTGGTGAGATGTCAAATGGCAGCAATGCTGCTGTGGGACCTTCAGGTACAGAGTTCTTAGGAAAATATCCTGTGTGTTGAAGGCTGAGATAACAGCTCTTCAGAGGCCTTTCCATCATATGGATTAAACTGTTATTTAAGCTCAGTTAAATTTTATGTAAACAGTGAGTCTTCATTGTAAACTCAGTCAAGAGCAAGCCTAAAAATAACATAGGCTATGTGTAGCCTGTGTTAGACTACTATATTTTAAGTGTCAGTTGTTTTTAACGTATTATACCATATGTAATGATGAGTGTTTGAAACTATAAGTCTGGATCAGTTCTGAGCTATGTGTGAAAATGAGTGGATTTAGTGATATTTTAGTTTCTGGTATATATTAAATTTTTGGAGTAGAGGGAAAGAAATAGAGCAATTGAATACTGAAAAGGGTATCTTTAGTAGCAGTTCTGTCCCTCTTGACCACTAATAGCCAAATTACAATGCATTGGCTAGTCTGCTGCAAAGTAATAGCTTTTGGTCTGAGTTTGTGAAGGTAACTGAGACCTGTTCAAATTTAGCTGAGATTAAACAGGAGTTTTCACCTTTACTGGAAATCTGTAAATCACTGATTAGATTAACATCTCTGTAGAAGCTTGGCAGTCAATAATAGTTTTACCCTGGAGAAATATCTTCAGAGAACCTCCTGTTCTGAGTAATGAATGCTCTGGCATGAACTTTCAAGCATTTGAAGGCATCCTGGATTTGGCTTTAGCCAGGAAGGGTGTAGGAAAGGGAAAAGGTTTGGAAGACACATGAAGATGTATGAAGAGGTGTGAATACGTGCAGAAGACAAAAAATGTACTGCAGGAAATAGCTCAAATGAAGACAAGGAAGCTGGGAGTAATTGTGGCTCTTGAAAAAGAGGAAAACAAATTTGGATAAAAGCATCTGAGGCCTTCCTTAAAGGTGTGCATATGGAATTAGTCTGAGGAAGAAGAAACAAATCAAATAGAGAAAAAGCACCTAAATGAGTGTGCTTCAAGAATAGATTTTGTAAGGCCAGCACGGTGTCTTGAATGTGTTCGCATAAACATTTTGTCTGCAAACACTACAGAGACTATTAATGCTAAAAGGGCAAAAAATGTATACAGAGTACATGAAAAAATGGTGTTCATTCCATGAAATCCACTTGTCTTTATTGATGATGACATAAATAACACATTGTCTGTAAACAGAAACAGAGCATTTTTTAATTTAGCGAGTTAATGGTTTATTTGCATTAAAATCTTGGCCTCGAGATTGGTTTTTTTCATACTATGCCTAAAATAGCCCCCTGAACTCATCTGGTGTAATCAATACATAAATGAGAGCATATATGTCCATTGATTTTGCTATATCTAATTAACCTTTCTCGTGATCTCTTCATTCATGTTTTTTGGTAAGCTTGTCCATAAACTCAAAGTAAGGCAGCTGGTTTGGGAAAGTTTTTCTTTCCTGAGGCAGTACTTCAGTGCTCAGGCACTGGAAAGTTGAGGGCTGCCTAGCTGGATGTGTTTTGTGCCTGCCACTGCTTGGCTGAGCTGCAGGTTGCCACGCTGCCTGCTGCGCAGGAAGGCAAAGCCTTGTGTGCTGCTTCCCTTCTCCTTCCTGCCATGGGCTGCCTCACCCCTGCATCTTGCTCTGGACGTTGTCTTTACCCCCCTTTAGCTTTTCTCAGTGTGTGGATATGCCATGGCTTCCCAGAGTGTGTAATCCATGCTATCACAGCAGGTTAGCATTTGTTGCCAAATAAAGCACTGGTTTAGTGCTGTCACCCTTTAATGTTCCTGAGGAGTTACTAGCATTGAGCAGCAAATGTTGACTTGCACACAGCTTCTCTTTTTCCCATTTTGAGAGTTTGGAGGCTCTCCTGCAGTCTCACTGAGGCTGGGCTCTTCTCTTTCCTTACACTGCATTTCTCAAGGAAAGAATGTTTCTTATGGCATGTTTCTGGGGTGTCTGAAGCCCTCTCCCTGTTGGCGGTTCTGGTGTGGGGTGTGCAGTGGGACATTGCTGCACTGCCCTGCAGCAGCTCCCTGTGCTCATCCACAGCCTGGTGCCTCCATTCTGTGCAGCCTCAGCCCACGCCAAACCTTGCTGTGAGGGGTTTTGTTGTGTTTCCTGTGAGGACAGAGTTTCCCCAGATTATTTGAGACCTGTTTGAGCCCTGTTATGAATTGATACTACAGTCCTTGTTGGGCAAACTCGACGTGCCTGGATGTCGTCGCACTCAAATGATAAATCTGGATTATCTTCTTTGTTTGCTCATTAACTGTGCTTCTGTGTCATTTGCAGATTGCAGGACTTGACACTCTATAATCCGGAAAGGACCATTACTGTCAAAGGCAGTATTGAAACTTGTGCCAAGGCTGAGGAAGAAATTATGAAGAAAATCAGGGAGTCCTATGAAAATGATATTGCTGCTATGAATGTGAGTTTTCTTAGGGTGTGGGCTCGTTCTGGGACTAAAACCACAGAAGGATTTTGGGTGTGAGGGACCCCTGGAGGTGACCTGGCCCAGCAGTGGGTTTGCTCATTGTAGGCCCCACTTCAAAGTTAGAAGAGGTTGTGTAGAGACTTGTCTTCTCCTTGACATTTCCATGGATAGAAATCTCATAGTGTCTCTGGGCAGCCTATGCCCTGTCTCACTGCTCTCATGATGATTTTTTTTCCCCTAATATCACATCAGAATTTTTTGTTGCAGCCTGTCTGTTGCCTCTCTTATTTATTTGTGAGAGTGTGGGCAAGCATTTTTGTTATTTATTTGTGTGTGCTATTTTAATGGAGCCTTTTTTTTTGTTTATTTTTGAGTAGGGGAACTGAGAACTTTATTTAGATTGAGGAAATTACAGAGCATTTAAGTTTTTTCTTGTTGCAAGGACCCGAAGGAGGGTTTATTTGTGCTGTTGTGGCTTATGTGCTCTGGCTTGCATGATTTTTAAAGCAGTGATTCAGTCTCTTCACATAAATAGCATGATAATATATGGAAGAAGTATATCTCCTGTTTTTAATTATTTAATTTAAGAAGATTTTATTAGAGTTTTTTTCTTGATATAGATGATAAAGGCATTTAGCTATTTGAAGATGATTGGTGATTATATAATGAAAACGGCATACCTCATTAGTTTGCCAAAGTGTTACTAATGCATATTGAGAAATGATTGAGATTTTTGATAGTTAGGAAAAGCTTTGTATGTGCGTGTGTATCCAAATCTGGTCTAGAGTTAGAATGGAAATACGTTTTCAGTTTACAGTAGTCCCAACTTTCTAGAAATATCTGTTCTTCATGCTTGTCCTACCGCGTGGAGAGAAAACTCACCCCACTTTTACCCCCTGCCTCCCCCACACAAAGCAAAGTGCAGGACACAAACTACACATGAGGAACAAAGTATTGGACAAAGTATTTAATAGTGGTGCATTTTTGTTTCATATAACAAGCAGTAACATGGGATGAGTTAGAGACTGCATTGCTATTTGATAAAGGTATGGACAGTTAAAAACCACCTCTGTTACTCTATAAATTTCAAGTAGTTTTAATTTGTAGTGATTATTAAGATAGTTTCTGAGGTGGTGAAGTTCTGAGGTTTTTTGGTGTCTTCTGATGGACTTATCTTAATGGCCTGAGCTAGTGTCTGTCTCTCTAGCTGAGATATTTTCTAAAGCATATTCATCTTTTTGAGTTATAATCTGGAAAAGGGTGCTGTCAAGTTTTGTATCAGACAACAAATCTTCCTACCGCGTGACGATGTCACTTTTCCCAGTTGTGGTCAAGCAAGGGACATGCAACTTTATAGCTGATCCTTTCCCCGCAATTGCTGGTGGTATCTCACTTCATTTTTTGCAAGGAAGGGAGGACGGGGTGATAGTGTCACATATATATGTTTCCCAGTGTAAGAAAAGCAAGGTTTTGTGCATGATCTTTCTCTGTTTCTACAGGGCTGTATTTTTATATAAGGACAAAACTATTATTTTTCTGATAAATTTCTTCACTTTGAAAGTAAATAGTACTATTATCTGAATATCTTGCTGTAAAATCTAAAATGTGTTTTGCTGATTAAGTTGTAGCAAGTGATCCCCATTGCCTTTCCTACTGTGTGCTTTTAATGTTATTGCTCTGTACCTGTGTCTAGGAAACAGGTTTGAAGGAGAGTCCTGTGGGTAATGGAGATGATTTTTTAAAGTAACATCCTAAAAGGTTAATAGCATATGCCAACTAGGATTTTATTAAAGTTAATAACCAGGACTCTAAATCTTAACCCTTCTGCCATTGCAGCTTCAAGCACATTTAATTCCTGGATTAAATCTGAATGCCTTGGGTCTGTTCCCACCTTCTTCTTCAGGAATACCACCTCCCGCAGTGAGTGTTGCCTCTGCTGCTGCTGCTGCTTCATATCCACCATTTGGGGTAAGGGAAGCTCTGGTTTTGGGTGGTGATACTAATCTGTGCAATGCTGCTATTCAAAACTAAGAAAAATGCTGCAATTTTTGCCAAGTTACCTGGAAAATCTGAGAGAGGTGTTTTGCTAGCTGTGTTCTGTCATTTTTCTAAATGTTGTCTGTCTTTCTGCTTGCACACTGAAAAGTATTTCATGTGGCTGCAGTTGGGAGCAGGCATTATTTGCTTTTCTAGTGAAATGCTTAGTGAAACTGGAAAATAGTGCTGCTTAGAAAAGTCTTAGATTTTATTTTATATAGAATTTGAATTATTGCAGAAAGAAATCTCACATAAAAATAGCATTTCAAAATTGGTGGAATTGGCAATTAATTATGTTAGTCTGCAAGTTTACTCCTTGTGATACGGAAGGAAAAGAAATTATCTCTTTTCCTGAAGTGGGAATCTATGTGTAGCTAAAATGTTTGTCTGAATGTAGCAGTTTTATAAATGCCCTGTTGAAATGCAATACTGCTAAATATATAGTATGTAAAATGCATGGATTAATCTCCAGAAAGCTGTGACTTACTTGCTACTTTGCTCCCTAAAAAAATCTGAAAAAGTTTAATAGAATCTTACTGAAATTCTGTGCTGATTAGTAAACATAAATGAGGTATTTTGCTATGGAGCAGGTTATTTGTTGTACCAAAAAGCTCCAGAGTCTGTCTGGAACTGAGATGGTGTTTTGTTTTTGAGAGACAACAACCTCATTACAAGGAGAAAGTGGTTTTTTTCATCTCTTCCCTGTCTCTGGTGCTGGTGATTGTTAGCAACTCAATGCAAGGTGAATTTTCTAAACAATTCTGATAAGTCTCTTAAGAAGTAGATGACAGAGTCTTACAAACTCTGCTGTGGTTGACTTCATCCCCTTCTTTGCCCAACAGTGACATCTAGAGAGCTAAGACTCAGACTTACTCCTCATGAACTAGAAAAGTGAAAATGCAGCACAACCCACTCAACTTTATCAAATAACTCAAATTATATTGTACTAAAGGGTAGTTGTGGTCTAAATATTTTTTCCCAGAGGAAGAAGCCAAGAAAGAGTCACTGCAAGGAGCAGAAAAAATTCTACTCTTCTACTATTGTTTGTGAGAATGAACAACTTTGGTGTTATGAATGTATTATGAACTATATTAAGTATAATAGTGGCTTTATCAGAAAAATGTGCTTCAGTGAAAGCTACAATAGGAATATGTTTACACTCATTTTACTGTCAATAACAGAGCTTCCATTTATGACAAACCAATTCTCTCCCTCACTGTGCTTCTGCACTACAATTAGATTGGCAGTCTAAACAAAACAATACAGGTTTCTGCTTCACTGTATTATATAAAATGCCATCTCTGGTAATGAATTGCCTCAATTTTTTTCTTTTCTGAAGACACACTAGATGTGGTTTGTTAAAAGTATATAACTTTCTTTATTGGGAATTAAAAGTGTGGCTTTTCCTTTCTTTTTACTCCAGATTTGCAGACTACTTTGCTATTCTTGAGATTCATACTGTAAGCCCACAGTTCTGTTCATCACTTGGTTTATTTTAATTTCTTTCCCACTTTTCCCCCCTGTTGTGGTTCTTTTTGCTTTTGCTTTAAATATACACCCAAACAGTGCTGAATTTGGTGGTTACTCCTGTCTGTCCCTCTGTTGCTATTGCACCTTTACCCCCCAAATGCACTTTTTTTGGCCTGCTAAGATCTCTAGCAGTTTCCAGGTTTCTGGAAATAGGATAACGGCAACATCTGGAAAAAAGCATTGAGAAACAGATGTCATTTTGTAAAAGTGTAGAAACTGTGCAGCTGGAAGGACCACTGCCTGAACTCTCTTGCTTCTGTTCATGCTCAGTCCTCTGAAATGGCTCTCACTCCATGCAGTTATTATGCATGTGTTACTAGCTAACACGCAGAAAGAAGGATAAAGTCACAAATTTGGAGGGTGAAGTCCAACAGATTTTGTGGAGGCTGTGGGTGGTACCAATACAGCCCCTGAGGCAGATACCAAGGGCTTCTAAAGCAAATGTATGAACAGGGGGAACTATCTCACCTTGTTTGTACTTAGATGTGTTGCTGTCTGGAAAAGAGCAGATGGTTCTGTGGGCTTCAGGTGTGTCAGCCCCTCAAGTTACTTGCAGTGCTTGTTGCTCTCTGAGGAGAGAAAACAAGTACAAGTCTATTCCTTTAATGGATTCATTAATTTCCATTTTGAAGATTTTTAAGTCTTGCTTGTGTATGAATTAACTTTCTATAACATTTTATTCTCCTCTATTTTTTCCCTCTAGTTGAACAGTTTTTCAGACACTGATTAAATAGGTTATTGGGGCATGCAGAAGTAGAAAGAGAAAAAAAATTTCTGGCTATATTTTGAAGGAGAAACTGATACAATATGAAAGGTTAAGGGTAACCATGGAGGGAGATTTAGGAGAGCTTGTAAGAGATTTAAAATCTAAAAAGAAATATGAACCCGAAATGTGTAATTAAAAGAGGCTTTGAGGAAGAAAAATTAATGAAGATCTCCCAGGGAGACTTTATGTCCATTTACCTATGAGTTATTTGTTATCAAGCTCTTTATTTTGACGAAAGCATTTGGGCAACTCAATTCCCTTTACCTTGTTTTCAGTGCATGTCCTTTTCTGCTTGGGAGCAGGGATTAGTGGACATTGAGGATATCCCTTTCAGGCAACTGGAAATCCTCTCTGAAAACACTGCTGGCATCAGGGTAAAGAAGCATATCCTGCTGCTGTCCTGCTTGTTTTTGTGTACTGCAAATTTTGCCTTCTGCTGAGGGCTGCACAGGGCTGGCTCTTCCCTGTCTCCTGTTTGTTTGGCTGAGCAAAAGTGTTTTCCTCAGCAGTCTCAGCCACACCATCACAAGGCCCCTCTTGGCATTGAAGTGTCTGCAGCCTGTGCTTGCAAGCCGTAAGAGAGCCTTGGGACACCCTTGTGCTGTGTCAAGGGTGGGTTTGAAGCTCTTGAAATATCTCTGCAAGGACATTTTCTTCACTTTGTTGTGGGGAGGGACTTGCCTGGGGGCTCTCCCTTGGGTCAGAAGAATTAGGTGGGTGAGTCTGGGCATTTGCAGCAGAGTTTCCATAAGGAGCTGATACTTCATATGTACTACTTTGTAGTGACAAGGTGTGGCTGTGACCTTGTGTAGGACTTGTTCCCAAAGAAACTGAAGTGTTTTCTTAATTATTGAAACAATGATTCGTCACATTCCTGCTGCTGCTTTTTTTCACGTGGGTATAAAGAGGAAGAACCTGCATAGTAGACAGATCTAGGATTTTGTCACAGTGGCAGAGCTTAGATCTGAATGCTCTTAAATACAGCTGGAGCCAAGTGTTCCTAAAACATTCTGTGCTCAGGAGCTTGGGATTGAGTAGATAGATAGGTTTAGCTGTGTTAATTTGTGTTTGATGCTTCATCCTGTCCTCCTTCATGCAAACCTTTGAGACATTTGACAAGAGCATAAACACTGCTCTCCAGCTGCTTCAGGTACACTCTGGTATCACAGACTTGGGAAACGTTGGTGTTATCAAACACTAGTTTGGATTTAGTTCCTTGAACTGGGTCACGTTCAGGAGAATGATTTCCATGTGACTCGGAGACCTTATTCCATGATGGTTCACACTGATGTACAGCACCAAAGCCTCAATTAATTTAATGTAACGAGATGAGATGCAGATTGTGTCTCACTAATAATCTGGGTGCTGCTTTACTCTTTTTCCTGGCAGTGGAGCCCCTACAGGAAGGCACAAGTTGGTTTTGGTTCTTGTCTGGTGACAGACACAAACATGCATGTGGGCACATGGCCATTGCATAGGGCTAACAGTGTCTGAGCACCACAACCAGTGCAGGATGACCATCCGTTTTTTGTGTTTTTACCTACAGTTAGCAACAATAGCAACAATTCTTGATGTTGCAATTGTATAATTTATTCGCAGAGTCCAAGTTCTGTTTGCCTGTTCAAAGTAGTCATTTTGTGAAGTCAATGAAAAGGCATGCAATGGCATTGCATATTCTGTTTCACTTCTTGAATTTTTCCTCTTTTCTTGCAAAAATCCGAGATCTGTTTAGTTTTTCTCTGGGCTCCCAGAAGACAAACAAATCATAACACATGAGAATCGTTAAAATGTTTTATGGTTTGAGGAAAAAGTAGGACTTAAATGTCTCAATTAAAAGTAATAAGAGCTACAAATTCTTTTTACTGTCAAATAGGCATGATTTTTCTCTTATGATCCTGGTGATACAATCAAACTAATGGTAATTTTTTTTTTTTTTTTTACTGATACATGCCCTTGTGTGACCATATTAAGGACCAGTAGCTTTTCTGTGCCTATTTGTACCCAATGTCTTGTCCAGCTGCTTTTGGGCCTGGAAAAACCACCACTTTCTGTTCATCCTTAAATCTTTCTCTGTAGCTGTGCACTTAAATGCTTGTGTGTGTTGCAGCTCTGACAGAATTGCAAAGAGCTTTGTTAGTCTGCCCACTGTCACTTGTAACAAATGTCGTGACCTGAGCACCTGCACAAAGTGCTGGTATTTCTATGAGAAGAGTAAGGTTCTGCAAAAGGAAGTATCACCCATGCTTATGTTTTCCAGAAGACATGTTGCCACAAAAAAAAAAAAAGTTTTAACAAGTATCCCAGCCAAACTGCTTCAGATGTAGTGTTGTACTGCTCAAAGCTCTTTTGATGGAGTTGTTGCTTCTGTCTTCTGAACTGTGGGGAGAATATGCACATACTTGTCTCTCAAGAATAGAAGTTTGTTCTCATGCAACACTGAAGGTTTTAAAGCTCCAAACAAACAAGTAATCCTTATCTTAAAGTCTGACTGTGTACAGTCATTCAATTCTTATACCTGGCCCACCTACTGGGGTTAAGTGGGTTGCACCCTTCCTTTTATAATTGGAACTTTGCATGTGTAATTTGACATCCAACTGCATTTCTTTTGCAGCCTCTGGGTCTGAAATTTGGCATCCCAAGGGCACGGGGAAAGATGGGCTAACCTGTGGAGACCTAATCCTGCCCTTGAATGCCCTGAAACAGGGTAGTAGAATTAATTCTGTCTCATGGCAGGTAAACTCAAACAAAGTAAAGTGAGAAGTAGAGAGCTTGTCTCCATAAGAGGAGTTCACACCAGCTGCTCTCCTTCATCTGTAACATCATGGAAGAAATCCATGAACTTCTGCCCTGTGAAACTTAGCTAAGGTGAAGAGCTGCTCCTCTGCTTGCAGTGGGACTGCTTTCTCTGCTGGCCTTTTTGGACATTCATTGTAGCTTCTTGAAGCTCTGCCTTCAAAAAAAGCACTCTAACCTTTTCTTTAGCCTCACACTAAATTTTCACATTATGTTATATGCATACAGGCTTCTAGGAAGCTGGGGGAGGAAAACAAAAATTTAAAAAAAAAACCCCAAAACCAACAAAAAGCCAAAAATGAAGAAAAGGTAGTTTCATACAGTAAACAAAACCAAGAAATCAAACCACATTTTTCTGATTACAAAAAGAAACCTTGTACAATTAGGCTGAGAGGTTGCTTTCCTTTTTTCTTTTTTGCCATCTCTTGAAGCTTTTTGTTGCAGGTGAGGAACATGCCAATGGAAAACTTTCTCCTTAGAAGATATTGTGGTCAAGAGAAAGATTCCTTCTTTATCCTCCTGTCATTTTCTTAAATAATAATAGTAAAGAAGACCTCTTCTATATTGCATAGAAGTAAGAGAAGAAATAACTGTATTGTGCTTTTGGCAGGAAAGAAAAGTAATTTAAAATGAAAAATTGCTTCATTGAGGGCCTTCATTTGATGCCCTGAGCATAGATGAGAAACACAAGGAAGAGGAAAAACTGTCCTATGTTTCCAGGTACTTTGACTCTTACTTGGTGAAGTTGGGCTCCTTTGGATGTCTGGGTTTGATAGGATTAGCTCGTGCAACTGTCTGACCTACCCAGAGGTAGTAATGTCTGTACATCTATAATGTGTGTAGTTGCAAGTGGCTTTGCCCTAATTTGCCCAGCTTGTTAAGCAGTAGACGATTTTTGAGAAGCTGTCCTGCAGCCAAAAGAGGATGTGGTTTTGAGGGGTGAAGAAGGATTTGTCAGTGTTTTTACAAAATGGTTTTATACTGGTGAAATTAGAACCAGACTTGTGCAGCACACACAGTCTTGAGGAGGGCACTGTAGGATAACAGCATTGTCTGAAAAATCTACCAGCTAATTAGATTTCTTTTGAAGATTGTAACCCCAGTGCCTTGAAATACACCTTGTCTGATGCTTAATTCCTTACATTCATTAATGATGCATTCTTTGACAACTAGGAAATTTACTTCATGGTGTGTAACATTGTGCAGTTGTTTTGCCCTGTGGAGAAAATGGTTGGTCTTCCCACTGTGTTGAAAGTCTCCTGCTTCTGCCATGTTGTGTTGGCAGGGACACATTTCAAGAGCAGTCAAACTATTCTGCCAGTCAAACTATTCTGCCTCTGGAGATGGACCAACCCCTCACTGAGGGAAGAAAAAAATGCAATTGGCACCACATGATGCACAAAGATCTGGCAAGTCAGTGGTAGTTTTTCAAGGTGTTGAAGCCTCTAGTTATTCTTAATAGCTTCTTTTACAGTTCTAAAGTTGTCATAATGCAAATAGCATCACTTGTTAACTACTAATCCATGCTTTTTAAAATTAAAACAGTTTCTTCACTCCACGTTTGAATATTTGTAGAGGTATCTGTAGCTTCTTGGAACAGGACAATTAGAATTTTTGTTGGTTCTCTGCATTTAGATTCTTATGGGAAGATTTAATTGGAGCTCCTTTGACCGTCTCAGACTCTCAAGCTCTAAGTACCAGGCTCCACATCTTCTGAATGTTAAACTAAATGGGAAATTTAATTCTTTAAGGTGCCAGATATTTTGTTACTAGAGTGTACTGAGCTCCTTCAAGCCAGAAATTAAAGTAGGTCAAGTCCTCATTCTGTTGTATCTGGCTCCATCTCTGGTTTGTTTGTTAGTTAAACATGATGGAAAAATGAGTGATCTTTGTGTTTACACAACCTGTTTTTCTGGCAGCTGTCATGGAATCTGAGAGCAGTGCCTTTACAAAACCAAAGCTGACGAGTACCTGCATCTTCCAATGATTTCACGGGCAATTTCTACGGGTTTTGAGTGCCCATGTGGCTGCTGTGTCACAGCAAGGATTTTTGAAGTGGAAGTGTTCCTATACATATACTTTTTGATGGTCGTACAGTGTTGCAACACTGAATACCTATGCTTGCTGCTTGTGAATGACCAGCAAAATTCCTGCTTACATAGTTTCACAATCTGTTCCTTATGTTGATTTCTGATTTTGGCTGTCTGTTCTGAATAAAAGGTGGCAGATTGCTTTTTTTGGCATTGTGGCCAGTCAGATTTTGCAAAAACAAAAAGTTCATGCCATGTTCAGAAATATGTCAAACCAGTTCCTGCTTGTGAAATGCCTTATAACCAGCCTGCCAGAAAATGTTCCTTCTCTGCTTCCATGATTTCTACTCCTTGTTGCTAGCTAGGCTCTCATGTTGGAAAAACTGCTGATATGTGTGGTCCTTTTAGTGACTTCTTTTAGTCTAACAAGATGCCCAGTTAGAAGATGATTGTGATAAAAAGTTCTAAATTTGAGAGTCAAGAAGGGGAATGAGTAGCACTAAGTGAAATGATTTTAGAGGCATCTCACTGGCGGTAGTACTGGCCATTGTGCAAGAACCAGTTGTCTTTGAGTTTCAGATATTGATATGCAGTAGTCCCCAAAGTGGAAATATAGATGGGGTGGTACATTCTCAGATTTTCAACCAAGAGGAGAGGACCAGCTCAGCTAGATGGACAGAGGGCACCCACACATAATTTCTGGGGCTGATTGTGGGGAAAAGAGGTAGAGCTGCATGGTCTTGCCATGGGCTGTGTGTCTCAGGGTCATGTCCTTGGCTCATCTAGTGACACGAGTGTTTCTCACAAAACACAGCAGTTACACTTAAGAGAAGCATCTTGGATTAACCTGGGGTCCATGGGAAGGTGAAACCCTGGCTGGATGGTGACTGTACAGTTCATGCATGGTAATATGAGCAATGCTTTAGCCTGCAGATCAAAGTTAAAAATACACATTGCTTCTTCTAAATTGTTTTGCTACTTCTTGACTGACTGAATTCAGCAGTGCAGAATTCTTCTGAGTGTAGTCCTGGCTTTTCAGGCAGTGAATATGGCAGAAAGCTTTAGACTCTTAGCATGGACCTAAATCTGTTTGAAGTAAACCTAGATATCTTAGCAGGTGCAGGGAGTTCAGGCTGCAGTTTGTTGATCTGCACTGGCAGCACCACTTCAGCTCAGTGATTGTACAAGATGGTGAAACACGGTATCTGCAAGGGCGTTGTGAAACTGTGGATCACGTCAGACCTAACTACTAAAACTTTGTTTTCATTAATGAGCCCCTTGTTTCCAATGAAGGATTAAACTTTTAGCATTACTATTGCAAAATGAATACACTAGGATTTCTTTCACCATCATCTCAAGCTTATTTCTTACCAATGCGTTGAATCCAACTAGAATGTCTTCAAGGATACTTGGCTTAATGTTCGTTTCCCCTTGCTGCAAGTTTTTATTACTAAATAAATAAATAAGAGCATTTAATATAGCTGTGGGCCAGGATAATTCTTCACAGTACATTGCAAAAACGTGGTTTAAATTTTGGCTTTGGATCTGGTACAGGGTTTCAATAATATGATACCTCACTTCCTGACAAACTCAGGGTATTCTGAAGACCAAATGAGTTGTCTGCAAATCTGCCTTGTCTTGGTAATCATGGTTGTTGGGAAGGGGGGAGAATGGCAAAAAAAGAGGAACTTTTTAGTGCAGTCACCCACTGTCTGTATTCATTTACTTTTATGAAGTAGATTTGTTTACTACGTAAAAAAAAACCAAACCAAAACCAGTATCTCACTAGGTTAGATGGTAGCTCCATACAGTCTTAAAACAGTTCTTAGTTTTTTCCCCTCACAACTTAAAAACCTGGTCCTGACTCAAAATGAATAACATGACTTTGTGACTTAAAATAAATGTCTCATGCTAAGGTAATTAATTTGCAACACGAAACATAACAGGCTTAGAAACCAGGAAATATCTGATTTTTCTCCCATTCATGTCTGGCTTAAAAGCCTATTTACTTCAGTGAGTACAATATTTTTTAAGATTTACAGCTTTATCCCAAATGTTGCCAAGGATTTACCAACCACATGCATTTGATGGAGCAAGGGGTCTATGGAGACACTTATGCACAAGACTGGAAAACAATTTTGTACTGTTGGCAGGCTTGCGGAAAAAGACTCAGACTAATGCTCAAATTAACTTGAGGGACATAAATAACAAACATGCCCCCTTATAAGCCCTGCCACGGGTAAGGTCACACCGCACACTCATGCTCACTGAGGGAGCTGCAGAGTGACCTAGCTGCAGCATCAGCCAAAATCAAGAGAGGAGGAGTTGTCTTGGGGAAGAACTGAGGAGGCAAACCTCTGTTGGCTTTTCTGTGTGTTGTTTGTTGTTTTGTGTTCTTTGTTTTGTTTTTCAAATGCCATTTTTCAAATAGATTCTCCATTCCCCCAGCTGTAGTGGCTTGGGATCTGCTTTTTTACCTACCAGCCTCTACCTGGAGGGTCATAGCTTTCTTTTTCTGAGTTTTCATTCTTGCCTGGCTGTGCTATGGCTGTTACCCAAATGCGAGATGAGGAGCAATGCCTTTCCTTCTGACAGTCAAAGAGGTGAGGGAAAAGCTCTCCTCCTGTGTGGCTTTCTGCAGTTTGTAGGACTGATGCACTAGGAGTTGGCAGGTAAAAGTTATAACATCCTTATCCTAAGGGCAGATGGTCTCTACAAATCTTTCTAACCCTGCAAGCAAGGATTGCAGAAAGAAGAGTGAATCTGCAAATTTTCTTGGCTGGGAGTCCTCAGCTTCTAGCTCTGGTGTGGAGCAGTAGCCCTCATGCTGAAGGGCTAGTGGCAATATCCCAAAGAGAGGAAGAACCTCACTCCTGCTGAGGCTCTGGGAACTAGGAAATGATGGCTGTGCTAAGCTGCATCATCCATCATAAGTTTCTAAGAGTTAATGTGGCAGGGTTGGCACCAGAAGAGAAAATCTCCCATAGGGCTGCAGGGTCTGGCTGGAGTGAAGGGGATGATCCTGATGCTACCTGCAGTGCAGGGGCTCCAGGTGAGCCCAGGGTAATGGGGAAGCAGCCATGGGTTGCAGGATTTACCAAGAGATGAGTTTGTCTTGGGTGGAGGTGGTGGGAATTTAAAAAGAGAAATGTTAGAAAAAAAGAAAGAAAATAGATAGTTGGGATGGACTCTTAGGCTAGGGACAGATGGCTGGGGCTCAGGGACTTGCAGGAGGTATAGAAGGAGGTGTATCCAAGCTGCTCCAGGAAAGAGCTGTGTTAGTGTAAAAAGTCAAAGCTAATGGTGTGCTGCAGCAGTTGCTTAGTGTCATCCAGTGAGGTGGATTAATTTCCATCTCCCTCTTAGATCACGATTTTTAATCATGATTTAAATGAGCAAGTAGGAAATCTGATTTAAGTTGACTTACCAAATTTTACATGTGTAGTATAATTACCTTTCTGAAAGCCTTAGAGTGGTCTGTACCTTTGCTTACAGTGAATATATATTCTAATTTGCACAAGTATGCAGTTTGCCATTTGCTTTGGGGTAATGTATTTTTTCCATTTTCTGTTAAAAAATGATGAATGGTGCTTTTCTTATTTGCTTGATTAGTTTCAATTTCTGATTTTCATCAGACAACATTTGGATGGAAATTGGAATCCAATTAATGAACGAAACCAGCATTTAAAATTGTCTTCATTAGTTCAGTGTGCTGGATATAGACAAAAATTCCTTATCAACCCTGTTTTGTGACTAAAGCAGACTGATTTTTGCAGAAACAAAGCAAGTATTTTCAGCTGCTTATGAACTGAATTAATTGTTTCTGGTCCCCATGCTTTTGAAGAATCTGTTTCTTATATCAAAGAAATCCTGGTTTCCAGAGCTCTTTTCTTGAAACACAAAACCCCTGAAAAATAACACAGAACCCCAAAACAACCTAGATTCTCCATTGAAGTGGATGTCTCTGTGGTGTCTCTGTGCCACAGCTACACATGACAAATTTCTCTTATTCAGGTGGACTAGGCATGAGCCCATACTGCAAATATTGCTGGGGTAGAAGAGGTGGTCTGTGCATCACAGGTACTAGAGATGGTTACTTGCAAGTTAGAGTGGATGTATGGGCTATAAATCTTGGTGAACCTAGGCTGCTACTTCAAAAGATTTTCTTCATTCCTGTCAGTTCCCAGGGCTGGGCTGACTTTGAATAAAATATTTTATGTGGGGAAAAAAAATAAACTGAATGGGAAAGAGGAGAAAATTGTCCAGGCGACCTCACTCTTGTCAGAAATATATATTCACATACATATTTTGGCTTTTAAATTGTAAGTATACATTTAAGCAAACTTGGCTATAAGGGAGTGAACAGTGAAGCTCAGATTTCAGAGTGGGAAATCAGTTCCCTAAATTTAGTGCTTCTAACATATGTTTAAGATCTAGGAATCTATTTTTGATATAACTCATGTTAGGAGTTCCTGGAAAGCTGTATGACTTATGTGGCATGGCATGGGTGAGATTAAATTGTAGCTGATTTTCTTCCATCCTGAGATCCCCAGAAGCATCTGTAAGAGTGATGGGTGGTGTAGTCATTGCATTATGTTTTGATGTGTTTCTTTTGCAGGCCGGGTTTCCAGTAAATACAAAAGGGTTTAAAAATTATTGTGGGTAAGGACAGATAGTAATTTGAACCTGGTGTTGTGATACTCTCAACAGCCTTAGTTAGATTTGGTTTCTGCCAGAAGAAAAAAAAAAAAAGCAGTATGGGTTTTGAGCGGTTAAAAATCAGCGTGCACAACATAATTTCTCCAGATCTTGTGTGATGTTATACAAGAGATGAATTTGGTTTTATGTATATGCCAATGTGCTACTCCAGACAAGAATTTTAAAAATTCCGATGCGTGAACAGTTGAACATTGACAGATTCTCCACTATTCCTTAATAAACATATATCACTATTACACCAAAATCTACGTTTAGTATTAAAGAATCTCAGTCACTCACATAAGAAATAATTTTTTAAAAAATCCTTTGGAAAAGAGAAAGTTGGAATGTACCAAAAAGTCAAAACTATGGGGAGGAATGGGAGGAAGGTGCTACAGCTAGCTGATTGTACAGTTAGAAAGGCACATGTACCTCTTTCTCCTCTGTTGCCTTTGCTGCCCATGTTTCATGATTAAGAATGAGGCAGCAAAAAGGAATTTCAGTGGTGAATTGAATCCAGCCAAGAAAGTGGCTTGAAATCAAGCTTTGGGAAGGAGAGGGGGAAACTGCTCAGCAGGCAGATGGGCAACAGAGGGAAGGCAGGAAATATATGCAAACAAAAATAATGAAGTCAAATTTGTTTCCCCGGTATGGAAATGTGTCTGGAGGTGGGTTTAGGTAGAAGCTGTGTAAATTCTTGAAAGCCAAGTAAACTTTGATTTGCAGCAGTGTTGTAGTAATTAGTTGGAAGAGGCTGACTGGAGAAGCATGTGAAAGGGAAAACTTCAGGCGTGGATTTTTGCAGGAGCTGGAGCACATGTGGACAGTTGAATGTAGGGGTCAAGAAGAGGAGCAAGCAAAGGAGTGGACAAGCAGTCAGGATTGGAAGTAGGGGTTGCCTCTACACCCAGTGCAATGGGTCCTTGCACGAAACTGGAAAACCCCAAATGCTTCATGAACTTGTAACCATTTAGAAACAGTTTTTTGATGTGCTAAGATCAAGTGAGTACCTACAGCAGCATTTCCAAATTACTGGAAATTTTGCTGGATTCACAGTGAACATGTAAAAGGACTTACTATGACAACATTCAGGATGTTTGTAGTAATATGAGGAGAATATGAGTAATCTTACTGGAAAGTGGTTTTACATATATACTGAAGTGACTGGTATCTTTCATTACAAATACCTAGTTTTAGGGCACATTTTTGAGATCATTTTAAACTGATCTGTAGGCAGATTAAAATGGGTGCTCCCACCTTTTCCCATTCCCTAACCATTGCTACATCCTCCCTTGGTCACAGACTGCCACCTGTGTGTTGCTCTGGTTATTTGGGTCAGGGACTTACTGCCTGCCTTGGAAATCAGCTGGATCTGTAAACCTGCTGGCCTCAAAGCACACAAGGCAGCAGGGAGGCTGGGTGTGGAGGGCTGCATCCATGTAGACTTAAACCAGTGGGAAATACCTATGAATCTTAATGCCTTGTATGTGTGAAAACACTGGGTAAACTGTACAACTATTGCAATTGCCTAAAGTGCTTCTGTTCCCAATATCCTATTTTGGGGTTTCTTCACCTGGTATGTGGAGCTGTGCCTGGAATTTGTATCCCCTGAGGTTACAGTTGATCTGTGTTTACTGAAAATGAAGTGGTAAAACTTGGAAACAAGCGTTTTGTTCAGATTTGTTTATGGTTAATGGAGTGGGACTTCGCCTTGAAAGGCTTCACCTTGAAGGAACTTACGGAAATTTAAAAATAAGTGGGAATGTTTTCAGGGCTGCATGTGCTTTTTGCTTTGTGTCGCACATAGCGGTGTGGGGGTTTTTCTGAAAATATCATAGAAAAAGCTGTTTTGGTGAGCTTCTGTGTGTGTACCAAAATATACAGCTAAGCAAAGCTAAATGAGCTTGGTCGGTCCCACGTGCTCTGCTTGCTGGTGCTCAGTGCTGGTCTGCATGGTGGGTACTGAGAAAGCAAGGATGAGGATGTTTGTGTTGTCTCAAAAGACCTCTGCATGAAAAGGGCTTGTTGGCTTGTCTTATTGGGGATGAGCAAAACAAATTTTGAAAATACATGAGAGGGGTACACAGAGGAAGAAAACCTTTAGAAGGGTGAGCTGTGTAGTGTCTTAAGTACCTCCTAGTGCAAGGAAAGGCTTGTGTGAAACGCTTTTTAGAGGTAACTGATGGAAGTGGCTGGACTGAGGCTGCTAACACAGCTGTGACTTACTGTGGCACATGCAACCCTGCAGTTTGATCATTGCTACACAGCACATGGAGGGGATCTCGAGTACTGTGTCATGCTCTCCAGCTGTGGTGTCTGCTTGAAAGCAGTAGGAGGATGCAATGATACCTGACATCCAGTGGGTGCAACGCTGGGGTCCTCTCACTTTCCAGAAACACGATGTTTAATTTACTAGCCTGCATGAGGACCGCTGCCAGGGCTCCAACTGTTGCATAATGTTACACGGGAGGAATCACTGGCAGATTTCAAGCTGGCTATCATTCCAGATCACTCCCACACAGAGGAAATTGTAGCATATATGTAACTCTGAGACTTTTTGTACTGCTCTCAGCACAATCTAAAATTAAAAATATGACTAGGAAACTAGGAAGAGTTTGCCTGCTCAGGCTGTAGTAGCCTCTCTCTGCTTGTAGTAGCTTTACCTGCAGGGTCTTGCATGTGGAAAATCCAGACAGCGACAGGTAAGAGTGAAAGCCTCACAAAGAAGCAACACCTCAATTGGTTTTTTTAAAACTCTAAGCATTAAAACTGTGAGTATTTTATACAAGATGAAAGAATCCTCTTTTGGCTCAAACTGGTTTTCTTGTTCTGTGGATTTAGTGATTCCCAAAAAAAGCCAGACCCTTAATACTCAGACATCAGAGGGGGAAATCTTATTTCCCCCTCATTTCCATGCATGCCTGTTCTGTACCCATTTTCCTGTCAGTCTGATTCATAATGTTCAAAAACATTCACTGCATTTTTCCTTCTTCCCCACAGCAACAGCCCGAGTCTGAAACTGTTCATCTGTTCATCCCAGCCTTGGCAGTTGGAGCTATTATTGGCAAGCAGGGACAGCACATCAAACAACTTTCTCGTTTTGCAGGCGCATCTATTAAGGTATTATTACACCAGCTATAACTTTCTGCCTATTCTACGTGACACTTTCAGCAAGTTTGCACAAGCCGTGCTTTCGTGAACATCCTCCCCCACTCCATGCCTAGAATGTGATGTGATAAATGGTACATTTGTTTATAAATCATCTTTTAATCTTCCTTGAGACAAGATAATTAGAAGCATGTTTTCAAACGTCTCCTGAGGTGTGAAATGTAAGCTGCAAAGAAAACTGCTTTGGTGGTCTTAGAAACAGACTTGTGCCTTAATGATACAGTGCTTGAAAGCTTTCTCCTTGCTTTAGGTAAAGTGAAAATTGGTGGGGTAAATTCTGAACAGTTGAAGTTTCCTACTCTTGTGGCTGCCCTTGCTCTGTTCCAGATGGATTCGTCTGGGCTGTCAAGCTCAAGTGGCTCCATGCTGAATTGTTCCTCTTGTAACTTCACCCATGTGCTGCTCCTGGGGCTAGTCAGTTCTTAAACAGCACATTTACCTTGTTATCAGGTTTAACATCCAGCTTTTTGTGTATTGACCACCTCAGTGTAGCTAAGAACAAGATGGTTTGCAGAGGCTGACCTCTAATAGAAGCTTAAGCTTTAGTCAGTTTGGTGAAATCTTTCTTGGCTGTGTACAGGGGTTAATACCAGTTGCAGTTGTAGGAAGGCCTTGGCTTTTGGCTACTAATGCCCTTGTAACCACAAGTATCTTCTCTAGATGCTTGAGCATTTTTTTCTTACAAATAATATTTTCTGCTGTTTTCTGCTGTGAAGATAATGTTTTGGCCTAAATTAAAAAAAAAAAAAAAAAAAGAAAAGTTTAAAGAACACTGCATTTGTACAGTATGTAGGTTTATTATGCTGTTAGATGGACATTTTACTGCACAGATAAAACAAATATTTTCTTCTCAGCCCTCTTAATTTTGTTTCAGAGGAGTGATGTGTTTAGTGAGTGCTATGGCAGGGATCTGCCAAAAGTCTGGGACACAGGGCAGGAGCTGGCTATGCTGAGTTGAGCTTGGTGAAGCTGAACTTGGTTTGGAAGGTGTTCATCTAATAACTGGAGAACCCTGATGAAAGAGTCTTGTGTGTGATTTGCCTAGTGCTGATCCGTTTCCTGGCCAGTCAACCAATGACACGCTGCCCAACTCCATCCTTTTTTGAGCAGAATGTTAAATAGTTATACTACCCAGATCATTTATATTAATTGAGCACTAATAACCATATTTTAGGGGAAAAATGAAACACAAGAAAGTAAGTGGTGTCAATATCTCTTTATTAAATCTGTCTTGCATGGGGCTGTGGCATATCACATGTGTTTCCTCTTTCCCTCTCCATCCCTGCAGCTTGTATCTAAAATTTAGGCAGTATATGGAAGGTACTGCTAGGTGGAGAGAGAAATATGAAACAACCTGGACCTCCAAGAACCCGTCCAAACTAGTTCTTCAGCTGGTCCTTGGAAGAGAGTTTAGTGGAAAGGGAGTTTCCAGTGTTTCTCATGCATCTGGCTAACAGTGGCCTCAGGCTTCCTCTACTGGCTGACACCCCTCTACCCCATATATTTAACATTTCTGTATTAATTTAAATTCAGGTAAAAGTTTTCTCAAGCTCTGGTCTTTTGTTCCTTCAGTAGGAATAAAGTAAAGACACTTTGTGAAAATAAGATTAAATTTAAACAAAAGTATACTGATAGAGGGTATGCTTGCAAAATCGGGAAGCTGCATGTGTACTTATCTATTAAAATAATGCAACTTCACCTGTAATCTGGCAGAACAATGTGGAGCATCAAGCTTACTTCTGTGTGAAAGTATTAAAAATGGCAATTGGTAAATTATTTGAAACTTCTAAATTTCCCTCATATTGACCACCTGCCCTCTGTCATAACTTTGGAGTGAAATAATAAATTGTGAATCAAGGAATCTGTGCTTTTAGCTGAGAGTTGGAGGAAGGTGCTGTCTGAGTAACTTCTAACTTGCCAAACTGCAGTAACCATACTTTGTGGAGGAAGGAAGTCTGTGCATAATGCTTGTTTTGAGTTGTGCTGGAGCTTGTTACAGCCGAAAGTGTTTTACATCCTCCTGCATCTTCTCTGTGCTCATGCTGAGCTTTTTACATCTGGTGAAACTTGTCACCCACAATGTAAGACTAAACTGCAGATGCACTGGGGTTCTGTACAAGGCTGCAGGGTTCAGGCTGTCACCTCAGAGCTGCACGTGGTTCTTGCTGAGCTTGGGTTGTGTCCCAGTGCTGGGGGTCACTGCTTGGCAATGCAGGCTCAGTGTGGGACTCCAGCAGGCTCAACTATTCAGCAAAGGAGCCAGGCAGAGATTTGGGTTGTCTGTTGCCCACCCTGTGTTACACTGCTGGGACCTGTTGTGAATGATTGTCCTCTCCTTGGCTATAAATTCCTTCTAGAGCAGCCCTTCCTGATGAAAGCTGAACCTTGTGGGGTTTGGGTGTATAAAGTTTGTGGCTTGGCATGTAGAAGATTGGTTGTTTTCTGGTTAGGAATGCAAAGTTGTTTAATCTCAGAAGTTAAATTCACCACTTGTATACTATTTGTATGTATATAACTACTTTTTCCAAGGGCAGACAGACAAAATCAACACAGTATTCTCTTAGGTTACCCCTTCAGACACTGAAATGTTAGTTGGTAGATGTTTCTTTTGCAGCCCTCAGCCATGTTTTACCCCAGCTTCTGAGAACAGAATATTCTAGGATAAAATCAAAGCAAGATATATCCCAGAACATTTAGACACACATAAAATGTAATGAAGGCTTGATGGAAAATGTTTTTCCTAAAATTTTAATGAAGGTGCTGGTGTTCACTAAGAAGAAGAGAGGTGAGTGAGAGGCAAAACTGTCCACTTCACATGAATGACAACTGTCATGCTAGTCTCTGTTCAATCAGCTGCCTCTAAACATGCCCTGAAATTTTGCCCCCCTAAAATACTTGTTCCAAAGAATGAATGGATTTAGTCTGTGTTTGTTCTTACCACAACATCACGTCATATAAATGTACTGCTGTAAAATTAATAGGTATTTTTAGATATATCCAATTGGAATTCATAAGTAATAAAAATAGATATGCAAACCAGATAACCAGTATGTAATGCCTTCTCCACCTTAGGGTACAATATGAATAATGTTAAAAACTTTCCTTAGCAAAATTCTTTAGTGAAAATGATGCCTGGTGACTGGTAATTTGTCTGAAATAAACTACAGCTGTTAAATATGAATAACATCCCTATGCCAACAGCTGAGATGAAATTCTGTAGTGTTTAATATATTGCTCATTCAACAGCAGCTATGTAATACTAGATGCAACAATGGAAATGTCAGTTGTGATAAACAAAAGATTCATTCGGAATGTCAGAGGCTAGTTTGAATTATTCAATGCCACTGGAGTCTGAGAACAACACCCACAGAAATCTTACTGTTGTGGTGACATAAACTGCTAAAGACCCTACAGGCATCTGTCTCAGCTCTGGTGGAGCTTAATTTTTATTTGGGTCACACATTGTCCGGTATAGAGGAATGTTTTGGATCTGATTAGTTACAACAGTAAAGCGATCTTCTGTTCTCCGGGGAATGCATGCAAGCTTTTGCTAATGAACAAAACTTGTTAGAAAGACTATTCAAACTAGTGGGTAGGGATGAGAATCTCAGTTTATTAACCAGATTTGTCTTTTTGAAGGCTACATGTCTTACATCACTCACAGCCACATGAAAACGCCGTGTGGGATTCTGCCATGTGTGGATGAGTAGCTGTGTCTTTAATTTTCAGAAGTAAATTTGCTCATGGTGGTTTAGCCAGTTTCTCCATATTTCATTACAGCTAATTAATGCACTTTAAAGAGAACAAACCCGTCATGACTGAAGTGTGATGCTGCTGCTGTAACGAATAATTTTTCACTCCTGAACAGAATGTGAGACTGAAATGGGGAGGAGGTGGCTTTAAACTATTCCTTCAAAAGACAGCTACCAATAGCTATGTTTATCCCTTCCAGATTGCCCCTGCTGAAGGACCAGATGCTAAGCTGAGAATGGTTATCATCACTGGACCTCCAGAAGCTCAGTTCAAGGTACAACATACAAAAACTTGTCAGTATGTAGTGGTCTTTGGATCCTAAGGGACAATATTGAAAACAAAACTCTTGGTTCCAAGCACGCTTTATTCAGAATTTTAGTAAACTCTTGGGTTTTGCTTCCCCTTCACTGAAAAGTGAATATAGGAATATGAGTAATATGAATATGAGTAATACAGTACTATCAGAGGCCACATTCTGGTCACCTGAAAACTTGTGGGTGTTACATGTAAGTAGGAATCAAGTCTAGCATACAAATATAGCCATATTACATTCCTAAATGTCTCATCTAACTCTAAGCACCTTTGAGTTGAGTCCTTTAATCTGTCTTGGTATGCGCAACAGTTTTCTGTGCTTAATTAAAATAACAAAGCTGACAAGACAAAATTGAGTCTTCCCAGGTTGCTTTTCTGTGCCAAATGGAAAATGCTTTTCGGGTAGCTCTACAGATAAATGCAAGAATTCTAACAGTATTTCCACTACAACTACAAGGAGATACTCAACCTGATTGTCCCATCTGTTAATATTAAATCTGTTAATATTAAATTCCAGAGTGGCCTTCTGCCTTAAATGTCAAGGAATAAATCTAGTTACCCCAAAAGGAGTTGACTGTGCTAGGAGTGATGCAGCAGCTTGGCATCATCACAGATGTGGCCTGGAGCATGTAGAAAGTCACTGGAGAGTTTGTATCGTGGCAATGTTTTCTTGCCTGTTCTCAGTTCTGACTTTGTATTTTTGCTTCAGGGCATCTTGCAAGGAGGAGGTGCACAAACTTTAGGGATATCAGTTTCATTAATGCCTTTAGGATTTTTGGAAAATTATCAGGGCAGGTATTTTGCAGTGGTAATAACAAACTTAGATGCATTTGGGATTGTTGCTCAGTTACCATACGCATTTGAGATGCCACCGAAGGCAAAGCATGACTTGGAAGCTCTGTGTGCATATGGGCTTGGCCACATGGGATATTTCACATATTGGGTACTCTTATGGTCTGGGATCAGCACAAGGTCAGATACTGGCTACTCTTTCTTTTCATCAGATATCAGTAGACTTACCCTCAGGGAGTAACATGCAAAAGAAAATTTGGGCATCCCTTATCCTGACTTTTTATGTAGGCAAAGGCTTGTCCTCAGATTTCCTCCCCAAGATAAACTGAGAGTCCCATAGAGTTCTTCTGGCAGCTCTTCTCTCCAACTTGACTCATGCAAGGAGGAAACTGTCCCTTTTCTGTGCCCATACGCAGCCCAGTTAGGTTTATTACTTTCCTAAAGACCTTTTCCAGAACTGAAAGATTGAAGGTGTTGGAAGACTATCTACAATCTTTAAAAAAGAAGTCTACATCCCATCTTTCTTTATAATTTGGCAGTAATGTATGTTCTTTTGAAGAATCTAGGAGCCACAGAGTACACGATTTGGTTAGCATTTCTCACAAATTCACTGATAAATGGCTGTGGATAAGGAAATAAGCATGTTTAAAAATCAGCAAATTTACAACCTTGTAAATGTCTCAGTGGACATTCTTCTTGCTCTCTGGCATTTGTGTGTTTCCCAGAGAAAGGAACTACGTGCTGGTTGGAATACTGTTCCCATGGTACTATTTAGATCTGGGCAGTTTGAGTCTCTACTTTGGAAATTTGAGCAAGTGCAAATTTATTTATTTTTAAACAATATGTTGTAATGGATTGTAAAAGCAAGCTCTTTGCTTCAATTGGAGTCTTTATCCCATGACTTGTTGGGGGTGTTTTGGCTTTTTTAGGTTTAGCATCCTTAAAAGAATGGGTTTCTAAATCAGTTAGCTGTATTTTGTGCTTCTGGGTGTAATAAAAAACTTCTGCCTGACAGTTCTTCTCTCTACCGCTCTTTACCTCTACAGAAATTTGATAGTTTCTTTTAAAAGCAATATATCTACTGAAAAGCAGAATAATAATGATCTCTGTTAAATTGCCATGTGGTTCCCTGGTTTGTCACGCAATCTGTAAAGTTGGACACTGGTACTTCCTATTTTGGTACCAGGACTACTTTGAGAAAAATAGGGTATTTATTAGGGAAAATACTTTGTCAGGACTGTGTACTAAGAATTCTCCATTCTGTGGAATTTCTTGATGTTAACTAGATTCCAAGAAGAACATTCTCTAACTGAAAGCAATTTTGCAGGCTCAAGGGAGAATCTATGGAAAACTCAAGGAAGAAAATTTCTTTGGACCTAAAGAAGAAGTGAAACTTGAGGCTCATATAAAAGTGCCATCCTATGCTGCTGGTAGAGTTATTGGTAAAGGAGGCAAAACAGTAAGTAGCTGAAATAAAACCCTTAGTGTTGCTCAGTTATGTTTCATATTCAGTGTGTATATACACACTAAGCTTAAACTTTTAGCTAAATTAATTCTTTGATGTTACATGAAAGCAGGAGCTATTTTCTTAGCTGTACTTGTTACATTTTCTTCTACTGTGGACTTGAAGCCAATCTTAGAATGATTTATTTCATTTCTAAATGAGTAGTAGGAATTTAAGACATGTTCAGACCTCAGTATTACAAAAAAAGTGTACCTACCTTTCAATTAAATTTATGGCATTTCCTAGGTTCAGTTTGTTGTATAAAATAACATCACTTGAGATTTTTCAGTTCTCAAAAGGTGCTGGTGCTCTGCTGGTGCTCAGGTATTTTCATATGTTGTGAAGTCAGGAGCTAGATATTTGCAAAGACATGGTCTTGGGTGTCCATCCTGACTGCAACAGGGCCTTTAGGTCAAGTGTCAGGAGGCAATGTGGCCTCTTCCATTACTTGCAGTGGTAAGAGGTTTAAGGACAAACATGTCTGAGAAGCTGTTCATCTAAAACTTTAATTACACAATGAAAAGCATTTATAAAATAAAGTTAGTTTTAATGAGACAAAGACTCTAACCTTACCTCTACTTAAAGATATGGAAGCCTGATAAGCTGCTGAAAACAATTTGAACAAACAGAACTTTTCTACTGTTCAGTCTGAAGTTCTCCATCTTGTGTAGGTTTTAGAAGGAAAAGGCATTTCTCTTCCCTATATTATGATTTTTCTGACCTTACACTTTTAAGCTCAACAGTAAATACTGTGGCATCTATTTGCTTTTTTTAAGTCATGTATTTAACACCTTCTGTGTGTTGTGTTTGGTCTTTAAAACACTTCTACAAACCCAGAAGACTTGGTGTTAATTTATGTTGAGACACAAGAGGCTCATCTTGCAGACTGCACACTGCTGCATAAAGATGCTTTTTGTTAGTGAGGGGTTTTATAAAATGTAGCTTAGAGGATGATGTTTCAATGGTCGGTATATTTGAGGCTTGGTGGTTGTCTAACATTTGTTAGTTCAATGTTTTCTGACTTCTGCTATCTGTTTATAGGTAAATGAGCTTCAAAACTTGACAAGTGCAGAAGTTGTAGTCCCTCGTGACCAGACACCTGATGAAAATGATCAGGTGGTTGTGAAAATAACTGGTCACTTCTATGCATGCCAGGTAGGAGGAATGCAATGATTTTCTGTATTGCCTTGATGTTTCCATGGTCTTTCTTTCATAGCCACGTGCAGGAGCCAAGGGATGAAAGACTTTTGCTCAGGAAACAGAAAGCACTGCTTGCCAGGCCTCTCTGGTTGTCTTGCTGCAATAAACTTTCCTCATGCCTGTGAGAGAGATTCAAAACAATGCTGCACGTTTACATATGCAAAACTGTCTCCTTAAATTCTTCTGTCAATTTATGCAGGCTCTGGCACTGCTAAAACTTTCAAATCAAAATAAAACCCAAGTTGTAATTGGGATAAAATTCAGAAGGAGCAGAGACACAAGCCATACCACATAGTATCTGGAAAGAATATACCCAGATATGTAATGCAGCCCATTGCCCAGTCTGTTGATTTAATATCATAAAGAAAAGGATCATGAGATTCCTTCCTTCACTTAACTCAGACTCGTTAATTTTGATACTTCGCTGCAGGTGACTTGTAGTTCAGAAAGGAGATGGGTGGGCTGGGAAGTCCTGTAAGTCTGACCATCTGGTTACCCTAGAGTATAAAAAATTTGTACCCTGTTTATTAAAACAGTGGTTCTTATAAAATACTAGTATTTCCAGAGGAATAAAATGAAGGCTGTAGCTTCAATAATTTCAACATTGGCAATCATCTTCCTATTCTCATGCTTTCTATATTATAGATGAGAAAATTAATCATGCAAGTAGTTGTGATAGGTGGAAAAGAGAAGAAAAATTAAAATTTAGGTTGTACTTAATGATTAATCTCAAGTGTATTTTAATTAACAAGTAGTCTTGTCAGTACTAGAAACTTTGTCATTCCAGATTTTCTAATCCCAGTAGCATCTCTTGTTGGTTGTAAACAGCAGTCACTGCAGCATGGCATCATGATGGGTTGTTTCTTCTTCTTCTTTGTGTCCTTCAGCTTGCTCAGAGAAAAATTCAGGAAATACTGGCTCAGGTAAGAAGGCAGCAGCAACAGCAAAAAACATTGCAAAGCGGACAGCCTCAGCCAAGACGGAAATAAAGGTTTAGGAAATGGCCCATCAGAGACAGATGCCAGACCAAAGACAGACTGTGTGACAGAGAGACAGGTGGTGAGCACCTGTTGAAGTTTTATGCAGAAGATCCACCAAGCCAATCACCTGTTCGAGGACCAGGCAACCGTTGAACGCTGTCTCTGAGAATGTATTCTTTAGGCTCTCTCAAACTTTTGAAACCCAGCTTTAAAATAAGGACCCCTTCACTTCCCTTTTGTTCTATTCTCACAATTTAACATAAACTCGTTAGTCTTTTTTTATTGTTCTTATTATTCCCCAACAACTTTAGAACTTGGTTTAATGAAGCTTTCTCTTCTGAGTTCACTGGTTAAAAAAAAAAAAAAGAAAAGAAAAAACCAACAAAAAAAAAAAAAAGAAAAGGCATTGCTCTTATAGGTCCAGTTGTAAAAGAAGAAACACATTTGGTGGGTGGGATTGTGGGTGGGCTAGGGTTAGAGCAAGGGTATCGACAAGAGTTTAAGTGTTAGTCCCAATGTTGAAACAAGTGGCATTTTTTAAAAAGAATTTGGTTGCATTTTTACATAACACTGCCATGAATAACCTAAGGGAAGTGTTGAATGGTGTTGGCCAGGGCATAAAAAGATAAATATGCATTTTACTAAACTACCTCAGGCATTTAGTACCTCAATGAGAAATTGTTCCTTTTTTGCTTTTTTTTTGGTATTTTGTATACTTTATAAAGCTAATAGTTCTTGAGCATTTTATTTTTTTAAAAAAAATTAAAATTTGATCAGCCACCAGCCAGGAGTACTACAGACTTATCGGGGAAAAATATAGTAGAGCACTTCTAGCTGCTGGCTGATGGGAGTAAGGTGGGTAAAAAAAACACAGCCTCAGATTTCCTGAGGGCTTCAACACCATCATTTGTTTAAAAAAAAATTAATGAATGTTCAAAAGATAGTGAATGATGCCAACATTCTGATAGCAGCAATGCCGTTTAGTTTTCTTTTAAGATGGGATGAAAAAGTTTGTGACGGTACTTTTTTGGGAACAGGACAAGGAAGTGATGGCAAGAGGCTGGGGTTGGGGGAAAAATTTAGAAGGCTGCAAGAGGCTGAATTTTTTTTTTTGTGCTACTTGATTGAATGCATGAACCCTTTGTGCCTTTGACCATCACTACCTAATAATGCTACATTTAACCATTTGCAGCCCATTTGGACTTTGCCATTTTGTTCAAAGAGCAAGCTTCATCTTCAGTTTGATAGAACACTTGATCTGCTGGAGCATTTTTTTGAGGCCAGGAGGGTCTCTGCTGTCTGCAGATCACATCATACTGCTTTCAGTTGCCACGATGGGGGAAGGTCAAACAGTGTTTGATCACATTGAAAGATAATGAAAGGCTAAGTTTACATATCCAGCCGCTGTTATGGGCCACACTAAGCCACTTTGAAGGTTTGAAAATGATTACAAGAAAAAAAAAAAACAAACAAAACAACAACCTCTCTAGCCTGGCTTATAATAGATGCAGCAGGATTTATGCACGTTCTGCAACCAACCATTAGAGGAGAACAAAAAAAAATGTCAAAAGGCAGGGATAACAGGAAAGTTACCAAATTTTTTAATTTCCAAATGTAATTTGAATGATGATTGTGGTAATAGTGACACATTCAAGTTTCTACAATAAACTTCAGTCTACCTCAGTTTAAGAAAAAAAAATGTGGCAACACATGGTGCATAAAGACTGCTGTGTGTGTGTGTGCGCGTGCGCGCCTGTGTGTGTGTGGTCGACAGAGCCATGCTATTACCTCTGAACCTTTTTTTGTGATGTTTTTTGTGCATGAGATGATCAGAATCACCATGCTGCACTGATTTGAGGGGCACAGCGAGCAAAAACATTTGTTTCATCATTTTGTTATCTACCTCTTAGGTTCATGTTGAAATAGAGGCATTACTACATAGACTAGATAATTTTCCCAAAGATCATTGTTGTACAGATTAGATAATTTTGAAAATGGTCTGAAGTGTTTTTCCTGCATCTCTTCTTTACTAATTGGTTTAAAAACCACAAACTTATGTTGTAGTTTTAGCAAAGAAAAATGAGTTTCTTTTCCTTTTTTGACAGTGACCTTCATCTAGCCTTTAGGATAATTTTTTTTTTTCTTACAATGAATTTAAAATTACTGAAGTATGGAAAGTACATAGCATTTTAATTTTTGTTGAGGCTTAAGTCAGTCGGACGTTCCTTTCTTAACATTTGAGAAGGATTTGACTTCATTGTTTTCCATTAAAAATTACTTTACAGATAGGCGCTGCATTTACATCTGCTGATTTAAATACTGTCATCTCTCTTAAATTTCTAGACTTAATATGGTATCTCATGTTTTTCTTTTCAATTGAGACTTGGTAATTTGGAGTATTTGGGAATAGCTAGAAAGTAAATACTGTAAATGATTTCAATATCCAGAAAGTATGGATCATTTTTCATCTGTAATGTGCCCCCCAATGCAGCTCTACTTGCCAGATGCCTCTGAATGGAATAAAGAGTTTAACTCCTATCATCAGATAAAATTGTGTGGTGTTTTTTTTTGAAATTATTGAGGCATAGGGACAGACTGTCCCAAGTATTTGCAGTGCTTTGATCAAGTCGGTTTTCTGTCTGTAATAACTGGATAAGGATGAGCAGTAACCTAGAGGTATCCCATAGCTGCTAGGACAGCCAGGTTACAATGTTTGCACTTCCCAAAACAAGCAGTGACTTCTGTGGCTTGTAATTCATCTTCCTCTTCCCATCTAATAATGCCATAGTCTGTAGGACAACCTATGGTTCATGGTTTGCCTTGCACCATTCCCTTAGGCTCATTTGCTGTGTAAGGAATGTGGACTCGACAGTCCCAAATGTCAGGGCAAACACAAAGCAGATCAGAAATGCAGTAATTTTGGGGGGGAGAGGAGAGGCAGTTTTTTATCCAGTCTTTACTGCTATGGCCTTGGAGTGATGAAGCCTTGTCATCAATGTGGCCCTAGAAGCTTGGACAGGCAGAACCAGTCACACTGGCAAACAAACACACTTGGCAACCTCTCACCCCAACCATGACCACCCAAACACACCACTTGCCAGTGAGGTGGTATCACCTCTCCACTTTGATCCTTGTTAACATTATTTGGAGTAGAAATGAGACCAGATGTTTAACTGAATGCTTATATGTGAGAGGGAGGAGTTGGGGAATGAAGGAGCATCATGAATTACATAATTCTCTATCTTTTCAAAGAGAACTGGGAAGCCCAGCTTGTTTTCCAAACTCATTCACCTTCCTACTCCACAGCTCATTTTCTGGGACCAACCAGCAGAAAGAGGGACTTGAAGAAACTATGTCTGTAGAAGGCATTGCATAGAGTATTGCTTTTCACAGGGCCCCTGAAGCTCATTTCTCCATGTTAATATTAACCCTTTTTCTCAGAACTAGCACCCTGTCATTTGAGCAACACAAGAAGTCAAGCCTTGCTCTGTACTGCTGGTCCATGTGTGACAGCTCAACCCCTGACTGTTTTAAGCATTTGCTTAACCATGACATTTTTATTTGCTTCTAACCTTCCAGAGCTTTTTTTCTCAAGCTGCAATTTCCAAGGCATGCGCTCTTTGTATCAGTTTCCATTAAATGGAGCATGTGTGCTGCCCAAGACAGCCTGGGCTTGATATGGGGCTAGGGTGTAGGATTCTTAAACATGAAAAAGTGTTACACAAACACTGCTTGAAAAGTACCTCAGATGCAGTACAGGAAATCAGAGATATGATGACTAAAGTTTCACTCAGTGGCTTCTCCTGTTTATCTCATCACGGGATCCTTCACAAAGTCAAACCTACAGGTACCGATCCAGAAGGACTGAATGCTGAATCTATAGACTCATTGTACAAGCTGTTTGGTATTTTTATTTTACCCAGAAATCACCTGATCTATCTAACTGAAATCATTCCCAAATGCTTTCCTTTCCAAAAGGGCTTTATTGTTGCACAGTACTGATCATCCAGACTGTCTGGGTTAATTCCTATGTCCCAGCTAGGACTATCAAGGCCAGTCTTACCAAGGCTGGCAGGTAACATGGTTGGGGCATTGTAGTAGCTCAGCGAAGATTGGAAATGCTTCCTTTAAATGAATCAGGACCAAGTTCTTTCCCTGGGCTGCCAGTTCTGATTGCTTAATAGCAACCAGTGGATGTTCACAGAACTCCTCTTCACAATATGCTTTGGCAGTTGAGTCAGCTATATTTGTTTATTTTACTGGGTTTTGTCTCCTCTGTTATTTTCATTTTTTTTTGTCCTGTCTTACAGATAGTAACCTTTTTCACCTCAGAGTCCTAGCCTGTTCACACAGCTGTTCCCTCTTACTACTCTTTTCTGGGTAGCCCTTTTGTTACTGCTCTTTCACACAGGATACTCTATGTGGTTCTGGTTACTAAATGTGGGTTCATATAATGGTGTAATATTTGCTGAACCTACCTCTGTTCATCACAAAGTACTTATCCACAGCAGCAGTAAAAGGCAAATGTTTCAGGGAATGACTCAAAGTTACTCCTATGCATCCCTCCTAGGAGGAAATGCCTGATTTAGAAACCATCAGGCTGTAAGACAGCCAGGGTTATCAAACCTTTCTCTGCAGTTATACTTCCCAACAAAATATTCATTTTGTGGGCAAAGATGTTTTATCTGCATGGTTTAGCTACACTTCAAAAAATATCCTTTGCTTAATTGCAGAACTATCTGCTGCCTTGTATCAAAGAGCAGGTGAACTTGCAGGTAGTCATTCATTAAAAAACAGGTTAGACACAGCAAGAAAACATGACCTGCAATAGAGGGAGAAGTGGGTTTTGGTTTGTTTGGATTTTCTTAAACAAACACACTTCCTCCTGAACAACACAGCTACAGGCACAAAAACCAAGCTCACTTTGAGCATTACAAACAGAAGCTGCTGTGCAGGGCAGAGATGCAGACAGGGCTTGGGGTAATTTGTGGGACCATGGAGAGAAAAAGGTGATTACACTCAGGATCTCCTGTTTCTGCTTTCTGATACATTGCAGAGCCAACTTCTCCAGGAGGAAGAGATCCTAATCCAGTGATGAAACCCCTGTCCTGTAGTCCAGAAAAGCATTTTGTCTTACACAAATTGGTTACCACCTTGTCTTTAACTGGTTATCAGACTATGCATCAGTCATGCTGAGAACACACTGAACAGTGACTTCTGAAAGTGCTGAACAGTTCATTAGCAGCAAATAATACTCAGTGACCAAGGGCTTCCTATAGAACTTTTTTCCTACTTCAGTGCGTTGAAGGTTTTCACTGCCATAGTGTGTTGTCTCAGTGACCCTTTTCAGAAAGTAGGTAAGAGAATAACTATGAGAGGAGTCAACTGCATATGCAGGATGAGCTGAATCCTTTCACATGAAAACAAGTAATTGAAGCACTTCAGTTTGGGGCTTTTTTATTATTAAAACCAGGTTGCATTGGCTGGAAAACTGATTTACTGTTCTGATAACTCAAAGCACATTTATTCATCATTGTTGCTCTTGGCTTTTATGTTCTTAGTAACACCAGTGTGTCTTCTGTCCCCGCTTCAGACCATGACTTGCTTTATTGTGACCAGAAGCAAACGGCTTAACACAAGAAGCGTCATCTCAACTGTACTATTTCACAGTTTTTCCTTGCAGCACTGCAGTCTGTTTTGCACTGCCACTGCAGGGTGTCTCTCAAAGATACCAGAAAAACAATTACTCTAGCAGCTGAGCATGAGTTCCAGCTTAAGCAGCTCTTTGCCCTGCTCTTCTCACTGCAAACTCCACTAAGACAGTGACTCCCCTGCGAAGCTCTGATAGGATTCCTTTCTTGACACTGGACTCTTAAGGGTTTTTTCCAGTCTTAATGATACTATGATTCTGCTCACTTTAGCTTCTTCAGAACTCTATCTAGGCATATCCAACAAAACCACTGGTTTGTACTGATCAACTGTACTCACTACTCAGTTCTCAAGGCTGTATTCTCTTTCCATCCAGTAGCTGTTTTAAGTTCTTGTCTCAATTTGATCACTGCTGTTAGGAGTCAGTCCAAATATAAAGTCTTTTGGCAGGGACTCTGGAGTCATCTGTGCTAACTGGTCATCATAGGGACCGAGAGTCCACAGCTTCTCCAATTCATAAACTTCTCGTGTCTCTGGCAGCATGAAATGCACCACTATGTTACCTGCACAGAACAGAAATTCACAGTCAGTTATGGGAACAGTAAAGCACTACTACACCTTCAGCTGAGCAAAGAGTTCGAGCCTTCCACCCCCTTTCTGGCTAGATATAACACGTCAGCTGGTAAAGGTTGCTTCCTAAGCTGCTGCTTCCAGTTCTCAAGCAGTGTTAGGAATTGGTCAGTCCTTCCAAAAACTCCAAGACTACAGTAACAACATGAAACACAAGACTTTAACATTAGACACTATCACAAACCAAAGAAATTATGACTTCTATGGAACAGAAGGAATACAAAAGGAATTTTACTTAAGAGTCCCCCAAGGTGAGAGATGGATTTTCAGCTTTGTTGTATTCTCAAGATTCTGCTGAAGCCAAATAATTTTTCCTAGGTGTGCTGCTTACACTTTTCAGATGGTTTTTACAATGAAATAGGTTCAAACTTTGATGTAGTAAGTTCTTCTGGTTTCATTAACTCTGGGCAAACAACAGCAGAGAATGTTAATTCCACTGTTTGTCTAATATACTTTTCTGTAGTTATGCCCTTAAATTCCAATTGATTTTCACTTATTATTGTCAATAATTATTATAGTTAAGTAACCAAGGCTTAACATCAATGGCTGCAGTGCTCCTCACTCATCCATAAGTGATGTTTTCATCTTTTACGTCAAAACGCCAAGCCAGGGGGTGAGATTCTAAAAGTAGCAGTGAAGAACTGCTTTTTGAATGCAGTCTTTTATATTTGTGTAGAGTTTCACACTTGTAGAATAAAGAATTAAACTCAATTACTTATGAATAAGGTTTTACCCCATGTGATGATATGATCTGGACAGTGAAAAGGTCTGTTCAGTAGTTCACCAGTAAGGCAGTGTACAATGAGCCCCCATTTACCCAAATATGGATTACAGAAACCTGAGGAAACTGACTGAAGTAGCTTTTTTCCCCCTACTATTGTTACCTTCAATTTATTAGGACCTGTTTTAATCACTGAAGAGTAGTTACTGTTTTTTTCTCTGTGCCAAAGATATTGAATGGGAAATCATTTATTATCTCAATGAGTTCAAGTAACAACAGGAATTCCCAAACAGCAGAGTACTGTGGACTTTCCATTGCAACCAGGGATCATGATGAGATGCTTCTGTCAACAAAGAGCTCATGCAGAACATTGTTTTCCTCAGATTCACAAACATTTACCGAAATCAATGCACAGCCAGTCATCTGTCTCTTTTCCTTCAATCTGAGCATGAGGACCACCTTCTTCTTTGAGATGCTTGTACTGAGAAAAAAAAAAAGGAAGGGCAGAAAACTAAGTTTTTTGCATTTATTTAAAAAGCACCCAAACTTAACAGAGAAGCTTGACTTTGCTGGGTTGTTTTAAAGCTTAAATGGGTTAGATTACTTCATGCTGGTCCTGGGGTCTGCACAAAAGGAATAGGCTAATATACACTTGCAGTACTGGAAAATATGTACAGATTTCTCAAATCTGAAATCCTAATGCTCTGGATTCCCATAACGTTGCCCAGTAATTTTGCAGGTATTATCAAGATGAATACTAAAATACAACTGCTTACAGCAGTCTTTCAATTACTGGGTACATATAGCTGCCACCACCACCAGGTTTTATTCCTGATACCTTTCACTGGTGGTTTACACTGGCAGGTTGAGGATGCAGAAATGGAGATGCTGAGCTTATTCTCTTTTCAGATGGAACAGAGTGGGGCAAAACCAAGCTTCATCCCCCACCATGAGGAAGGCATTCAAACCAGCCTGCTGGCTCTTGAGGGCACACAGCCAACACTCACTGCAAGCTGGGGGAAGCGGGACCAGCACACAGACTTCCACCTGGGAGAGGGGAGGGGGCAGCTCAAAGCAGGACAGCACAAGATCAGCCAGGGAAAGTGGGTAGTTCCCCATGCAGCACATGGTGGCTTTTGTAGATGCCAGCTTGAGAGGCTCAGCTCTCCCCAGCCAGCACATGAAGAACTCCAGAGCCACCAGAGCTGAAGAAATTTGGCAGCTCAAGGCTGAAGCATGGTCACCTTCAGATCCGGCCATAACATACTTGTTCCTCTACAAGGAGTGTAGATAGAAATGGCTCCAACAGTCCATTCTGCCATGGAAGACAGAACACAAAACAAAATGTACCAGCATGGCTGGCTGGCAGATGAGTCCCACTTCACTGGGAATGCAATTATCACAAAGTGCAGCTGTTCCTGGTTGTTCCACACAATGTTAGCTGCTGGGTAATGACACTAGTTTGCAAATCGGCATGGAAAACTTTCAAAATGTTACCTTAGAACCAGTTCTACCTTCCTTTCTTTAAGATGGCTTGTGAAGTATCTTCAAAAGACTCCAACAGTCTGCTCAAAATGCTAAAAATCCCTGTGTGAACTGCCATCAGCTATCATTAGGTTGCAAAGGCTGATCCCTGCTACAAGTTTCCAAGCCTCATCCTTAGAGGCTATGTAAGATGAACAGATTACAATACAGCCAAGTGTTAGCTTCCTCCTCCAACATGAAACCAGATGGGGATGTGGGCCTTTGCCATTCACAAGCTCCTGGAAGCAGAACAGGAAGGTCTCATGCTACACCTGAGCACCTCTTTGTTTTACTGTGAGTAAATCATAAGGGTTTAGGAATGGTACTATAGCTTGCCAACTGCCTGGCAGCATTCTGGAGCACTCACTCTGTTTTACATCTCAAGCTTCAGCAACTTTTTACCTAGAAAAACTTTCAATGTTAGAGGAACTCAGACACTCCCAAGTACTTGACCGGGCTTCCCAGTCTCTCAGGATGCCCAGGAGGACACCAAGAGGTGTCTCCCAAGAGGCTCTGCCCTTGCAAAATTGCTGTTTTTACAGCCACCAGAGGGTGCAGCCATGAAGCCCAGCCTTGTTTTCATAGGGCAGGTGATTTTCACTGATCTGTCCTGGTCTTGGGAAAATGAAAAACTGTTAAGCCTAGCAAGTTATGCAAGCAATAGAGTTTAAAAACTTTGATTTAGCACACTCAAATCACATTAATGCAACTTCCAGCTTAAGGCAAAATTTTGGTTTGCAAAGATGTACCAGTTCCTGCAGAGAACACAAGAAACTCCCCTGACCTGCTCAGAAAGGCCCTGAAAAGGTAAACCATCTCTCCAGCTCTCCTTTCTCCCCACGAGTCTCACAGCTGAAACCAATGGGACTGGAAGGAAGAAAGCAAAACCAGAGTGAAAGGAAAAACAGGGTCAGGAAGGGAAAGAAAGTGGGTGGTGAGAAGGCAAACTCCAGGCTGAGTACAGACAGCTGACTGAGATGGGGGCTGGTCATATTCCTCACGCTCACCCTGTTCTTCTTAACAGTTCCATGGCTCTTCTCAGGCAAGAAAGTTTCTCCCTCCCTGAGTTTGGTCTTCATCTCTAAGCTCTACCTGTAATTTTATTCTGACCTTCATTTCTGTACTGAAAAGTTCTCTTTCTTCCAAAGCCAAACAGCAGAGGATTTGTGTGCAAGGAGGGCTGCTGCTGCTTCTCCTCTCCTGCAGTACATGCACAGCAGGGTGACAAGTAACTACCAGCTGGCTTAAAGCTCATGAGGGGATCCTTGTGCCTCTTTAGAGGCCAACTTTTTTCCCAGCCTTACAATATACCTGAGAAAGTGGAAATTTTAAGGGATCAAGGTTTGAGAACAGTCAGATAAAGCTATTTTGAATGACTGGGAATAGCAATGGTGCTCTCTGGACAAAAATAAAGGTAGACACAGGTCATCATCACCATCTCACATCATTCATGTTCTCGTCACCCAGCTGTGATGTTCTCAGTGTTCTACATACAGAGAGGTCTGTTTCTAAAATATAATTCCTATGTTTTGTGTAGTACTCCTAAAGGAAAAAACCCACAGTTACTTGCTAGATGTATTCAGGACTAAATGACATAATGTCATCAGTTTCATTTCACCTGGTACACCCCTACACATGCAGGAAAAAAAAATTTCCTGGGGAAATTCCTTTCACAACATTTAAAACCATTCCCAAAACTCAGAGGGAGCAGCGAGAGCTGTCTTACCATTTTCAGCATGTAATTTGCCATTGCATGAAGATGCCGTGTTGAAAATCCACTCACAATTATAAAATAATCACAGTATTTTATTTCTGGAGATAGCTGGATGACACAGATGTCTTTAGCATTTTCTTGCCTCAGCAGTGCTACAACCAAGTCAATGTTGAACTTTGGAAGAACTGTATCTGGAATACATGGAAAAAACAGTACAGTGGCAAATTTTCTTTTTAAATGCAAAAAACCCCCATTTAAAGCCATAAAGTAACTATTAACTGAATTATAGCCTAAGCTAGTCACTCACTGTGGAGTTTGGTTTGATACTGACAATGGAATATGAATTGCAGATTCTTCAAAATTATTTTTACAGCCACCGAAGCTGAGAACTAAGCAATCTTCCAATAAACAACACTATCACTAGATGTAACAGTTACCTAAATGAGATTTTGGTTTTTGCTAACTTACTTATTTCTTGTTGCCATTTAAAAGTCAGTAATAGCATCACACTTGTCAATGTAGATGACTTAAACCTAAGTACTCCAACAGACATTATTAAAACAACAGACAAAATTGAAAGTATTTCAGAACAATGCTTTTCAACAATCTGTGATAATACATTGTGATGAAACTGTTCTAGAATCCTAAGTAGAAGCAAACAATATTTTGAAAATGGAGCTGACATGATGTAGAGTGGTGACATTTTTTTATCTGCAGGCTGAGTAATGCCACTTTTTTTTCCTTTTTCCCTAGCCTGATCTGATGCAGAGCATTATGATATCGTAGACAAAGCTGTAGTCCTTCAAGACTTTAAGGAAGTCAGCTTACAAAACAGTAAATCAG
This sequence comes from Brachypodius melanocephalos, assembly GCA_013398615.1. Lineage (NCBI taxonomy): Eukaryota > Metazoa > Chordata > Aves > Passeriformes > Pycnonotidae > Brachypodius > Brachypodius melanocephalos. Next base: position 26,915,657 of record VZSR01001283.1, on the reverse strand, counting down.
TGAAACTATGTTCTGTTCACACAATGAAATCAGTTTATTTTTAATTTGTCCTATTTAGGTAGATGCAACTTGTATGCACACTTTAGGCATAATTTGAATTGTCAGCAATGCAAGTCTGCCACTATAAAATGAACCTTAGTGCAGACTGAGCACCAGCACAAAGCCAAGCTTTGCATTTCCCAGTATAAAGAAAAAGCCAAACAAGAGAACAATAGCTACAATTATATGCATGAATGGGGATATGAAATTGCATCAGATCTCTGTAAATGTAAGGCTTTCAGCTCAGGGCACTCTTTCAACTTTTTGCTGCGGTCACACATCTTGAAAATTAGCAGCGGCCACAGCTCCTCCAGGCACAGCATTTACAGAAGTCAAATATTTGCCACATGAGAAGCCTCCAGAGCCTGCTTGGAGAAGGGATGGTCTAAACACCACGAGGCACTGATTGTCACGGTCAGATCCAGGTTAGAGGAGCTTTGCTGAACAACTAGAGCCACAAACCAGCCCTGTGCACACAAGGCTTGCGCCTGCAATGAGTCCTCGTGCTTCCGAGGCTGTTACCTACGGGGGCGATTGCGAGCGCACGGCACAGCAACGCCTCCGGCTCGGAGCAGCTCCCTCACACGCGGATCTACACACGGGCTGCCTCACCACCGTCCCGACTCCTCACTTTCCAGCACCGCTGCGGAGGCCCTGCCGGCCCACTGCTGGTGCCGTGATCCCGGGGCCCGCGGGCTCGGCTGATCCCACCGCACTGGGCACGATGCGGATCCTCCGCAGCTGCAGGCGCGACTCCACGCGTGCCGCGCAGCCCCTTCTTCGCGGGCGCCTCACTCCCCTCAAGGTCCCGCTGGGCACCCCTGCAGCGCGGCCCCAGGCTGGGCCCTACCTGCCGGCTGCAGCCGCTCCGTGGCCCCCAGCGCCCCGGGCCCGGCTCCGCCTCCCGCCGCCGCGCAGCCCCGACCCGGCGGGGCCCGGGGTGGCGGCGGCTCCGCCCGCGGGGCGCCCCCGGCCACGGCCCCGATCGGCCGCAGCAGCCGCCGTGCGCCCGCCAGCGTCCGCCACATGCCGGCCCGCGCCCCGCCCCTCCCGGCCACGCCGTTTGGCCATTGGCCAACGGCGGGCCCGCCCCCTAGTCTTATTGGCGTAGCCGGCTGCCGGTCGGACTGTTTCACCAATGAGACGCTTCCCGAGGGTGGCGGGGCTGCCGGGCTGGCCCCGAACCGCCTCTGGGCCGGCCTGGGGCTCCTCGGCTGGGAGCAGCCTCGCTAGGATCGCAGAACCGAAGAAAGGTTTGGGTTGGAAAGGATCTTAAAGATCATCCATTCCGACCTGCCTGCAGTGGGCAAGGACACCTTCCACTGGACGGCGGCTCAGAGCTCCATCCAACCTGGCCTTGAACACTTCCCAGGGATGAGGCATCCGCAACTTCTCTGAGCAACCTGTTTCAGTGCCTCACCACGCTCACACTATAGAAATTTTTCCTAATATCTAAATCTACTATCCTTCAGTTTGAAGCCATTTCCCTTTGTTCTGTTGCTCCTCAATCTTGCGATATCCCTTGTCCTCCCAGCCAGGTGCAACTGATGGGTTTTCAGCCGCATCTGGCCTGTGGGATTCTGGAGCTGGAAAACAGATGCAGGTTAATTTGGGGATACATCCTGAAGGCGGCTGTTTGGTACCATGGCTTGGTAACGTGGGCCAGAGTATAGCTGAAGATGCATAAATCTTAAAGATCGTTTGACGTGTGTGGGTTTGAGAGGAAAGATCACTCCTTCTCTGTAAGCAGCACTGTGTTGTGCTGGGTTGTTGGGCAGCTGGAAAGAGGCAGATACAGTACATGGGCACTGCCATATAAACCCAAACCATGTATCCCAGCTCAAGCCTTTTGCCCCCTTATATAGGATACAGTTTAGCCTAAAACACTGCACCTGGTTTGAAACTAACACGTTTTTCTTGGGGCAAGCGTGTTTTCTGTGTGTAATTCCTGCATGGTGTTAATGTGCGTAGGTTAATGCTTGGTTTGCTATGGACAAAGTTGACAACGGTTAAGAAATTATGACCTCTAAGCATTTGTATTTAATGTGGGTGAAACATATTTCCCTCCACCTCCTTCCGCTGGAAATCCTGGCATTTACAGGGACATTATAATAAGAGAATTGCCATTCAGAATGTTTTTCCCACTCTCACCAAGTATGATTGTCAAACAATGATATTAAGGTTTAAAAGACATAGTCATGGATGGTGCCAGACTGTTTCTGGTGGTGCCCAGCAACAGGATGAGGAGCAGTGGCCATAAACTAAAACCAAGAAATTTCACCTAAACATGAGGAAGAACTTCATTACATTGAGAGTGGCAGAGCACTGGAACAGGCTGCACAGGGTGGTTGTGGAGTGTTCTCCTTTGGCAATATTCCAAGCCCACCTGGACACACTCCTGTGTAATTTGCTGTATGTGATCCTGCCTTTGCTGAGGATCTGGACTAGATGATCTCCAGAGGTCCCTTCCAACCTAACAAATCTGGTATTATAGAATTCTGTGTGAATTATATAGACCCGTAGTGATAAAAGCTTTATCCTTAAAGAAAATTTGACTATGCTGCATGAGGCTGGAGGTGATTGTTTGTACTAATAAACCACAGATGGCTCTTGCAAAGTTTTCATTCCTCTACAATTCCCTCAGGGAATGGTGTTTTTTAGCCTTGGTTTCAGCTTAAAAATACTTTTGGTAAGAAAAAAATGCCGCATCTGATGAGCCTTAATTGTGTGCTATAAGAAATATTCAAGAAAAAAGGGGGGATAACATAACAAGTGGTTTGAAACAACAGCTCAATTTTTAAAGTAATTCTTAACAAACTTGCTACCCAACTGATGTTTCCGTTTCTCTTGAAAACATGGTTGAAAAGATATTCTTTCTATGAAGACAATGTACATTTATGATGTTTGATGTCATTCTTGATGTTATTTCTCCAAAGGGAATGCCTGAAACCTGTCTTGTAACATTTGCTGACATTCACAAGTCTGTTGCTTGTCAGCTGTTCTTGCCTTTGAAGGACATGAAGTTCATTTGTATCCTGATCTGTTCTGCAATTGTGTCATGTGGGTGTTAAGAAAGTCTCCTTGCTTCTCAGGTTTGTGGTGCCATTGCTCTGAGTACACTTAAAGGGAGACTGCAAAATCATCTCAATAACTCATGGTAGAGCCAGGTGTGAACTGAGGGTAAGGCAAATCCTGAGTTTTAAGGAGGTAGAAACTCTTTTGATAAATAATTGGGTAACTCATCAACTTGTTTATCTCGTAGTTTCTCGTTCTGAGACAAAGCAGTGAACTCTTTAAAATCATTACATGGTTTATTTGTCAGTGCAGCAGTTAAATTCCATTGTATAAAAGTAAAGATGTATGAAGTAGAAGTTACAGTTGAAAAGGCAAAATCATAATATAAAAATGTAGTATTCCGACATGATACTTAAAGGGAGACAGTGCAAGATATTCCTAATACTTAGGGTAAAGTATAAAAAAGTTCCTAACATATGCCTGAAAGCTGTTTTCTATGCAAAAGCTTAAGATGTCTCTGAGCATCTAAGATTCAGCATTTTGCAGAAACAAGATGTTTTCTGCATGTAGCCCAGGTGGTAGCCTGCATCTTCACTGATCCTAAGCTATTGCAGATTTTATGTTTTCATGCTTCATTACAGGTCATCTTAAGCTTTCCACTAAATCCCTGTCCTGCCTCAAGCTAGAGCAACAAATACAAATTACAGTCCTGCCTGACTGATAACAGAGGGCATAACACTTAGCCAGTAATTTTTGCAGAAAATGTGTTTCCTGTTTAAGTCAGAAAATAATTTGAGATTCTAGTTCTTAGACAATAGGATGTTACGTATAAGGAAGATGGAACAATAGCAAATACACTGCTTTTAATAATATAACTGAAATAGCCACAAAAGAATTAAAATAATAGGAGAACCTGGAAACAAAAGAAGAAAAGAGGCTGTTGAATTTTAGAGCTAAAGAACTAATCTCACAGCTATGTTGGAATCTGCATTCTTTTTGATATCCTTAAGTCATTGAAAGATGTCTGTGCAGACTGAGAGGGGGCAGCGAAGACTAGATTCAGATTACAAATGATAAGCATTTGGAAGATCTGCTAAAATGGTAGGAAAGTGTATTTATAATTATATATTGCCGCAGGAACAGAAAACAGTGTGTATCAGAGATGTTTCAAGACATGGTAAATAAGCTAATTATATTAAAATACAGATCTTCAAAGAATTCAGTGTTTAGAAATGGATTGTGTAAGGTCATTTTCCCAGCCTCCATTTTGGCTATAGCCCTTACTAACAGCAGGAGTTTTATGAAACATGAACTATAAAGAATTTTTGGTCTGTTTGCTCATCTCCGTGAACCCTCTTAGCAACCTCTTCCCTTTCTGCAAATAAGATGCTCTCCTTTTCTCATCATCCAGTAAGTCAGCCTTCAGCAGTTTGTGCTGGTCTCACACTGTGAAATACCATGATGCTGAGTGATGAGCATGTGTGGCTACGAGGCCAGATCACTTGTGGAAGGCCTCAGAACGAGTTCTTTTAACAAAATTGCAGCCAGAGTGAACAAGTGAAGGCACATTGATTTTGCATAAGTTTACATTTTCTAAGGTCTGTCATGTAAAAGCTGGAACTGGAGCAGTGTGTTTTATTTATCTTGGGGCTTTCATTTATTTCATTCAGTGGTCAGAGGAACAGAGGAGCAAGCAGAAATTAATGTTTCTTTATAGCAGGAAAGACAGAAATGAAAAGAGAAGAGGAAAAGGCAGTTTAATGCTACCCCTTTCTGCTAGACCCCTTGTTCTGCTGACTGTTCATTGGACAGGGATCATATCTGCCCCCTTGGGAGCAGTGGTGCCAGTCCAGTGTCTCAATGGAAGCAAAAGAGGCAAAGGCAGCATCAGCAGTTTTAACTTAGGATTTTACATGGAACTCAAAGTTTGAACAGGGAGAGCCAGGCTGATGGGCCTCATCTCATTGCTCGGGTGTCTGTGGTCTAGTTTATAGTGAGACTCATGCACTGGTAGCCATGTCCAGTGGGAAGCTAAGTGTGTCCAGCCCTGTTTTCTGGCCCTGAGGCCAACTGGCATTTAATGAGCAGCACCCATGCTATTGAACCCTGAAAAACAGGGTGGCTGCTGCCAAACTCACAGTGGGGAGCTGTGCCTCTGGTGGTTCCCAGAATCTAGGGTTTGCTTGGTGGGGAGCTGGCCTGCCTGGGGCAAGTCTGTGCTAAGACCTCCTGAGCAGTGTAACAGTGGCAGCAGTTCAGCGCCAATGCCTGGGAATAGGCCATGGCACGTTTCATTCCACAGACATAACACGTGCCTGCCCCCCATGTCTCTCTTTACAGCAAAGACATGAAGCCAGCTAAGGCAGCAAGTAGCAATAAAAACTAAGTGTTTACAAGTTGGTTGGTTGTTGGGAGTTTTTGTCTTTTTTTTTTTTTTTTTTTTTTTTTTTTTTTTTTTTTTTTTTTTTTTTTCTCAATTAACCTTCCCCCCACCACCACTTCCAGATTATGGATGTGATTAATTTTGCAGGTTGTTAACCAAGAAATAAGAAAAGCCAGATAAGGGGGTGGGGGGTATTAGTAATTCAGAAGAATGTATCCTACGCCACGAGCAAGAACAGCAAGTGCTTAAAACTACCTCCTTGTTTTTCTACAAAGGACTACTTTAATGTTGCTAATTGCACCAAGCCCCAAAAGTTGCCATCCCATCTATATGTGCTTTCACCTTACTCCCTGGGGTTTTTTTATAACAACAAGAAAGCCCCATTAAAGTACAGGTCAGATACAACTCCTGTACTTAATTTAATAGTCAGCGTTACACTAAAGTTTTATACAATGCCTGGTTTACTCTTCAGCAGAGGATTTCTCTCAGTGCTGTTAGGGAAGAAAATGGCTTTGAAAGTGGTGAAGTAAGCAGTAAATCCCTCCTGCTTCTCTGTTTGTTCTGCACTCCTCTCAATAGGCTTGTACTGCTTGTATCTCCTGCAAGGAATATGCACAGTTAGTTGCTGAAGGACTTTTAAAGGAGGGTCCACATTTAGCACGTGACCAGTGTGTAAAAGCATTAATCATGTGTTCATCATGCATTCTCTCCCCTTCTTCCCTATTCAATCCCATCTGATGTCTGGCAGCATTATAGGTGTAGGTGAGTAGTGGTGGCAGGGGCCTGGTTAGGGAGAAGGAGTGCTGGAGTACTGCTGCTCCATGAAAGTGTGTGTTTCTCACCACGCACTGGGGAGGGTGAGCATACACTTGACTCAGGAGTCTTCGTGCACTCTCAAAGTCTCATGAGAAACTTCCAAACTAATAATGAAGCAGCATGTGTTTCTGTTAACTACTGGCCTGTATGCAGGTTTTTTCCAAAAATTTTTCTCCAAAGAATTTATTCGTCAGTTATTTAATGAAGAATTTGCTTGGTTTCACTGCATTTATAAATCACATCATACAGTTTGAGTTTGCTTTCTGCTTACATGAAGTTCCCAGGCCTGCTAGTATTACTGTTTGTGCTCATGGGAACAGAATGTAATTTTTTTTCTGAAAGTCCTTAACATCTGCATGTTTTCCAATGATTTTGTGGCCTAAACCAGTAATCTCATTTTCTTGAATATTTGCCAGAATATTTGTGAGCTGCAATAGTAAAGAAACAAAAATGTAGATAAAGCAAATTAATATTGTTTCATTAATTTAGATAATATTTTGACCATTCTTTGAACTGTTTTTAACCATAGAAACTAGCAACTTACTTGTAAAGGACAAATGCCCCAATGGTAGCAAACACTGCCAACAAGCCAAGGAAGATGAAGACACCTTCTGTTGTTCCAGATGATGCTCCTATAGTTCAGAAAGAAGATTGATTAAAAGTTAGCCTCTATTTTACAATGAGATAGACTTTCCAAAGAAAATGCCATTTTTACTTACTGCTGTGTGAATTGAAGCACAATTAATAATTCTAATATGGTAAGCATTAGAAGTCAATGACTGGCAGGAGGTGGTGCTTTCACATCCCAATCCATGTAATTCTCAAATCCACCTGAGTGTGAGTTGTGCTTTGCCAGTTTCCTCATATGAGCCCTGCTCCTCAGACACATGGCTACCCTTGCAGCATGGAAGGGAATGAAGGGCCCTGTTGGCATCCCACAAGGTGAAGATAATGTGATCCTTGCCATTTGTTATGCTGGGGAAATGTTTACATTGACTATAGGATAACTGTTCGACAAAATTAGACGGGCTCATCCAGAAGGTGACCTAAAGCAGCAACCTCTCTTAGATCCTAATTCTGCTTTGATTACAGCAGAAGCCCCAAAGTACAACTCAGCTTTGCCCTCTGGAGGAAACCTAGACAGACCAGCCTTATTGGGCTAAAGCTAGTCTCTGTGAATACAGTTGGGAAAAACCCTTCTACGTGCTTAGTTTCACCTTTAGGAGCCAGAATGCACTTAAAGATCAGGCAGTGTGCCTTATTCATAATGAACTGATTTCAGTACAGATAGATGTACACCTAGATTAAATAAAATCATAAAAAAATACTGTGGAAAATTACTGCAGAGGGTCAATTGCTTGGCTGATAGTAATTAGAGAGTTCAGAAGAGTCACTAGGACACTGTAATAGGAAGTCAAGAGGGCAATGAAGTGGGAGCAGAGAGGCAGCACGATCTTTTAGACTTCTGACTAAGGCTGAGTTTAATAGCTGGTTCTGTCAAAGACTGCTTTGATAGCTGTGAGATAGACACATTGATACTTATCCAACCAAAGGTAAAGCTCCTCTTCGGAAACAATTACCCTGGGCAGACTCTGTAGTCACTGGATGTTACACAGATCATTCCAGAACGTGATTCATCTTATCCTCATGTAGAAATAGAAGCCATGTCAAGGCCCATGGGCAGTTAACGGGGCCCAGGGCAGCCACCTGTGCTGTAGACTTTGATTCTGTCTCAAGTGAGCTGAATTCCCCTCTGTTTCTGCTATCTCTCTGTGGCTGGCATGTTCCCCACTTGTTTTTCTGCCCAACATTTTTCTGTAGAAAATTACATTATGGCTTATGAACTGTTCCTATTCTGTGATACTGAATAGTTTGTATAATTACTGTACTCATTGGATTGTAAACCGAAGTCAAACCAAGGTCTAACAGCTAAAATTCCCCCAGGGAAATAATCGTCATTTTATCTTTGCATGGACTCTTAGACAAGCTGGTACAGTCTCAGCTGAGGCTTCCAGGCATAATAAGAACTCCACTATGTATTCCTGTGCTCTTTCCTCCTGGAGGGAAATGACCACAGGGAGAAGCTTTTCACCACCAACCCATGTCTGCTCTCTGTGGACTCACCTCCATTTACAGAAATCAGGGCACTGGCAAGGGCTTGACTTGTGTCATCACCCAGGGTGATGTTTATACAGTATGTTCCAGGTTCCTCAAAAGCTCTCCTGATGGTGAGTAAACATTCATCTGTGATGACGATGGGGTCACACACCACGCTCTTGGACACCTGGCACGTGGGGTCAGAAACTACGGTGCAGACATCTGTGGGGAGGCTGGCATGGGAAGAGAGAGCACATTGCATCTGTGGAGCCCTGCCAGCCCGGTTCATGGACACATTGTGCTGGTGCACCAGTTTTATGCTGGTGCCTGTTGAAATCAGTGGTACTATAGTGATATAAATGTATTTTATTAGTACTATATGCATTTTTTTAATATCTATGCATGTATATATGCACATGTGGATTTTATATAGAATGCATGTATACAATCTGTATAATTATCTGCTCGTTTTGCTTATCATTTAGCATTTTATGGTGATCACAGGATTACCTGCATGAAATCAACTTATAAAGTCCATTACCTTTAATACACATCTTAAAAGAAAGGAATGCAGATTCTTTTAAGTAGTATTATGTGCTGGAAAAGAAAACACTCTCTTAAGAGAGGTTAATTGTGTTTCAGTTTCTTGTATTTCTTAGCCCTCTCAACTCTAACCTTCTAATACCTAGGAATATTAGTCCAATGTTTTTGCATCCAAGAAGTTGTTTGGACTCACCCTTTTTCTCCAAGTGTCAAAAACTCATGGCCAAAAAGAAAGGATTTCCTTACAATTTCAGTAAACTGCTTTCCATTCTACTGTAAGGGCTGAAATCTTGTCTTAGCCAGGAGACTATAAATTTTTTCTTCCCCACAATCAGTTCCTTATTTTTACTGAGACTGGATGTTTGCTTGAATCTTAAGTCCCTGGCAGTAGCCTCTGTTGGCATAGTTTAAAAATGAGACTTGCATTATCTTTAGTTCCCATCTATAGAAACACTGCAGTTCCCAAATTTTGTTCATACATCTGCATCTAAGTGCATAGAGCATTCCAGCAGCTAATTAGTTTTAATCAGGGAAGATTGACAGCTTCATTCACACACTTACCTCCCTTGGCAGGTAACAACAAAGTCAACCAGTGAGTTTTCAGCTTGACTTTCTGTCATCTGGATGCTTGTCATCTGAATAATATTTACCTCAAGGATTCCCTCTGGGAAAGGAAACACATATCAACTGTAGGATACATGACAAGCTTTGAAGTCTATGTGTACTGAACCTCAAGTATTTGGCTGATGCTCAGTTCAGGTCTTGTTTTCCATAACCTCCTCCCTCCCTTAGCACTCCTCTTGAAGGCTTTGAAAGATGAGAAATTTTCCAGTGCTTTCCCAGTGAGGCTGCTCCTTTCTGGTCTGCCTTTTTTTTCCTCGTTATTTACTTCCTTATTTTGCTAAATCACTTACCACTACATGAGATTTCTCTGCATTCAAAGGTCAATTCAACCTTATGTAAATCTCCTCCCCAGCCCATGTGCTCCTGCTGTGGCATGTTCAGAAGCTGGTGACATAGAAATGCACATCCCCACCAGCACATGAGGTCAGCCATAGACAGGCATCCAGACCGAGGTCCAGCCTCACATGTCTGAAAGCAAGGGGCCAAAACCTCTGCAACTAGCCCCTGGCAGAGTGCAGGCAGAAACCAAAGTCAGCCAGTGAGATGTCTGTACATTCATCCTTAAAACTCTCAGCCATGTCCATGAGAAGGAATTTTTTGTGGTAATTTTTCACGTAATTGGTTAAAAAAATGTGTCTAAATAAACATTATTTCTACCATACATTGTTGCTCATTGTTAACACCATTGCTCTGTTCAAGTGTTGACCCACATCCTTACCTACAACAGCAATCCTACTTCCATAGTATCCATTTCTGTAAATATGGCAACCTCCATCAGGATTATCCTCCACTGACTCGACAGTGGGAGAAGAGTCAGAATCAGAAGATGGTCCGGTTGTAACTGTTCGAGGGAGAAGAAAATAGATGTGCAACTTTAGAACAAGCTCTGCTTAGGGATACTCTGAACGCAGCCACATGTTCCAACTGCCTTGATTCCATGGGCTGTCAGTGACTTTGGTTTGCAGCTGTGCAGTCATGTATGCAGCTGTGTTATGAGCTCATGGCAATAATCCCTAAAGAAAACACATGTGCCCAGCTTTAGAACCCTGGAGCGGCCTGGGGAGCTCACTCCAAAAGCCACCTGGCTATTCACCCATCTCTGGGAAATAAAAGGGAGACTACAAGGTATAACACAATTAAATACTTCTTTAAAGTCCCCCAATCAATTATATAAGAAATACAAAGGCCAATAAAACATTTTAAATCCTTTTTTAAAAGCTGGTATTTTCCCTCTGCTCTACATTACTGTTAATGGAAAAATGAAGAGGGGAAGTGGTGAAAATTATATCTTTCCTTTCATTTTTCATTCTCACTCCATATTTTGGTAAGAGCTCATATTAAAAATATGAAATTGGAAAAATATAGCCACATTTACAATTTCACAGTAGTAGTATTATAGCTGAAACTGCTGGCCTTCTGCAGACTTTAAAACCCTCTGAGATGATAAACCAATGCTGAACATAATAAAAGTTATTCTGAAATATGTTAGTCAATAAATTTAAAGTGGAAAAGCTGTTCTGGGTTAATGCCATGTGGAAATACCATATTTTTGAATATGACTAGCTTTTTCTAGTTCAATCCAATCTCCTTTAGTTTTGGATGGAAGTTAATGCAATCCAGAAAGGAACTTGATATACGAGTGCTCTGAAATTCCTTTTTCTCACTTGAAATTTATGTCTTACCTCAGAAGATGACAAGGCTAAAATCTCCTGATCAGGTGTGGCAGAGATAATACAAACTTATACTTATGTTCACCTGAAGACCTTTGTATGCTGTAAGTGGTAGAACTGGATGCATAAGGAGTTAAATGTGGAAGTGATCCCTACCATAGAATCCTAGAAGAGTTTGTGCTTATCGATTCTGTCTCTAAGCCAATTTTATAGAGGGTTTTCAGAGGCTTGCAGCTCTTTCATGATGACAGTAATACTACTAAAAATATTAACTTAAAACATCTATAAACTCTATATTCTTAGAGTTTCAGCATAACTCTTAATGCCAGTACTGTCTGATAAATGCTTACCTGCTGAGCTGGGCAGTGCTGCAGTGGGTGTCACTGGCCTACAAGGTACAGGTATAATGGCTTGGAGAGTTAAATTCAGAGTGAAGTTCCCTTGCAGAGTGTAGGTGTGAGATGTACTAGAACCACTGACTACAAATAAGCCACTTCCATCTCCGAAGTTCCACTTGTAGGAGATGGCAGAATTATTCAGATAGTAACTGGGATCATGGATCTTCACATCAAATGTAATTGGTGAGTCTTTGATGAAAATGGAGTCTGAGATGTTGCGGTCGTGTTTTTGGAACATACTCACAACTACTGGAATTTTGTCTGGAGGGGGGAAAAAAGAGGTAAATAAATAAAGCAGAGATGCTTGGCTGCAAACAATAAACAGTTCCAGAGCCCCTGAAAAGCAACAGCCAGAACGTGAGGTGTAAACATGGTAAATTAACACAGGTTTCTACTTATGACCTGAGGAGTGAATGTCAATAGGAAACAGCCAGAAAAATGTGGGAACAAATGAGGAATCACAGACATCTGTGGAAGATTGCATTGTCTCTTGTAAATCGTTTTCCATTACAAAGTAGAGGGGTCACTACTGAGCTAGACAAAAGGGTTACTTAAGCTACTCAAGGCAATTTACCAGAGATTCCACTTTCATGCTAAAAACCTTTCTCAGGCCAGTGTCTTGTTTTCAAGCCAGATGATGCTTGTGCTGAATTTTTTAACAGCAAATTCAGCTTGTGCTGAATTTTTTTAAGCACCAAATACCCCCAGCATTCCATTACAGTAGATTCCAGCACACTCACCTGTTACAGAGTAGATGGTTTTTGCTCTGGCAATCGGAACGAATCCCGAGTGCCCTCTCCTGTAAATGGACACTGCCATCCCATGTTCACCAAGAGTGATATTTGCTGTGTTGACTGAAAACTTTGCTGCAGATCGTCCCGTGGTTTGGTAATACTGACCTGAAACAGAACATGAACTTAACTTTTTCCCCCTCAGCCTCGCTACAAGTTGGTTTATGAGAGGCAAAGTCTCTGAGAATCTTAGATTGTCAAAATCAAAATTAATAGTTTAGAAATATCTTCCAATAATCTAACAGGTGTTTTAGAAGGACTGGATACTTTTATGATGTGTTTACTCACATAAATTCTGATTTTTCAAAATTTTCAAAAAGATATCCCCAATTTCACTAATCCAAGAAAAAATTGCCAAGACATTTACATCTTTCCAAAGCAGTTACGTTACATTAAGTCATGAGGATTATGTAGTGGATGGTGTGAGGCATTTTAAGCAATCTTCTGTTTGCTTACAGCATAGCCAAAAGATACAATGCCTCTTGCTTCATACTCTAGAACCATATATCTATTTGATTATTTGTCTCTTTAACAGCTGACTGAGGTGGGTAAATAGTATCACCTCTGCCTTAAATTTGGAATATTATTATTATTACTCATAGTGATACTGGCAATAATATTGATTTAGCCAGGGAGACTGAAGGCACTAAGATTTAGTATGTAGCCAATGGCAGGAATAACCCAACCATTACATACTCAGGAGCAGGAAACACTGAAAATCAGCATCTGTGACCAGAGCAGCAGCACAACCAGTGGCAGTTCTCACGTTCCCTAGAGACAAGAAGTGCTGCACTGTTAACTTGGTGATACACAGCACTGTGTTCTCTTTCAAATCTAAAAGTCTTAAGTGGCAGTGAGCTGTCAATAAATCGTCTGATTGACCTGCTCTGACTCTCTGTTTTCCTAGAAAAAGATCTTGAGTACTACTGAAAGGAAATTAATTTTCTTCAGTGGTAGTATTGTAAATGCAGGTTTAAAGAGAATCTTCTGGTAATCTATGATGTCTAGACCTAACACCTGATGGCCTCTCTGGAAAAGTGGGGAATTAATTCAATATTTCCACTCAAAAGTGTGGAATAATTTTTAAAGGGCTTTTAATAAAACATGCTTGACAAATGAGTTGTGTACAAAGAGAATGTAAGGTTTGCAGCATCACCCCAACCAAGGCATGTGTTGCAGTACTGACCAAGAGTGTGAAACACGTAGACAAAATTCCTTCTCCTCCAGCCAGGCTGATGAGGGAAAGGACTTCCATCTGGGAATACATTATGGCTGTGGTTGCTTGTGCGGTTTTCCCAGTCACAGTTGTCAGTCCATTCAGTCCAGTTGTAGACATAGACTTGCTGATCTATGGAAGCTGGAGGATCTAAGGACAAAAATAGGACATGTTCTGGTCAGCTGAGAAATGTGCAAAGAGTCAGGAAACAGGAGAGAAGTGCTGCAGTTACTGCATTTAAACAACAGGTCAAGTGGAATATTTTTAGACTGACATTAATTCTTTTCTTCTGAAGTTGTGCTTTGTTTAGTTTTATGTAAACACAAAATGATTCTGTCTTGGTGCCATTTTATTAAGAAATTTAAATAAAAACTTTACTGTCTCATGGGCCAGACACAATTTAGAAGCGCTTGCCCAAAAACTTGCTGTTGGCTACACAAGATGGTACCATTTTGCCAAGGATAATGGAGCTAACTAAATGTTTGGCAGGCAGAATCTCGAATTTTAAGTACAAAGAGTGGCTGTGAAAGCACTGTAAGGAAGTCTTGTCAGAAAAGTTTTCTATGGCACTTTTAAATAACTTGGACGTGAATTTCTGTCATTTTCTGGATAGTAAATAGGAAGTTTCCTTCCCCAAACAGCACAGCAGATATTAAGTGCTAACAGACGGCTAAGGATATAAGCGCTAAAAAAATATGAGACAGTTGACTGGAATTTAGGCTAACAAAAAACTTGCTGATATGCCTTGAAATGAAAATTACTTTGATCAGTAAAAAAAATTTGTTGAACATTTATGCATTCAGAGGATGAAAGGTACAACAGCATGTGTTGTTCTAGATCCAGCAGCTTAAAACACTGGAATTGTTATGGGCTTTTTTCTCCATGTAGTTGTAAATAAGAAGAAAAAGGGTGATTTTCTGAGGGAAATATTGTTTGGTTTTTTAAATATTTATTTATTTGTTTTTAATTCCTAAAATGTGGACGTGTGAGATTTACTTTTTTGTGCAGATATGGTTACTGAATTCTACAATTCACAATTGAAAAAAAACCCTGAATTTTATAAATTGATAGCTTTATAAGTTTGAAAGAAAACAGTGTGACTGCACAACGCTGTGCCTGAGCTGAAAAGCAGTAACAGTTCTGTTGGGAAGTCAGATTATGAGACTGTTTTGGGAAGGCAAGTTTATAATGGTCAGTCTCACATTACCTGGTCAGTGTACATACAGTGGGGCAGAGCACTGAAAATGCCACAGTGATCTTCTTAGGAAAGAAACTGGTGTGGCACAGGCTGGGCATGCCCAGGTAAGTGTTATCAGTTATCAGTTATCAGTTATTGGCTGCTGTTCATTGGGTGTGCCTGTGATGCTTTCAAAGCTCAGTGACATCCACAGCAGCAGCAGGCAGATGTGTGTGTGGTGCAGGGAAATTGCCATTACCTACCCTGGGTACAGTTTCTCCTGTACACGATGTTGCCATCATTATCTTCTGTCTGGCACTTGGGGAGCTGGAGAGTCACAACAAAGGTCACATTGGATCCTACCAGTGCTGGGCTGTCACTGTCCAATTTGGCTGTCACCCTTCCACCTGTAGGAAAGAAAATTGGTCTTCGCTGCAGTAAAGGGTGCATCGGAGCAGAAGCTACCATCAGCTGTGCACTGTTTACATGAGAAATGCTTTATTGATTACTCTAAGGGCTTTCCTGCTCCTAAGTCACTTGCACTCTTATTAAAACCCCGACTTCAAACAATCAGAGGGACTCAGCATATCCCCCCAGATCATTTACTGGTCTGCCCTTAATTTTCTTCCTAGAGCTAAGAATAGAGTTTTCTACCTGTGGGGGTCAATATACTTCAAAGGAGAAAATTTTTATTTCTCCTCAGGGATAGGCATTGGCCCTCAGCTCAGCCCAGGTGACAATAAACATGGTCTTTGCTGAAGCTGTCAATCTGAAACCCTACAGAGGTAGCAGGTGAATCTGCCTGTCCTCCAGGGCACGTTTCACATGGTGGATTGTGCTGGAGCCCTGACCATCAGTACTTCTTGATAAGTAATAATGTCTGAGACTGGTCATAATGGGAAAGAATTTTATGTAACAACTCACTGTTCTGCTTCCCCAGACCACCCACTGGGAATGGTAACAAACCCAGTCACCTCTAACTCACCATTCTGTGCAGCAGTGGATATTGCCCCTATGAAAATGCACTATGGCACCTGAACTCTGCACTGTGATGGATTTTCTGGCCAGTTTTTCAAATGTCTTTGAAATGTGTATGTGCTGTTACCTTTCCAGGAGTCCTTCCATCTGAGATTTCCTTCTTCCCAGAAAGGATAAAGTTTTTCATTCCATTTATTTTGGTCACTAGACCAGCCTTGTATCTTCTTGTAGGATGTGACAGGAGAAGTGCTTCCATGGCTCAGCACATCTTGAAACCCTAGAGAGAAAACCAAACATCGGTGTAAATGTAATGCAATTTTCCCTACTACTCTGTAAAAACAGTACTCTTGTACTGAACTTTAATCGTGTACTGCTAGAAAACTTTCCACCACTAGAAAATTGCGGAATTTTATCAATGCAGCTACAAACACCTACATCAACTGTAATCAACATAAAGACAATTCCACCACTGTCAGACTGACTTTTATTTCTACTTGCAGTATTGCAAACTTCCCAGACAAAGAATAAAAATGTTTATAATGTTTTGACCATATCAGAGCAATGGTTTGTGAGAATTTACGTAACCCTGCTACAGTCAGGCTCTCTGCACAGAGGCTGCTTGATTTCTGACTGCTTTGCCTGGTAATAAATCTGTGAGTAAAAGGCTAACAGGATAAATTCATTCTGTGTCTCAGTTGTGCTCTAGTGGAAGTTGTGCCAGGAATTAGTTTTGACCCAGTGCAGCTCCTTTGGTGAGTTGGCTGGTGGTTTGGGTGGGAGGAGTGGAACCAATTATAACAGAAGCTGGTATTTCCAGAAAAGGAAATTTAGAGCTGAATAGTAAATTCAATGTGTTTATAATATAACAACAATAACATATTAGCTTCATGCCTTTTATTTTAAAATGGCTCAGATATTAAATAACTTCAATAACCTCTTTCTTCTCATGTTACGACAAATGATGGGCTCAGACTTTTCCCAGGCTTCTAGGATCTTTCTGTCACAAAGAACACATAGTGAAAAGCAAAATAAATATCCAAGTAACCTGTAGGAACACGTTGGCCACTGTAGGATGCCATAAAAATATGTTAATAAGAGGGACTCATGGGCATAGTTCCATGAAAGCCTGGAGGCTTTAGAGAGCTCTGCCATGTTAACCAGGTAAGGTAACTGCTGGGTGTGCCATTCTGTCACAAGGCAGTTAGGATTTCTGCTTTCCATGGCTTTGTTGTAAAGGTACAGCTGATGCAAAGTGCTGCTGAGATTTATACCCAAGTGCCACAAAATTCTGGATGACTTCAAGGAAAATGCAGAGACCTGTAAGAAGGGGAAGAATTGCCCTGTGTGCTGTAACCTAACCGATTGTGTTGGAATTTCTCCAAGCTTTGGAAAAGGCACAGAGCAGGTGTAGCCAGTTTAAGCACAGTCTTTAGAGGTGGGTGGCTCGTAATTTCACTGCAAGAGAGAATCAGAGAAACAACTCAGAAGAGGTAGGAGCTGCTTCCTCTTGGTGTTTTATTGCCCAGTGAGATTTCTGCTGGGCAGGAAGAACATCCTTTGGCCAGTCCCATCTCAACTCTGACCTGATGCTGGTAGCCGTCTCCCTCAGTCATGAGGATTGAAAGGTTTGAGGAGAAGAACAGATTTTGCACTCAGAAACACAATCTCCCACTGTCTTTTGCCCTAGAGGAACTCCCTGCAGTCTTACTTAAATCACTTGAATTAAGTTTTTCCTGCAGATTTAATATATTTGGATGTGAGCAAGCATAACATTATGACTGGTATTTACTTAACAACTGCATCACATGCTGTATTGTTTTGAGTCTTGGTCAGAAGAAGAGTTTGGTAATGTTGTCGTTAGAAACTTTGCTCAGGAGAAAAAACAAATTAGCAACTATAAAAGTACTTCACAAAGGCTTAGCAAGTTCAATTACACTTTAGGTATCATTGAATGTTTCATTCAAAAGTAAATGGCTACATAATTTTTGTAATTTATTTTTTCCCATTCTTCTTGATTTTATCCAAAAGTTCTTTAATGAATAAAAATGTTTTGATTTTGTCCGATAAAAACTTTTCAATCATTGTTTTTTTCCCCCAAATGTTCAATTTATCAAAAATAGCTGGAGCACTTTTAATTTTATAAATGCTTTAAATTTTGAGTTTTCATTAACGATTTTTGAATTTAGAATTCATTTTCTAGTCTAGTAATAGCTGTTTGTCACTGCTTTTAAATCACAAGCTGCTTAGGTATTTCTTTACCTCTCTGTGATGTGCTTTTTTATTTCAATCAAATATAAAACGTTTCACAAGCTTCAAGACAAGACAAAGATGTTTTTTCAGATGGGGAAGGACTTCTGCACTAGTTTCTCTAACACATGGAACTGAAGATTTTCAGTTGGTGAATTTAAAGGAACAAAAAGCTTTAATGTATTTCTTTTTTAACAATGAAAACCACTCAAGAACAGATGTTGGTCATAACCAAAATTAGAGCAATTCAGTTCAAAATAGACAGAGTAACGTTATGCTCCAAGGAACGGATTCCTGTAATAGTTTTGGTGAGGTGACCATAGGGGAAAAGATCTTATACTTTGATTGACTTTCTTCTTTCTCATTCTGGCTTTCATTTGGGTGAAAAATGTAGCAAAGACAAGTTCAGTATTTCCTGTGAAAGTACACTAACCATGAAAGAGAGAATGAGAGCCAATGTTAGGACAGCAGAAATAGAAAGATGACCCAACTAAAGAGGATAAAAGTGTATTAGAAGTAAAAAGGCTGATGGAATGGCACCAAACTGTAACATAATTTTTCTAAAGTTATGTATAGAAACATGATAAAGGAGGACAAAAAAGAATTTGAGGAACAACTTGGAAAAACATAAAAACCACTTTTTTTTTTCCCCCAAATATAAACTAAGCTGGAAATCTTGCCAGGAAGTATGGGGCCAAAAGATGATGAAGGTGCAAAAGAAGGATTCAGGAAAGGTAAAGGGGTAGCACAAAACTCAAACAGGTCAGCTGGTTTATATTTTCATTCACAAAGAAAGAACATAGGGGAGGTCTGTTATAGAATTATTTTTTTTTTTACAATGTCATAGAATATGTCTCAAAATGAAGTGTTGGCACAAAAATACCCAATTATAGAACAAATCAACAAAATGACAAAGTTGTCTAGATAGGATGGCCCAAGTATGGAAGTTATTCAAGAGTGAAATAAATGAGCTATTAACCATAGCGTGTAACATCTTGCTTAACGCTGCTTCAGTGACTGAGAAACAAAAATTGGCAAATGCGATGACAGTTTTTAAAAACACTTCCAGGGAAGATTTAGAGGATTAAAAAAACCCTTTGGGGCTCAAGTTAGAGAAGCTGGTAGGAACAGCAGTGAAGAACAGAGTAAGTAGGTACAGGACATTAATATGATTTGCCATAAAAGGACTGCATTGCTCACAAACATATTCTGAGTTTTGCGAGGGAGACAGAGAGCATGGGAACAAGGCTGACCTGCTTGTTACAGTCTGCTTGAGTTCCAGACAGCACTTGATGAGGTCCCTTGCTAAAGGAACATAAAGCAATTAAGTTACCGTGGGATAAGAATGAAGAATTTCAGATGAATAAATGATTGCTTAGGATGTTTTTTAAAAAGTTATGAATAAATGCTTGGTTTACTCCACAGTTAAAATAATTTAAAATGTTCATAATCTAAAAACGAGTAAACAGCAAAGTTCTTTAATCTGCTGAAGACTGTGCATTAAAGTAATAGAGGGGAAGACTGTATGAAACTCAATGACTCAAGAATAAAACTATGAAATTCAACAGGGTTAAATGTAACCCTACTTTGAGAAAGAGGGGCTCTAAGCTAGCTCTAAAGTCAGAATCTTGCAGCTTTACAGTTTTGAATGCAGTACTCATTGGTAGCTGAAAACCTAGGAAATGGCTGGAGAGAGAACAAAGATGAGAACATCATTACAGCATTTTACAATGCCATGTCTTGAGTACTGTATGCTCTGTTCTCTGCAGCTCAATCACTTTAAAAGAACTGAAGAAACACAGAGAGAGGTGGCAAGGATGCTACAAAGGAATAGAACTGTTTCCACATGAGGAACAGCTAAATAGACTGTGTCTTGAAGCCTGGAGAAGAGGTGACAGAGGAGAATATAAAAACAGTATCATGAACAGCATGGAGGCAGAAGCTGGAAGTACAAAAGTTAAGGAGAATCAAATGAAACCAGCAGGTTACAGGTTCTAAGCACATGAAAGGTACTTCTTCACATAAGGTACAATTAAAGTGTGAAAATTTTTTGTGCCCCAAAAATTTACACGTGTTGCAATGAAAACCCAAATGCATGAACATATGGAAGAAGTCTAGTAAAAACCTGTAAATTATAATGACTCGGCATCTGACAGAGGCAATTCTATAAATGCTGTAAATCATCAAAAGCTGGGAAAATGTCCTGACCTGCCCAGTTATACATCTAGTACTATTCTCCATTGAAGGCATATACAAGGCTAGATGAATGCTCAGATGAACTTCAGCTTTTAAGGTTTTCAATTTCCATACAGTAAATTCTGGAATTTGAGCTTAAAATCCCTTTTCTACATTCCCAGCCCTGAGCTCAGGAAGTCATCCTAAGGCTGAGTCCAATTGGGAGCCCAGAAAGAAGCAGATCAGCCCACTCTTTGCCCACTGTAGCTTGCAGATCTAATTCCTTGACTGGGCTTCTTGAGGTTAGGGATCCACAGGTCCAAGCGTCCCAGTGGGGAGCACGGTTTCCGCCCTGGCCTCTCGGCTACAGCTGAGCCAAGCCAACTGTGCAAAGTCCATTCTGCATCTGCCGCTTTAGCCGTGCCTGAACCGGGGAAGTATTGTTAAGAATTAGCCGCCAAGAGCCAAGGCTTAGCTCCCGTCAGCTCCACGTACCTGTGGAGCGCAGGGAACAGATTACTGAGCAGTTCTCAGCACACTTCTCCAGCTCAGGCAGCTTTTCTACCCAGAGCCAGGCAACCCTGGGGTGGAACCGGCTGTCGCCCGCTGGCTCTGAGGCGCGGCTCCAGCAGCCACCGCAGGTGCTCGGAGCAGCCGCCTTCCCTGCGCTGGCTGCGGCCGCGGGACGCGCCGGGGCAGGAGGCAGGGATGCCAGGAGAGGAGAGGGCAGCACTCACGTGTGGCGGCAGCGCACAGCACGGCTTCGGCCAGGAGCAGCAGTCCCAGATGGAGGCGAGCAGCGCCCATGGCTCCGCAGACCCTGGGCCGAGGAGCAGCGTGGCCGCAGCCCGCGCACGGAAACTCCGCCGGGCCCCACCGGGAGGAGAGAATGAAGGTTCTCCGCCGCTCTGCTCTGCGATTAAATGAAGGGCCCCGGCACTCATCATGTGATGGAATTAAGCAGAGATGCATGATTTTGTCTTCAGCTTCTTTCAGCTCATGTGCTTATGACTCACTCCCTTTTGCTTTCAGCATTGCCTGGGATTTCTGAGAGACCTGTTTGGAGCCACACCATTCACCCCACGGGCATTTTTATACTAGTTTTGCGCTGTGATCAATTTTTTGTATTTAATTTGTTTTTAAATTAGGAATACTTATTTCCAGAAATCCAAATTAACTCTTGCCCCAGCCTGATTTGCAAGTGTTACTGCAACAGCTCACTGCATTTGATGAACCCATCACTACTTAACCACATGGCTCGCCCCATTATGCTGGGCACCAACTCTAAACTAAATGGAAAATGGCCAATCCAAACACGTCTCTTAACTTGGCTCCTCATCACAGTTGATTGTTAAGGAGAATGTTATTTAAACATTTAGTAGGTACATACCTACCCGATCCAACCATGGCTGGAGGTGCCATCACAGCCCCTGTGTGGTGGTGGCCACTCAATATCTAGCTCCCAAGTTGCCAAGACCCACACACAGACAATTGATTGTATAAAATTCGTGGATTGTAGCGATAAACAAAAAGTAGACTTTGCTGCCCAATCTAAAAGTGAGGTATAACCAGGGGCTGCAGAGGAGCAGCGTGGATTGGCAAACACTGCACCTAGTGGTTCAAATTCAGGTTCAGTGTGCTTCCCCAGCCCAGGTGTTCTACAGGCAGTGCAGCAGCTGATTTTCACTGAAGCCCTGGCAGCTTTGTGAAGTTTCTTGCTGTTGTTTGCAGCAAGAACAAGCTTTGGTAACCTATCAAGGCACGGAGCCAAGTACAGTCTTCAAGAGAGAATTGAGTAGTAGTTTCAGTGGTCCCCAAGGGCAGCACCCATAAGTGTGACACTGGCTAGCCAGAAACTAGTGAGCTGGGCAATAGCAAACCATTTTAATTTTGGGCAGGGCAGGTGGAAATCCATAATTCCAAGGCACTGTCAACAGAATGAAGACATTGCCCAATGGAAAGGGATTTTAGAACTCTGACTATGGGGGTTTTTTGGTAGTTTCTTCTATTTTTCTAGTGTTTTCTATTAACTGTGTAAGTTATTACCATTACCCAGAGCAGCCTAGCCAGCATTTCTCTCAGTAGTGCAGGCTCTGATGTCCAGTCCTGTGGATCTTGCATATGTAGAATCCATGCTTCAGCATCCTCCTGGCTGGAGCTAACCCTCCCTCCTAGTGCCAGCCAAGGAGCAGGGTGACAGCAATAGCCTTAGGGGTACAGGCTTGTTTAAACTAAGCCCTCATTATCTGACAGGAACAAGGGGGAGCATAAATCGAAGTCAAAGCTGTGACTGACTGCAAAAAAATCATATGACTGCAGCGTCCTCATGTGATTGTTGCTTTTTTTGTTGCTATTCAATCAGCTACATTGCCAGTTGAAATGTCAGGTTTTGAAGGCATTCACAAGTATTTTTTAAACCATGTGGGATATTAACTTTAATTGCACTCCTTTGTTTCCAGGTTGTTGATCCTAGAAGTGAAAAGTGACCTTCAAACACTGTGGTTCAGCACTGGGAGCCTGATCCAAAGTCTGCTGGGGAGAAAGGAAGTTTGAATACTCATTCCCAAGAGGGTTTTGAGAACCTCCAGAGGAAAACTGCTGACAACAAATGCCTGTTAATTAAAACCAAAAATTTATCAGCCTAAAAACAATAAAGTTGGTTATGATGGAGTTTTTTTGCCATGTTATTTGATACATGAAATTGTTACATAAATATTGAGTGACAGTCTCAATAAGAACCAGCTGGTAGAAATTATTAAACATGTTGTAAATAGACTTCAGAGGCACTGAGGATCAGGCCTGTGGTTAGAGGAATCCAAACCCACCAAGGCTGGGGTAATAACTAAAAGGTGGCTTTACTATGACACTCCAGTCCTTTATGTTCTTCCTCCTCTGCTCTTGAGCCTTAGATTACACATTCCTGCAGAGCTGACAGAGAAAATATTTGGGTCTACTTGTGCTGTGGCTGCAGCCAATGTTCACGAAAGGAGAGAAGAAGGGTAGGAAAAGCTAGGGGGAACAGGAGTGTACAGGAAATGAAAAGAATAAAAAGCTAAGGAAAGCATAATAAGTCAAGACTGAAGGGACCATTTCAAAACTGAGCTGAGTTCCCTAAGTGTCCTAGCTATAGCTGACTGTCTCTGAGTGTCTGAAACACTGAAGAGTTGCTTGAAACCTATGGATCATCATCAAATCTTAAATTACCTTTATAGTTTCTACATTATTATTCTTGGTCTCTGAGAAACAGCTTTGCAATTTAAACAAGTGAATTGAATCAGGCAGCTGCAAAGGAGAAAAGGTTTGAAATATAACTTAAACATTCTCCCAGCAAAGAAACACACATTCAGGGAGATTTAGGGCTTCATCTGACAAAGAAGTGCGTGGGCAGAAAGTGCTTGGTGCTTCACAGCTTTAGCAGCTCAGTTATTAAATCTCATTGAGGAGATACACATCTCTCCTACCTGAAGGGCTGTCAGATGACAGGGTGTGAACACATCATGTGTACCTGCATGTCTAGACTGACAGAGCTGGCATGCTCACACTGCTATCACACTGCCATCAACACAACATGAATACAGGAATTGTTTTATCACTGCTCACAGGAACTGTAAAAAAAATGCAAAGGAAAAAAAAGAAAGGAAAGGAAAAAAAAAAGGGATTTGAAGTATGAACTTGGCTTTTGGCCAAGAAAGTAAAGGAAAACAAGAAAATCTTGGTTTGGCAACCAGGTACATTTAGGTAAATGTTGTCTGCCATTACCAGTGATATCTCAAGGGAACTCTGCTTAGGGTTTGACAAATTCCCTTTCTGGGAAGAAATCATCTGTGCCATACTTTACATGGGACAGTGGGCATCAGCTGATTGAACCAAACATGTAATCAAAGCTGCCTTAGCAGTCTGCAGTTCTCGTACCAGGAAAGAAAAAAAGCTCCTGATCAGTTTCTGGTATCATCTATCTCAGTTTATCACTGAAAAATGAATTAACCCTTGCAACTGATCAAACGGGCTTTTAGTAATTCCAGTGCCCTTATTTTTTGCTTTTGTAGTAGCTAAAGCTGTGCATTTTACCATTTTTTAAATGGGAAGATGTTTCCTAGCAGTTGTACATTTCTCAAATTCCTGTGTTGGGAATTTGAAAGCTGCACCATGAAAGATATAGAATTTTTTTTTTGCGATACAAACAATTTTTGGCCAGATTTGCTCTCGAGGGAAGGCTTGAATGATGAGCCTGCCATCTCTCTGCTTTTTTTGGTCCCTTCCTACAAAGGCTAAACTCCCTGCTCAGTCATAGCCATGTGTGTAGACAGTGCTCCAAAGTGCCTCATGAAAGCAGCTCGTGGGGAAGGCAGGGGAAGCCAAGAAACCATCTGCAGCACTTTGACATCAGCAAATCCTCACAAGAGCTCAGCCTCGAGATGCAGACCCACAGAGTGCCCACCCATCCTTGCAGGAGGACTCAGCCTCCCTTCCCATGGTAGGGCTGATCCGTGCAAATGACCAGCAATTTAAGGACAAAGCACAGTAACAGACCATCCAGATTGCACTACACACCTTTTTTAAAGCTGTGTAAAGGAAGAAAGTTTATTTATTATCTCTGGATAAGTTTGTTTTAGGGTTTTTTAACTATGATGACAGCACAAGGAGGAGGTGTAGCTATCCTGGCAGTCCCAGTGCTCTGCTGTGGTAGCCCATGGTCTTCTGAAGTCTTTGCAAACTTCTGGCCTGTTCCACGTGCACCTCAGCTGACCCACTTGCAGTTTTGCAGCTGCCAGAGTTAATTTATAATCTGGACATTGGTTTTACTCTGCTACTTTTCTCATATTGATTTAATGAATTGGTAATGATGTATTTTATAGTCACCATGACTCATTGAGGCACAGACCTCTTCCAGTCAGGAGAGTAGGTAATTGCAGTGAAAGCACATGATTATGGCTGGACAAGACCCATATTTTTTATCATATTTTAATGAAATTGATGCAGGCTTCCCTATTGCTCAGAGAGGTGTTAAAAGATCGATTTGGTATCATTCAGCTCAAGAGAGCAATCAAAGTTTCGCTGAAAAGTTCTGTTTTTCCTAAAAACATTAATTGATATTTTGGCTAGGAAGAAGATGAAATTTTCCTTTTTAAAAAAAAAAAAAATTATCCAGAAACAATCAAACCAGCAAAACCCAGCAAAAAAAAAGTAACCTATCAAAGAGAATATACTTAACAAGAACATCTGCTATGTAGTCTCTTTGGTGAGAGGACACTGAAGAAGTTGTCTCACAGTCAAAGCTCCTTAAAGCTTTTCTAAGAAATAAGGTAAATTGAATGTACTCAGTTGCACCTTACTTCCTGTATATGCTGTGTTTCATTTATTATGGGCAAGGGATAAGAGTTCACCACAGAAGCTCAGTTGTTTTATGGTCCAGTGAAATTGCCTTGACTGCTTAAGAAATAAGCTCAGCACTTCCCTGAAACAGGAGTCAGAATTAATGAAATTGCTGGCAGCTGAACTTGAGCGTGACATACTCTTTAATGTGTTAACATCAAAAAAATGGGCAAAATGCTGCATTTTTGGACTGTATTCCCACTGACTCATAGCAGTAATTCAGAGACTTGCCTCTTCCTTAGAGGCTAGAACTAGTAGTGAATATACAGGCAATAGAAAGAGAAGGACAAAGGTAAATATATTACAAAGCAACCAGCCTTCTATCTAAATTCCCCTTTTAGATACTAATATTTATGGCATAAAAGGGAGGCAAACTGAGCAAGTGGAGCTGTTTGGCTCCTAGGGAGGTGTTGCCATCACCTTAGGGCTTAAATCCACCTGGATCCACCTTCTGTAGCTGACAGCATTGAGGAAGACTTAATGGGGGACTTAAGACTTGGGGGGTCTGGAGGGAAATAGAAGGAAAAAAGATCATAGAGGGTTTGGTTTGAGTTGGGTTTTCCCGAGTTTGCCTGCTGCCATTTGCACAGAGGGTCATTGTTTGCTGGGGCCATGGGTTAACCAGTGAGGACAGGAGGAGTAGCCTGGCTGTGCCATAACCTGCCCATTCCCACTCATCCATCACCACCTCGACTCATCTTCAGCTTCTGCAGAGGAACAGGGGCAGGATCAGGCCCTGATGTTCTGCTGGCAGGGTAGGGGAGGGCACTCAGGCTGGTAATGCAGCCTGCAGCCCCAAAATCAGCCCTGCCCCTGCAGGAGCTGGAGGGGCTCCTGCTTGCAGAAACTTCAAGAGGAGCTGCTGCTTGACTGGGACAAACGTGTATTTTTAATGCCCTGTTCCCAAATGCATTACATAATAATATTTAAATGTTCTGATCACATGTGAGCAGGAAAATATATGAGATGTATAGGAGTTAGTCTTCTGAGTTCATCTTAAATGAACACCCATATCTTTTATTCATATTATCTGTAATAGGAGCAGTAAATTTGCACTGATTCTGTTTTAAATCTGCATTGGAATATGGTTATTTTATTTCAGCTTTCTTTGCCAATACTGGAAAGTCTAACATGGCTTTACTGTGTTACCGTGTGAGAACCAAAAAATTGATTTCATACAGCAGCCTACTTGCAATCCCTGGCTTAAGTGAAATACTGAGGGTAAAATCTGTCTAGCATGTGGACTGCACTGATCATCAGAGCTATGAGCACAGCATGGGAAATACTATATAACATGATTAGAATCATTACAGAAAATGTGTGTGCATCATGTAATAGAAAAATCTGCTTCTTAGATCTATAATTTAAACTGTCTCCCCCAAAAGAGCAAAATAGCTTAACAAATCTTTCCTCAGCCGCGCTGCTTAATTGCAGCTGCTTGCTTGGAGCATTGCTGTACCCAGTGGTCTGGAAGGAAGGGAAAGCTCTTTGGTGGCCAGCATAAGAGGCTTCACTGCAAATGGTTCACACTGCAAATGGTTCTGTTCTGCTGCTCATGGAAAGAAGGAGAACAGTTATTAAAAAAATTCATGTCCAATGTGTGGTCGTTGCTGTTCCTCTCAGTAAAGGGTATTATATCCAATGTGAAAAGTCTGAATTAATTCCTGTACTGCGTCTGGCATCAAAGTATAAAAAATGGAACAGACCTGAAGAAAAGAAAGTAAAGAGAAGCATTAGTGTAGAGGAGGAAAATGGATTGTACATTAAAACCTCTATAAATTCACATTGACTTTTCATGCTGCTGTTGTAGTGAGTGGTATTTGGATGAAGGCAAAAAATAAGTTTTTATAAATTAAGAACAAAATGGTGAAATGAAAATAGATATTTGATCTCTTAGTTACTGATTGTTTGTTCTGTTACATTTCAGAGTACTTACTTTTTCTATTATTACATAATACAAAAGAACGTTCGGCAAGAAAACCTAGTTATCAAATGGTGTGTTGTAGAATGAAAAACAAAAAGAGGAAAAATCAGGTTTTGCTAAGACATAGAGGCCAAGGAAACTCAAGTTATAAATAATTCTTCAGTGAGCAATTTTTTTATCAGTTCAACTTTTGTGGGTGTTCTGGTAACAAAAACTACATCACTTGAGTGCTGAGAGAACACTAATTACTAAAATCTTTCCATGTGTTTGAATTTTCTTCAGATCAAGAAGAAATCAAGAAATCTAACTGAGACATTGACAGAAGTAAAGAAATGTATTATATAACCCAAATGGCTATATTTGTTTTATTTAGACTATAATGGGAAGTCAGAGCTTCATTACCTTTTCATGCTGTTTATTGTATGAAGAAGGAGACTCCTTTACCACTCTAGCCTTTGAGTAAAAGAAAATATTAATAATTCTACAAGTGAGGGAGGAAAATCAAGTGAAGGGAAGATTAGTAATACTTCAAGCAAAATGAGCTCTGCAAGTGTAACAATATGTGAAATACCATACAGCTGTATCTGTAGTCAGCAATAACCACCCTCAAGGCTCTGCCCACTGTGCTGATGAATGGCAGTGTACTTCTGCCCCCCTACATTCCCCCAGCACCCCTAATGCTCTGTTAAGGACATATGTTTGCAGCGATTGAACACATTCGAAGGCAACTTTGATTTATTTCTTCTGTTCATATGAAATGGGAAGATTCTGAAAGAAAGTGACTGAAAGTGACGTTA
This sequence comes from Brachypodius melanocephalos, assembly GCA_013398615.1. NCBI lineage: Eukaryota > Metazoa > Chordata > Aves > Passeriformes > Pycnonotidae > Brachypodius > Brachypodius melanocephalos. Next base: position 26,887,394 of record VZSR01001283.1, on the reverse strand, counting down.
CATTTAGCAGCCCACCAAAACATCATAAACCAGCTCCCTTTCCCTCTGGATAAGGCGGCATGGTCTTCCCAGGTGCTAATGAAATCTCTGCCTGGAATTGATGCAACACTGACACCTCCTCCTGTGTTTAAGCAGCTAAAATGTTTCTGGATAGCCAAATTGGGTAGAAAACTGTATGAAAATCACAGAGTATTTAATAAAGAATTTTGTGCCAGGTGGTCAAGGCTTTTAGAACTACAGCAACTTTAAATAAAAATTAAGGAGCAAACTGCATTATGAAATTTTTGAAGTCAAACATAGTAGGGCATTATTAAGGACATTATTTGAGTGTGCTGAAAGGCACAGGGAGGACATTTCAGCTATTCTATAGTGACATGCTTTGGACTTTATGTGGCATTTGTTGGAAAGCTTCAACACAGTCTGGTCATACAGAGAGAAGTCCAAAGCTCCCGAAAAGACGATTTCCTTGAAATTTTTGCTCACATTACAGAACCTAACTGTTCATCACAACTCTGCACTGAAAGCAGAGGGATGTGCAAACTCTGTCTTTTATTGATTTACAGCATATTTTATAGTTTTCATTCCTATGGTATTTGAATGCTTTGCATGTGTTTTCAATCGTGAAGAACTCTCTCTCAAAATGTATTTGTAATGGATACTATTTTTAAATTGAAAAGAAAAGCTTTCAGGTTATTCACAAAAGAGGAAAGGTGATTTCCTGTTGGGTGGGGACCACCAAGTCATCCAGAGCTTTGAGGTGACTTTCGTTGAAACGAGCATCCATGATAAAAAGGCTTTGGCTCTTAAGAGCCAGTTATGGTTAGAATGTAAATGAGAACTATTCGTTATTTAAATAAGAGGAAATATAGACTGAATCAAAAGAGGCAATTTAAAAGACACTCCATCCTTCCTCACTGCATTCTCGTTGGATGGGTTCCTTTGCTAGGTCTCAGTTTAGAGCCATTTCAGAGGCTGTAAGGGCCACTGTAATGTCTGTAAGGCTCTGTTTCCCATTAGTGACCCTTGGTTAAGTTCCTTTCTGAATCCCAGCTCCTTTGGTGTTTAAGTCAGTCCTTTAATGCTTTTGCAGAAGATTGTGTAGAGAAAGTTGATGCACACAGTTTTTTTGCTAATAATAATTTGCAGAGGTAGGGCTGAGAGCAAGCAGATACATCTCCAAGGTACATCACAATATTTAGTGAGAACTTATAAATTCAGTTAAAAAATTACTGGCCAAGAAGATTATAATATACAATTTGGGCAACCAGAAGGCTATTTAATTCCATTTCTTATGTACCTGCAAACCATTAAAAAGAAGCAATTTTGTCTGGTATATGTAACCTTTCATTTACCTTTAAAATCTCTAAATAAGCATATATTAATTTAAATTCCAACAGCCTACAGCAGGTTTTCAAATTGAATAGGGTGAGAAATTTTAAAAGGTCATAGGAATAAAGACAAGGCTTATCTGGTTAGCTAAAAGGATTCCTTTGATGTTTTTATCTTCCCAGGTTCCACTGCAATTAAGAACTGGCAAAACGAACTTGCTGATAGAACCACTTAGTGCTGGAACCACAGCAGTATTTAGCAGGCATAATCAGCTATCCCTGCTTTGTGCTAAGCATTTCATGACCATCCAGGCAGCCAAGCACCAGAATTGCAGGAGGATTTTCATGTGCTCTTGTGGTTCTCCAGTATGACCTTGGCTCAACCAGTCTTCCACCACGCCAGCTTTGGTGCCCTGGACAAATGCAACCCGACTTAGTTCTTTCCTATTATCCATATAATTCATTAATTTTTAGCAGAGGGTGCTCTTGTATTAACCCAATCTCTTCTGGTAGCCATAGGGTCAGCAGGGGCTCTTTGGTGGTGTTCAGTTTGGCCAAAACAGGTAAGAACACTTGGGGGGGCAGGGAGAATGTGGCAGCAGACAATGAGAACAGGCAGCATAGTTACACCTTTTTTGTGTGATTAGGGCAACACTTTGGTGATCCAGGACATGGATCTCAGGGGAGTTTACATGCCCACAGAGAGGAGAAGATGCTTGGAGATGCAATCCCCTCCCTGCTGGGGACCCAAGCAAACTTTGAGAGTCATCCTTTTCTCATTATCATTGTAAGGGACTTCTCAACACCTGCTTCCTCTCTTTTCCCCTCTCAGGCTGTAATAGGCCACAGCTGAAGCAGGTGGGAAGGAGGTCCTGTCCTCTGGCAGTGCAGGTATTCCAGGAGTAATGCAAGAGGGCTGAAGGCTTGATCTGCTGTTTTTGTGCACTTTGCTTTCTCTTACACTTCAATGGCTGAAGTCTTGCCTGACTGTTCCAAAAGTTTTATCAAGCCTTGTACGATAACTAAGAAGTCCCCATCTGGAGATGATGGAATATGAGCAGAAGCTACATCAAGGTAGAGGAGTTGTGGTTACTCTTCAGTGGCTTTTGCTGGGAAAAGCCCATCAGAGCCATGCTCTGGAGTCTGCCCGAGCTCCACTTTGCTGGTGAGTCTAAATACTCTTACTCAGGCTTGGGTTGTCTTGAATGTTTTGGATCCTTTTCAGAGGGCCATGCTTGCCCTGTGGAATAAAGGAGGCTCTGTATGCTGATGCATGGACAACTCTCTCTAGTTTGAACAGAGGCAATCTTCAGGGGAAAACTTCTCTTATTATCTGGATTTGTTCAGTCACAATTGCACTCTCCTGTACCTTAAGCCTTATGGAGTAAGTTACATTTAAGATTAGGAGGTGGATGAATATGCACATTTCCTCAGCTGAACTGAGCCAGCAGTTTCTTCAAAATAATCAGGATATGTGAAATGTCTTGAAAAATTTCACATGCTTTGGCAGAAGTGCCATTCTCTGCTAAATGAAAGAGCAAGCAAATTAACATACTGTGTCATAGGACAGGATAAAAGGTTAGTGATACACTAATGGGTTAGTGCACAATTATTTCTAGAAACTGATCAGAAGGCAAAAATATAATGACAATTGATTTATTTTAATCAGATTGTTATTTCCAGTTTCATTTAAGTGAAAAATCATTCATGGTTTCTGTTTCATTGTAGAAGCTCTTCTGCAATGATCCTGTTTTTCTCATAAGTTCTGGGAGGCTGGAAGGTTCTACAATAGCAGAATCCTAGGAATCCTGAGAGAGGAGACTTGAGATCCATCTGCAAAGCTCCTGGATCATGGATAATTTCACTGATTTCCATTAAGTATGAAACTGGCAGCAAGTTGGCAGTTCCCAGAGCGAAGTTATGAGCTCTGGTTCTTTTACATCTGAACTTACATAGCTCCTTGTTCCTAGGTTAACTTCATGTTTGAACATGGAAGAAGCTTGCTTTGATACTTGAAACAAGATGGTTTTGAGCCACAGAATGTGTGTATGAAACCTAGTTTCCTATAGTTTGATGCCATTTGTCCTTTTTAATACTCCAGTGAGGCAAAAGTCTGGTAAACTACTCTAGATACCAGATTTCCATGTGTGCTGATCAGCCAGCCAGTTGCTGACAGCATTCATAGCAGCTGAGTTCAGCCTGCTTTTCCTTCCTTGCAAATTCCTACTATAGCTCTGAGAATAGGGTCATCTTTGAAAACTAATTTCCTGAAAATTTACTATGGGGTTAAAAAAATGGCTGGTGCAGAAGGAACCACAGTCAGATGATCAGATGGTATAATCAAAACCATGTAATTTTTTTTAGGAAACCTGATAAAATTGAGTAATTTGGATATGAGCCAGAAAGCATAATGAATTGGACCTCAGCAGTTTTCTGGCTCCTATGCTCTGTATCAGAGACTAGGACTGATATTTGGGAGTCCTGCTTTCATGCGGAATTTTTTTGATGGATAACAGCCAGCACCACAACCCTGGGGTGTCTTCTCTAAAGATGAGTCCACACTGGGGGCCTGTGAGAGCTGAGCAGAGCACAGCAGATGCACTGGGGCTTTGTGGCTTCTGAGTCCCCTGGCTGACCTCCAGGGCCACGTGAATCATCACAGGCCCAGCATCAGAGGTGGGAATGCTGTAAAATGCAATTTATTTCCTCCTCCTGTACACCAACTACTGCAATCCATACAAATTTCTAAGTAAATGATTTTGGATGCACAGCTATAAATTTCAGTCACACACTAACAGATTTTTTTAAAACAACAACAAAAAATCACATATTGTTCTCATGTACCCTTCAGTTACTTTATAGGGCTCCCCCTGTTCGTGACTCTTTCTGTTATTGTTGGAAGATTAAACCTTCTCAAAATAGATCATCGTAGGGATGGAATCTGTCCAGTGACCACTTAAGTAGAAGTTTGCTGCCAGAACCAGTTTATTTCAGCTATGATCACAGAGAGTCTTGTGTGCACTTATTTGTTTGTTCTTCAATACTGTCTGCGATATTGAGACACTCTGCTAGTATCTTTAATGTTATCCAATGCTTTTCCAAAACAAAGTAGATAAATAAATACATAAGAAAAGGTCAGAGAGAGGTCTTTGTTTTTTCAACAGACAGGATAACCTTATATGTCATCAGGTGTCCAACATACCTTGGTTACTTCAGTATGGACCTATTATTGGCAACCACATGTGTTTCCTTCTGCAAGAACTAACTTGGATTGCTTGTGTTACTTGTATAATGTGTGCTCCTTGATAGGTGCTGCTCTGAAGCTTTGCTATGAGAAGGGGGATGGGCTTGTGTTTCAGCCAATAACTCGAAGTTAGGGTGTCTGGGTTTTTTCCCCTGACAATATTGTGAATTTCAGCAAACTTGCCTGAGTATTTAGTGCTCTTTTCCCCCCATCTTTTCCTCTCTTCTGTACAGCAGTGTTCAGAAGGGAAAAATAGGAGAAAGTTAATTTGATTGTTATCACACACAAACAATTAAGCAACAGTTTGTAGACAGACTACAGTCATTCCTGTGTGGAGGCCCGGAGGCGTCTCCTCCTTTCCTAGGTTGTACACCCAATGGATGACAAAATGTGGTGCCCCCTCTGTCCCCAGTGCATTGAGAGGGTGGGGGACTAGAGCACAAGCCAGACAGGAAGGTACATCACACTGCCAATGTCCTTTAGGAGAAAAGAAACCTTTAGATGTGTTTCAGACAAGTGCCTGGAGAAGCAGAAGCACTCTCCTGTCAGGGTCAGGGAGAAGTACAGGCAGAGGCAGCTGTCTGGGAAGAACAGGCACGAGGAGATGAGCAGTGGTTATAGAACATGATGAAAGGTTAAGTGGGAATCATTTTGCTAGAAATGCCATGTGATACGGAGTTTGAATATGGGAGCAAAGGGCACTGATGGGACAGAACCTTGGAGCAGCACCAGCTGGAAAGACAGGTCATGCTGGAGCAGTATCAGCACCTCCTGTGATGTACATACAGCTCTGCTTGTGAGCTCAGGCTGCCCTGGAGGTGTCTCAAGTAATGAGTGCTGTGTCCCAATATCATGGGAGTTCCCACACAGGCTTCAGGTAGAGGCAGAGACTTCTGGAGAGGAGGGGTTCCTGGTGGAGAGGAGGGGTTCCTGGTGGAGAGGAGGGGTTCCTGGAGGCCATTTCCCTCTGCAAAACCCGTACAGGGAGGCTGAGGGAGCCACGACTCCATGTATGCAAATGCAAGGGACCTTCTATGCAAAAGCTTGGAGAAGTGGGAAGCACACGGGGCAGGGAGTAAAGAAATCAGTCTCCAGCAAGTCAGGTAGGTTAGACAGAGATGTTTGGAACAGACTCCATGCAGAAAGATCTGCAGTAAAATTTGAAAAGGCCTTATCTCATGTCAGGCAGGTTTGCCTGCAGGCTGGGGCTTTCTTTTAGGCTCTGCCAAGCTCCTGGGGTGAAGTTCAAGCAGTGCTTCATGTTGGCCCCCCTGTTGGCCCCCCAGTCCATGGGAGCTCCTGAGCAAAGTTATGGGAGAATGCTGAAGGCTCTCTTCTGCCCCAAAGAGTTCATGTATCCTGAATACAAAAGGTTCTTCTCCACCTCATCTATTGTCCATTTATCATACAGGAACAGTAAGTGATACCAGAGTAATATGAGCCTTTTTTTTTTTTAATGCAACTCATGTTTATAAACTTTTATTTCAGTTTTATATTATTTTAGTTCTATTTCATCATTGCAGATACTTCAAGAGAAGCCCATGCTTGCAGAAATAAACTGCAGTAATAAAATTTCATGTACCTATAAAGAGTGCTTTAATACTGAAGTGCATCACAAACCAGAGATGCAGATGCTTGTCAGAAAACCACCATGGCATTGGATAGCCCTTTCTCTGATAGAAAAGCTATCAGAGATCAAAACTCTACCTCAGTCTCCTCTTAAATGGGATGTGACATGGTTTTACATGCACACATGCAAATGTTGCTTGTTTGATTCACACAGGAGGGTTGGTTTATTTGGTATAATTAGATCTAGTTTGTTTGTAGGGCATATGCAGTGGGAATATTTCATGTGACTTGCAAAAATATGGCTCCATTGAAGAACAGAAGCCTTCCTTGATGTTGACCAAAATGAATTTAATTTGCTAAGAACCCACTGCCACAAGAAGACAGAAATTCAGGTGGAACAGGATATAATTGCTGCAGGTACTTTAAAACCACCAGATTGGATTTCTGATGACTACCATACAATTAGCAATTCAACAGACCTGCTTGCTGGAAGGGAAAGGCATAAAACTTGTTTCTTATGTCCCTCATGTGACATGGTAAGAACAAATCCTACTGGCTGTGGAGGAAGGACAAAGCAAATCCATGCACCTGACAAAAATGTTCATCAGCCTACTGACATTTATATCTTGTTCTCCTTGCTCTTCGCTCCATTTTAAGATCTGGCTTTGTTCTTTTGCTGGAGTAAGTCCGACAAAGGAGCCTGTTGTGTGACACTGAAATTTTGCAAGAGTGTTGGAGATTAAATAAGGATATTGCCTAAGGCTGGGCTGCTAAGAACAACTCTGGTTTTTTACTTAGCTATTCTTAACAGGAGAACCAGGCAATTGCAAGAGAGAGTTTCAAGGCAAGTGTAAGTTTCAAGACCAAGAGGCGTATTCACTTCCAGGATTCGAATTAATCTGTCTCTTTAAACTCTTTGTGGCCAGCACCCTGAGTCATTCCCAGGAGAGGTGGCAGGCACACGGAGCTCCCTGCCCCAAATGCTCAGTGATGCAATCCTGTCACTCTCTGCAAAAGCATTGGTGTGTTTTGGTTCAAAGGGAAGGGATCAAATCTCCTCATGCTGACTGCTGCATCCCTGAGGACATGTACTGTTAGTCCTGACAAGCAGGGACTCGGTTCTTGTGTTTTGGTTTTGGCTTGGCCAGATCTTAACAGAGGTGTAGAACAGGACTTTTCCCAGTGGGAAACTTCCTGTCTAAGACAAGTCTGTGAAAACAGAGCAATGTTCTGGTTACTAGAAAAGTCCTGTTTCCTCCTCCTGAGAGGGTACCCTTTCAGAAAGACAGTCACTGCATGTCGCAGCCTCTGCTTTCACCAAGCAGTAAATATTCAGTTCTAAAGTCCCTCCTGAATTCTCATTTCCAGTGGCTTTGCTTGCACTCTGAATCTCCTACTCATCTTGCAGCTCTCTGGCAATTGCAGGCTCAGAACTAAGCACAGCACTGCTGTAGCTGTAGGAGATTCCTACAGCTCAAACTACATTTTACTCATCTGAACCACCATGGCTTCAGATCTCTTATTGTCAGCACCTTTCAACTCTACAGTTTGCTCCCACTCTGAACACAAGTAGTCCAGACTTTTCCTTTAGTTTACATTAGGCTTATATTGGGTCACATATAATTAGATACCTACTTAAATTGATCAGTTTAGACAAATTGTCTAAACTGATATTTACTGGGTTTTATCTACTGCTTTTTCTTCTGCTGTTGCCCAGGTACATTTCTCTCTGTCTATCCTCCACATTAGGACATGGAGGTGGACTAGAAACAAAAGCATTCACTCATGGATGTTTCTGATCAATCACTAACCCTAATCACGGTCACATAAACCTCTGAAACCTCCTAAATGCTTGTATCAAATGCCTTACTAAAAGCCAGTTGATTTGTCTTTACAATCTCCTCAAATTATTTGTAACTGTCAACAAATTAAGTACCTTTGCTCACTGAGGTATGTTTTTTTCCTTGGTCTGCTAGCACATCCCTGGTGTTCTGCCACTTATCTGAGGGATACCACTTACCAGAACTGTAGCAAGTCCATTATCTGATTCCCTAACTGACCCGTACAGCAAATTATCTAGACTCCCACTATTCTGCAGTAAGCTCACATTTCACAAATATTTTCTTACTTGTTTTCATCAGTTACTGCATGGCATCCTTATTGATTTTCAACCATCCCTCATTTCAAGTACTTTTTAAATAGATTTCCAGCATTTCAGTCTTATCTATCTCAATTCAGTGTTCCTGTATTAATAGGCTTTTCATATTCCTTTCCCTCCCCAGGTGCATTTATGAAAGCTCTTCTTTCCTTAGCCTTCTGGTTGTTGTAATTTATTGTTGTGGATGCCCTTAGCTTGTTCTCTGAGGCTTAAATCCAGTCAGCTGATTATTTACAGTCCATCTTCCCTCATTCAGTGTAAGGCTACCATGCCACATGCTACTGCACATTGTGAAACTACAGAGCATGGGGCTACTGTGATGTTTAATTTTTCAGATCTAATTGTAATGCTTTCTGAGATTCACAGGGTGGGTTTTTTTTTCTTCTCAGCTGCTAAATCACATTTTGAGATCTGCCAATGCTGCTAGTATGTGAGGAAAAAAGGCAGAGAAAATGCCATTTGTTAGATGCTGGGTTGCTTCCTCAGCTGGGGCAGTGGAGAGTTTTTTCTCCTGTATACAGCCAGCCTCAAGTGCTGCTCTCTGGGGATTAATCCATGATCTCTTGAAAACCAAAACTTCATTCTTCAAATTAGTTGTTTGCACCACACTGCAGGAATTTCAGTGACTCATAAATCCTGTTATTTCAAAGTAAGGGAAGTACTTGAAAATATCACATGGAACTTGAATGTTCCAGCCTATTTCACAGACAAAGATTTTCAGCTAATCAGGACATTACACATCTCTGCTTGGACATTCACCTCATGTTTTCTGTTCTAAATCAAAATACAGTAAGTGACATCTGTGAGTTTGCTGCCACCCTATATATAGTTTTTATATGCCAGACAACAATATTATGACTTTCTGGGGAGCAGCCATATACCAAACAAACAAAAAAGCAGTTGCAAAAAGGAGAAGTTAAATAAATGAAAGAATTGTAGCTAATAGAAGGTATTATTTAGCCTCCTTTGTGCTTGCAACCAACTTTGATATCAAGCACAGAAAAAGCAGAAAAAGACAAAAAAAAGAGCAAATATTGGGATAGATTGCTTCAGTCTAACAAATTGTTGCCTATTTTCTGCAGTTTAGTGAGCCCCCTAGAGTAATACTATTCCCTTCTATCCTATTCTTATCCCTGCTTCTGCAGCCAAACACACAGCTTGCCTTTTGCCAGGTAAGTCATACCACGCTGCTCCCTGCCACCTTTTCAGATGCTCAGAAGCCTGTTTGTGAGAACACCAAACCCTAGTACCTCTGTAACAATAATTTCTTAAAAACTTTTAAGGGTGAGGAGATGATTTTTAAAACCACATTTGATCAAAATTTTTTATTTCTTGTCATTGAAATTAGGAATACCTCACTTAATCTTTGTTTATTTATGGCAATGTGACCTAACACTTAAAAATTCCCTTCTTCCTCTAGGTCTCCATGTGTTAGAAGGATGTTTGATAACATCTAGCCAATATTGTTCAAGTGTGTCCAGAATATCCAGATTTTTATGGCCTTAAGTTTTTTTTTTTAAGCAAATACTTCCATTTAAAACATTTATTACAGAAACATTGATTTAGTTATATGTATCCTAAAGTAAACGTTTGCTTTCCTCTTAAAGATGAGGGTTGGCAATTATAGACTACTAAGGGGAAGGCCTGGTCAACAGCAAATGTTCTCCTTCCCTGAGTCTAGAACATGCTCTGGAAGATTCCCGACTCCTGCTTTAAAGCATCTTGGAAACAAAATTGATCCCTTAATATCATGACTTCAGGAGAGGTAACATTAGTATATGCAGCCATAAAGTTTTGAGAACCTGACAACAAAATGCAACAGAAAGGCAGTTTTGCTATTGCTTGCAAAGTTTCACCTAAGAGGCATCAAAATAACAACCCACAAGCTCCTTCTGCAGGATGAAGGCTTTCAGGGCTGTCCTCTCCCAATGATACGACATTCCTGCAGGCTTGGCAACCTCAGGCAAAACTACCAACAGCAGCTGAATTGTGTCAACTGGCACAGGGAACCGGCTCCCAGGGGACAGAATGGTATAGTGTGGCACAGACCACACAGGAGCCATCCCTCTCTCCCTGCACACAATCCTCTAATGCTGCACAAACCTTCAAAGAGGCAGAAGACAAGGCTGTCCAACAACAAGCACTTGCACTCTGTGTGTCTTTCTAGGGTTCCATTCACAATAGGCTGTGAATACTTGACTGAAGCACTGTTTCTTTTGACACAGTCTTTTTATACACAGTGTTTCCCCAGAATTTCACAGGACAGCAAATAGAAGGAAATGTTCCGTTTTATTTTCAACAATTCATTTCTCAGATGTAAAAATTCTGTTCCAAAATGACCAAGAAATTATAGAATACAACGTCCATATGTTTATACTTGTAAATTTATTCCTGCAGGAGACTTGAGAGATGAAACAAAATTTAAAAGTAGCAATTCATTTAATTTTAAAACATGTTACTTCTGAATAAAGTTAAAAGGTCAAAAGCATTTAAAAGTTCTAACGGTGGTGGCTTAAGAGGAATCTTTCCAATTGTGAACTCCTTTGCTTCAAACTGTTGCCATTCTTCAGCTGATAATTCACTCTTCGGTGTGAATAACTTCTCTGAGGCAGGGTTGGAGCTGGTGGCTGCAGCAGAGGCTGAGGTGACAGGATGTCCAGAGGCACTGGTGCTCTGTCCAAATAAAGCAC